>NW_021028278.1:0-30649 GCF_004153795.1 Camellia sinensis | reverse complement strand
TCGCTATCCAGCTAGCAGGACGGAACATCGTAAAAACTTTATTTCAAAAACGTTTTGAAAGAGAGGGTTTTAAGACTAAAATATTTTGATCAAGATCGTTTTGGTCCAAAAAAAAGGTATGAAGTTGAGATTCGACTCTCTCTCCTTGCCGAAGAAATTAAACCCTTGCACTGCCCAACTTCCAAAACCATCAGTCGTGTCCAAGGTATGAAAATGAGACACTCGAAATGCGTGCACACATGCACGCAAACCGAGGACCGATCCTAAGGCACAAATGCCACTCTAACAAGGCATGGCAAGGCACGAAATATGGCATACAAACATGCAAGTTTCAGCATTGAAATGTGATGCAAAATGATCCCGAAACATGGAAGCATGGCTCCCGATGCATAGAACGGCCCCGAAACACAAAACTAGGCATACGCATTGGCCTATAGCTATGCAAAACATGCATTATTTTATCATGAAGCATGAAGACAGATGAAAGACAGTCCCAAAAAATGCATATTTCCATTTTATAACAAGCCTCAAAAATGAACACAAATAGGGCTAATCTATCATGCAAAAATGGCCCTAAAATAGAGATTAAACACAAAGGGACAGCAGATGGCCCCAAAAAAATAAGATCCCTTCAACAAAGTTGAAGAAGGGCTCAAAATAATGGACTTTACATTTTATGACCAAGTCCAAAACAGTGCACAAGTAAGCTTAAAACGCTATGCAAAAATAAGGCCTAAAAAGAGGTTTAAACACAAAGAGCAAAAAGGGAGCTTCAAACAGAAAAAGTCCCTTGATAAAAAATGAAGAGGGGGTCAAAATAAGGCTATTTAAAGTTTGGACCAGAGCCCAAAAACACAAGCACAAGGGGCTAACAAAACATGCAAAAATAAGGCCAAAAGAGGGATGAAGAGGCAAGTGACAAAAGGAAGCCTCAAACAGTGAAGAGCCCTCAAAAAATGTTGAAAAAGGGCTCAAAATAAGCCACTTTTCAGTTTATGACCAAACTCAAAACAGTTTACAAATGAGCCTAAAATACTATGCAAGAAAGAGGCATACAAGAGAGGTAAAGAAGCAAGTGGTAGCTAGAGACCTTAAACATGGAAGACCCTTAATCAATCATGAAAAATACATTAAAACATGACTATTTTCAGTTAGGGTCGGAGCCCAAAAATGTAAGCAAGTATGGCTTAGATATAGAACAAAATAAAGCACAAAAGAGGGAGAATGAAGACTCACCCTTGTAGACCAAGCTTCAGCAGCTCTTGGCTTGAGAAAAGGTGCTCCTAAGCTCTGGAAAACCAGCTCCAAGTATTGGAAAGGATGGTGGTGGTGTGGTGCTATGTGGTGGTGTAGAAAGGGGTGTGGGATTTGAGGGGTTTTGAGGGTTGGAGTGTAGAGAGAGAGAGATACAATGTAGGAGGCTTAGACAAGATTTTCTAACCCCTCAGATGGGAGCTGGAGGGCCTGGATATATAGGCAAAACAGGGGAGAAAAAAGGGGGGGAATGGAATTCAGATTTTCCTCCAAAAGTTGGCCCCCCCGAATACAAAATCTAAGAGGAAACAGAGGGCATTTTTGTAAAGTACCTGGAGAGAGGATCATGGCCGGCCGGTTTCCTAGGGTTTAGGTGGCCGGTCGGCTTTCCCCCGGCCAAGGGTCAAAAGGGTCAATGAAGATTAATGGCCGGCCATGCCAAAAAGAGGGCCTCTCATGTGTGCACAACATAACCATGTGGTCAAAAACTGGAGAGAATGAACCAGGAGAGAGAAAAGGCCACTTTTAGGAGGGGTTCAAAAGGGTCACACACAATCACTGGCCGGCCATGTGATATTGGTGGCCTCCCAGGTGTGTACAATAGAAATATGTGGTTTGGGGCAAGAAAAAGTGGCCTTAGGGTGGTCAACATTGGCTTTCAAGTGGGAAAAACGGGCGACGAAGGGCGATGGAGGAATAAAACATGGTCGTCAGAACAATTGCTGGCCTCCCACCCTTCTACGACCTTCCTAACAATGAAACAGAGGTCCCTGCCAAAAATGAACTCAAACTGATGTAAAATGGAGGTTCGGGGGTCAAAACGCGCAGCCGGAGGCCCCGAAAACTGACTGTTAGGCACCGGAAGTGGTGTTCAACCACGAAGTTGGTTTTTCGGACCGCAGTGTCCTTCAAAAGGGAGTAAATAAGATGCATGCCAAAAAAAAACGGAGCAAACGGAGGTGGTTAAGCGGTCCCGAACCGAGGCACACGGCCAACGGCCCCGAAAAACCGGAAACCGGACTCCAAACGGGCAAAATGGCCTACGACCACGAAGCGTAGCCTACGGCCACTGAGAGATGATCTACGAGACCTCTCTCTCCCTTCTGGAAGAGAAACAGAGAAAACCGAGCCTGGTTCGCGAACCGAGGCAAAGCACGCAAGAGCCCCGAAGTCCGGAGGCAAGGCTCGCAGCCAAAACTTTAAAACCTCAGAACGAGCACAATATGCAACATCACCAAGCGCTCAATCGGTGACGTCTGAGTCTTAAGGTCGGTCAAAAATAGGGTGTCTACAGTTGCCCCTCTTTGACAGAACTCGGAAGTCATAAGTGACGCGAGTGAATGTCAAAGCCCAGAGACGACCCATTTTTGACAAGGCCGAAGACTTAGACAAACATAAAAAATAACAAAGATGTGCCCACAGGCATGCCCGCAGGCAGGATGTAGATGATATGTAGGAAGACTTTGATAATTGGAATTATACGCTACGCGAAGCCGGTTTGATAATTGGACTTATACGCTACGCGAAGCCAGTTTTGAAAGTTGGACTTATACGCTACGCGAAGACGGTTTTGAAAATTGGACTTATACGTTACGCGAAGCCGGTTTGATAATTGGACTTATACGCTACGCGAAGCCGGTTTTGAAAGTTGGATTTATACGCTACGCGAAGCCGGTTTGATAATTGGACTTATACGCTACGCGAAGCCAGTTTTGAAAGTTGGACTTGTACGCTACGCGAAGCCGGTTTTGAAAGTTGGACTTATACGGTTTGATAATTGAGGATTCATGCAATGTACTGTAATGTAGTGGCTAAAATGCAATGTAATAGCTAAGAGGTAAAGGTACCTTACAGGGGCGATTGGCAATGACTTACCTCATGCTGCTGGGGATCTTTCGCTTCTTCTTGGTTGAACTGCAGGTACTACTTTTTTCCCTGACTATGGTCGCAGCTTTCCCTATTCTCCAACAGGGTGACAGACTAGGTTGATTCGGTATCCAGAATTGAGGCGCATACATATGCTATCTCAATTTATGGGGCTGCCATACAGATTTCAAGCCGAGGATATACCCCTGGGTATTTAAACCAGACTTTAGTCTCGGAAATCCCGAACCTTTGCGTTCTAGGCAAGAGCCATTCGAACTCTAGTTTCCACCGTCTCAGTTGGTCTCCTAGGAACTCACTGCTAACACAAGCAGGTGGCTATACCAGACCACTGGAAGTCGTTCGGGCACGACAAACACCAAAGGAATTGCACAGCCAGAGTTGGAGGACCCAAATGAGGCTCCTTTGATTAGGCTTTAGAGGCCTCTCACAAAATTGAGAACAAACCTTATATACATGGCCAAAAACGTAAAGGGCTGGGGCTATCATCCTCTTTAAAGCCAGAGCCTTGGCAATGGGGACAAATTTGGGCATTATCTTTTGAGAGGAAGTACAAAAAAGGAATTTACAAAGCCAATAGAGGATAAA
Organism: Camellia sinensis; assembly: GCF_004153795.1. Taxonomy (NCBI): domain Eukaryota; kingdom Viridiplantae; phylum Streptophyta; class Magnoliopsida; order Ericales; family Theaceae; genus Camellia; species Camellia sinensis. The sequence continues at coordinate 26,923 of NW_021028278.1, read as the reverse complement.
AGAAAAGAGCTCACGGTCGATCACAGGACCTTCCCTTTTATTCTCAGATGATACAAAGTCACCATAAGAAGAATTCGAAGAAGGAACAAAAAAAGGAGACCTTAAGGTCTTGGTAGTCATGACTGAAGGGATCACTAATGGATGAGAGCTCTAAAAGATGGAACATGTCAAGAACAGTGGGAGCCATCATACCACACCGAAATTGGAAAAAGTTAAAGGCAGGATTCCAAAAACAAAGACCAGTTGGGATAAGAAAAAGGCCTTCAGGAATTATGAACCTAAAGAGTCGGACGACATCAAGAATACAGAGGTCCTCTAAGTTTCGCTCTCGAGCTCCAACCACTCTGTCATACAATTCTTTCCACTCAGTCTTTAACGTGGGCCAGTGACGATGAGGTCAATTAGCCCTCCAACCTCCCAGTTGAAACTCCTTTCATAGAGAAGGTTAGGGTTGTGAAAGTAGGCAGAGGTGAGGTGGTGGTCACCAGGGACCAGTTTAGGAACTCAATAGGATTAGGAGAGGAGGAGGAGAGGATGATTGACAGATCAAGCTTCAAAGGAATTAATGGTGAAGTCCACGCAGACCCTCCATTTACCGTTCTTTTTCTTTACCACCACTGTATTGGATAGCCATGTTGGGTAGTGTACTTCTCTAATGGCCCTGGCCTCCAGAAGTCTATCTACTTCTTCCTCTACTGCTTCAACGTGCATCAACGTCGGTCTTCTGGCTTGTTGAATTACAGGTTTGGCCAACCTGTCAACATTCAGTTTGTGGCAAGTGACCTCGGGGTCAATGCCAGGCATTTCGTAAGGTGTCCAAGCAAACACCTAGATATTTGCTCTAAAAAAAGTTTCTAACTCTTTTTCCTCTTCTTCGGCTAAACCCGAACCGAGAAGAAAGAAGCGTTCTTCATCCCCATCCTGGACGAGGATTTTCTTCAGTGCCTCTTCGCTTTTCTCGGCTGGCTCCTTGCCGACGTCTTCTAGGACTTCCACGTCTTCATCTTCAATTTCTGCCTTCTCTGGCTCTCGTATGCTGCAGGTAGATTTCATTGCTGCCATGGAGCAATTCTTCGCCTGTAGCTGATCGCCTCTGACTTCCTCTATCCCATGCTTTGTTGGGAATCGTAATAGTTGATGCAATGTTGAGGGAACTGCCCTCATTGCATGCAACCATGGCCTTCCCAAGATGATGTTGTAAGGGGAGGGTGTGTCGATAATGGTGAATTCTGTCTTGATCTTCCTGGTGCTAGCCTGCACCTCCAAGCTTACTGTTCCCAGTAGCCATGTCGGTGTTCCATTGAACCCAACCATTGGGCCATTGGATTGTTCCATATCATCTGGGTGAAGGCCAAGCTCCTTGTAACATCGGACGTACATAATGTCACAAGAGCTGCCTTGATCAATCAGGTTGCGTTTCACTTGGCACTCCCCAACCTGGAGGGATATTACCAAGGCATCATTATGTGGATGCTGGACCATCGTTAGGTCGGCTTCAGTAAAGGTTATCATTGGTCCTTGGCGCTCTTCTGCCCGATGTCTTTTTTCCCCGATAGACATGTTGTAGGTGCTTCACTTTCTGAGTCTCTCATCGGATTTTGTTTTCGTTGACCTTCAAGTGGATTACGTTGATTACCCGAGGTCCTCCTACCTGCTGGTGCTGTGCTGGGAGAGGTGGGGCTGCTGGTGCTTGAGGCAACCTTGCCCATTCTTCTCTTGTCCTGGTCTCATCGACAAGGTCTCTCAGATGTCCTTGTCTTACCAGGTCTTCCAAATATGTTCCAGGGCTCTACAATCCTGAGTTGTATGCCCATCTTCATTGTGGTAGGCGCAATATCTGCCAATGTTTCTTCTAATGAACTCTCCTGGAGTCCTCTCTGGCATTCTGAAATAGGGTTGGTTTCGAATTTGATCCAGGACTTTAGGAATTGGGATTCAGAACACAGTTGTTACTGCTTGTGTGGCTCTCAGTTCTGCCTCTTGCCTATTCATTCTATTGTTACCTCGGCCTCGCTTCAGCAAGCCGTTTCCTTTCTCTTGTTTTATCTCCCTAGTTCCCGATGTGTCTTCTTCGTCTCTTGCGTACTTCTCAATTCTCGCCATGAGCTCCTCCATACTTTTCGACAATGTCTTTGCCAAAGACTTTCGTAGTGGACAGTTGTCTTTCAAGCCGTTCTTGAAAGATACGACTGCTACCTCTTGATTACATTCGGGTATTCGATTGAATACCTCATAGTATCTTTTTGAATAGGCCCTAAGGCCTTCATCCTTGCTGATCTTCAGTGCCATCAATGTTTCCACCCTTAATGGCTGCAGTTTGTTTGTCACAAATCTGGCCACAAACATATCAGTCAGGCCTTCCCAAGTCTTCACGTTTCCCTTCGGTAGTTTGTGAAACCAATCTGATGTAATCTCCCCGAAGGATGAGGGGAATACTTTGCAGAGCAATGGCTCGTTCCCACTATACAATGCCATTGAGTTCAAATAGAGTCCAACGTGGAAGTTGTGGTCTGACTTACCATCGTATATTTGAAACCTCAGCATACTGAATCTCTTCGGCGCCTCAAACCTGTCTAATTCCACCGAGAATGGTGTCCTCGGTTATCTGGGGAGGTTACCTCGGCGTAGGCATTCTGTTGCTTCCTTTTGAGGTAATCTCTTAAGTCTTCTTTGCTCCACCCAGGAGTTCGGCTATCCTTTGACTTTAGTCTTTTCGGTATACTACTCTCGGCCTCGTGGTGTGCCCTTTTCGACCCTTTTCCATGAGTTATGTCGAAGCACAATGCCTGCCCCTGAACATGCCGATGTCCTTTGGGGTCTGCCTCCCTTGTGTGATGCGTCCTCCGTGATTCTTCTCTTCTTGATTCTCTTCGTCCGACCTCCTTAGAAGGTCGGTGAGAGTGTCTTTCGCTTCCGTTGTGCTGAGGGGCTATGGGGATTGTTTTCTGCCCTCCCTTCTGGGTATTGGCCGCTGGAATCGGTGTGTCCTGCAGCGGGTATGGTGGCTGCATGACGTTATTTTGCATCATAAAGTTGACAACCGACTGTAGGTCTGCCAATTTGTTTGCCATCTCTTTTACCTCTTCATCCCTCCGCAAGCACCTATCCTTCCATACCTGGAGGTCGTCCTTGTTGTAGTACCTGCTTTGATTAGGTTTCTTTGGTGCATCGCTAGTCTGGCCGACGTCTTTCGCTCTGTGATTTTGGTCACGAGTTTCTGCATTGCATTCGTCTTCTGTGATATCAAGGTCAATAGGTCTTTCACTCCCAGCAGGAGTGTGGTCCCCAACCTTTTCTTTTTGTTCGTTACTGGCCATCTATTCTCCTTTCGTTCCCACAGACGGCGCCAAATTGTGTGGGTGAATTTCCGACCGCACTGCCCAACTCAGTATTCAGCTGGAGAACACTGGCAGAATAGATGACACCTGGCTAACCTGTAACAGAAAGAGAGGATTCCGGCGGTGGTTCAACCACCAGGGGGCACTCCGACGATCAAGTCAGTATATCTCTCAAAGATAATCAATAATGCTAAACTCAATGCTCAAAGCATAAAATTGCGTACATTAGACCCATGGGGGTGCCTCTCTTTTATAGTTCCCTCAATCCTAATCCCAATAGAAGCCTAACTTCTATGGATTCCTGTTTAGTACTTACTTTGGACTTCTTCAGAGATAAAGATAAACTGCCTAAGAGCTTTATCCTTATCTTGGCTAAATCTCCTCTTTATTCTAGGACTCTTGTCCCTTATCCGCTTATCTCGGATTCTGATATCTTCGGAGATAACCTCGGCTTGATCGAGATCACCTCGGCGTCATGATCTGGACACGTGGCACCTCGCGACACCTTAGCCACGTGTTATTACGCAGAAAATATATCCCCACAGAAATTATATATATATATATATATGTGTGTGTGTGTGTGTGTGTGTGTAGGAATTTTGTGATGTATATATCAAATGTTTGAAGATATTGATAGTCTTAAAATCATGGTATTATTGTGAAAATAGGCTTGCATGTGTAGTTTATACCATTAAAGAAAAGATTGAAAATAATCTTTTTGTCCTTAAATCTGCCAAAATGTTTGCACGAATTTTTAGACAATTTTATACTCAAATTTTTGAGATGATTTCTTCTAAAAAGTTGTTGAGAATGATGTCTAGTTCATCCAAAAATTTTGGCAACAATTTTTGAGCTTTTTACGAATTTATACAAATTTTTAATTAAATCTGAAACTGTGAGACAGATTTTACTATATATTTGAAAATTTATTAAAAATTCTATACTAAGCCAAATCTGGTAAGTTCTAACTAAAAGATGAAATTTGAGAAGTCTAATTTCATAATAAATTAGTAGATTATGGATTTGATCTATAAATTTAAGCATGGAATTAATTTAAGGAAATGTGACGAATCTGTGTCATAAAAATTGCTGAAAATTTTACAGGATTATTTACATCTTCTTTTTTTGAAATTCTTTCTGAAAAATGACCTAAGCATCCCTATTGGGTATTCTGTTCAATTGCACGAATTTTAGGATTGTGTAAATAATTTATTTATAATTTTTAATACCTAAGTTACAATCTGAAATTTTCTGGCGTGGATGAAATCATCACTTTAATATTGTGTTGGTCTAATCCATCAACTATTATAAATTAGTAAACCATGTATTGGTGTGTTGTGTTGTGATTTATTTAATATTGTGCTAATCTAATTTTGTAAATCAAAAATTTGTGCATGTGTGTGATTATGGTTTATTTCTTTGTATCTAAGTTATTATATTCATACCATGGTTTAAATTAATTGTTTATTAAATTTTGTACATTGAATTATTATTGTGTGACATGTGTAATATTTCATGTTGAGAGTTTTTATGAGTTGGTATAACATTATTGGTGATTGAGATTTGAATAATTTGTGTTAGATGGCATGGGACTTATTTGAATCCTTATCAGTATTTTGTTTTGGGATGAGGGTGGATGTAAGGGTGGCATGTAGGGCAGTTACATACCCCTGGCAGATCGTTCCCTTGGGGTAGACCACAGATGTCACGGCTTGGGTATATAACTCTAGGTGTGGACATCTTTGGTAGTTCTTGAATATTTGACCAAGGGGGGGTTTCCAAATTAACCATGGCCATGGCTTAATGGTTGATAAGTTAAATCTCATTGGTGAGATTTCGAGAGTCACCTAATTTATTAAAATTATATGAATTATTTTAATGGTTATAACTTATGTTACAATTGTATTATTATCTTATGTTTATAATCTCATTATTTTTCTCTTAAAAAGAATGGTAGGTTGGTTATGTTTTCTTACTGTGTTGCAAAACTCATGACATATATTTTGTTGCCCTGGCGTTTCATGCCAGATTATGTCGAAGAAGAGACTGAGGCTGAATTTGGAGCTGCTGCTAATATCGAACCTTGGCTAACTTAAAGTCAAGATGTTATCAAAATAAAACTCTATTATCTCTTGTGTTAGTATTTAACAATGTTGTGACATTGTATGTGAACTCGAAATTTTATTTTGTTGTTAAATTTAACTATGTAAGGATTTAAAATTTCCTAATTAGTAGTTAAAATTTTTATCTAGCGAGTTATCGTTATTTAAATTTTATGATGTTTAAAAAAAAATTGGGGCGTCACAAGTACTGTTGGATATCGAGTAAAATTCAAACCATGATCATGGGTAAACCTTAGATATCTAAGAACCTGAATGATCGCTTTCCAATGGTCTTCTCCGAGGTTACTAGTGTACCTACTCAATTTACTGACAGCATAAGTGTCATGACCCAGACCCGCTCCTATGGGTTTAGCATCGTAACCGGCCAGTAATCCGTGATTACCAAAGGCCTGCTTAACAGTAATGAGAGTAATACAGAGTAAAGGGGCTGGCGGAAGCCAAAATAGTAAAAAAAAGGTGTCCAATGAGCTGTGACAATCTGAATGCAAAAAGATTTTTATGAACAAGTCACATTTGTAACCAAAACACATTTACATACCAGATATACATACATACAAGTTAGGGATTGAATCCCTATGCCATAACTGTACAATAGGAGTCTATAACATCTATTACAAAATAGAAACATAAGGGTGAATCCGAACACCCCAAAACAGTCGTAGCTTGAACGGACTTGGAACCTCGAGGTGAGGCACAAAGGTTAGCTTGACAAAACAAGAACTAACCCGACGCTCCTAGCTCCGGTCCGGTGCCTGGACACCTACATATATATATATATATAAAAACAGTGAGCTAAAGCCTAGTGAATAACAGTTATGTAAAGAGGTTAAAAATGAATGTCCTTTCAGTAATTAAACAGTCATATTAGTCACTTAGAAACCATAGCAGTCACATGTGGTGCATCCCATAGCAAAACAGTACAGTAGGTCTTAACAGACCGAACAGTCAATCGATGGCCATCATAACAGTAAACAGTAGTAGTTCCAAATATAGGAACCGATAGAGATCTCTGCGACAGTAGCAATAACAGTACAATAACAGTAAATTGCTATGGATGCGACGGATACAGTTTACAAATCAGACAAACATTCATTCATTAAACAATAACGTTTCAGTAAGCAGTACAGTTGATCATTCAGAAAATAATCATAATTGAATATATCTTTATAACATTGTTACTCACAAAGCACTGGGCTATAGACAAGCTAACGAACGTGTCCTCGGATGCCAACCCTACAGTTGCAGAACGAACACACACTCGAGATTAATAACTTAGCCCCTAATTATACTTGGTGTGGTTCTATAACATTATCCTCATTAAAATGCCTTAAACTAGGCTTAGGAATACCTATAATGGAATGAGGATGCAAAAATACACTTTAAAAAACTTTTTAGAATTTGCTGAAACAGGGGTCCACGCTAGAGCGTGGCTTTCTACGCTCGAGTGGACATGCAGACAAAGGAGCTCCGCTCGAGTGTGACTTCCTACGCTCGAGCGGACTGCAAACTTCATAAAAAGTACTGGATGCATGCAATTCATTCTCGACGGACGCTCGACCCCCACTCGAGCGTGAAACTCAAGTCCTCACTCGAGCATGAACTTTCTTGCTCGAGGAGATTGTAAAACACATGAACTTCTGGGCATATGCATTTCACGCTCGAGCGTGACTTTCCATGCTCGAGCGGAGGTGCATGACTTAGAGTGTACGCTCGAGCATGAAGTCCTACACTCGAGTGTGGGTCCAAAATCTGGAATTCCCAGATTCAACCTCAAGCATTAAATTCAACTTTAAAAGCTTCAAATTAGATCCCCTTGGGCAAATTTTCTGGAAAACTCTTGGAAACTCATAGTATAACATGTTTTTGAAGATCATTTGTAAAATCAAGCCCAAAGGTAAGCCAATTGAACACAAAAATTAAGTGTAAGCGCGAAGAACATTGCAAGATCATACATGCATGAGTTCTCATGAACTCTAGTGTTTCAAAACAAGATCAAATGCAATGCTGAGCTCAAAAACATGGTGAATTCATGGACCTCTACTAAAAATATGCATGTGCATGTAAGGATTTCATGCAAAACAACTTTAATTTTCAAGAACATGTACATGCATGCATGAATTACTACTCAATTCAACTCTTAAATTAATTCTTGACATTAATCTCCAAATTTCCATGAATCATACAAGAAACAACTTAAATACATAAACCAAAGGATGAATTCTCTATCTTAGGTCTTGAATTCTAGTTATGGAGGCTCAATTTTGCAATCTACTTCAATTCCTCTTAGTCTCCAAGCTAAACCTTGTTGAAATCAAGTTTCTCCTACTCTCCCTCTCTCTCTCTCTCTCGGTTTTGGACTAGAAGATGGACAAAATTATGCACCAACTGACACGAATTAAGTCTCAAAGTGTTGTATGAAAGTGGCCCACTAATGGCAATTTGGTAATAACTCAAACTAATGTAATTTAACATTATTTAATCCAATTTAATCATTCCAAATCAATTTTCATTAAACCTAAACCATAAAATCACATAAATTTTTAATTAGCATAAAACACTAATCATTCCAGAATTCGGTCGTTCGAATAAGACTTTCAATTCACCAATTCAAAGTTAACAATATAAACAGTATTATTTGTGTGCTAACAGATAGAAATGCAATTTAACAACTATACTCATCGCAATTCAGTTTTAAGAATTTCATTTTTATCGTTACTTACATGCGTAATCATAATTGCATTAATCAGAGGTGAGGGTGTCACAATCATGCTATATCAGGATTGAGTTACAATTCATTAGGTACATTTAGGCTTCCAATGAATGTTGGGAGTTTTTAAACTGAGACAGCCGCATCACCTTTATTTATCAATAGGGGTGGTCGCGGGTCGATTGCGCCACGGAACCTCTAATTCCGCCATTCGTCCGCCGAATTGGCGGATTGAAAAAAACCAACCCGCATCCGTCCGCCAATCCGACGGATGTGGATTGAGCGGATTGGCGGTTTGGCGGATGGATGCGAATCGGTTTGGCGGTTTAAAATTTTACAAATTTTTGACATAATTTAACATGTACACTTTCAAAAAAAATAACTAAATTAATGTACACTTAATTCCTCAACCACCACCTATGTGCAATGCATACATAAACACTGCAGCAGTGGCAAAACAAACACATATAGTCATACACAACAAAAACAAACAAACATAATTGGTGTGTTGTGCATGCATAATAATAAACACTAGGGTTGATCAATTTGCCAATAGACAGTGTGTGTGTGCTGTGTGTGCTAAAGACAAGCAAATAGTGTATGCATTGCACATAGGTGGTGTGGTTGAGGAATAAATGAGATTTGAGAATCAAATAACCTGCTCAGCAATCAAAGTTAACTTAGTAAGCCTACACGCAGGACTTTTTTTAATAACAAAAACATTATGTTATCATGTATGAGTTTTTGAGACATTTAGCATCACCTAACACTAGTTTTTCACACACCTTTTAACTCTGATAGTAATCAGAGTTAACTCAGTAAACTCAAACAAGTTGCAGGTGGTTAGCAGGGATTGATTTCTCATTTCACTTTTGGCAATATTTGTGACATGATGCTGAAGGACTGAATAAGCATATATAATATGCTTATATAATATTATAATATGCTTAAGACCATTTGTTTATCATATATAATATGATAAAGACCATTGTGACAGTTATAATATATGATATGCTTATATAATATTATGATATGCTTACATAATATTATATATCCTCTTATATATATTCTCAATTCACCCGTAAAGACCACTAAAAGGACTGAATAAGCATATATAATATGTTTATATAATATTTGGGATCTATTTTGAAGACAAGACACCAGCCATAAACTCAATACATTTTGTTTTTAAAAAAGGAACTAAAAAATTAAACCAAACCAAAACAACAATGTAAATGTTCAATTCTCTGCATCCAAACCCAGTACTAGTCCAATTTTAACAAAAATAATCCCACAAGACTTGCTCAATTAAATAACAAACCAACCAACATTAACAGAGCATAGCATAGCATAGCATCAAATTAGCTCAATTTCTTTATTAAACAGACTAGCTCAATTAAATAACAAATCAGCTCAATTTCTTTATTAAACAGAGCATAGCATCAAACACAGTTAACAACAAACCAACATTAGTACTGAGAAGAATTTGTAAATAAATAAACAAATAAATAAAGACAAACATCCTACAAATTCATTAAGTTCATCAGTTTTTCCATTTTTCATTCACAAATTTGCCTACAAATTCAATATTCAAAGACCATTTATCCACACAAAAAAAAAAAAATCAAAAAACAGATTCAATATTGCAGAATACAAAAATTCAATATTGAAATTTGCCACTTGACATTGTAAAAAAAAAATCAAAAATCAAAAAACAGATTCAGTTACACCATTATTCAGTTACGGAGAGAGAGAGAGAGAGAGAGAGAGAGAGAGAGAGAGAGAGAAGTAGAACCTCATTGTAAGCTTCTTCACACTGTGTAGAAGTAGAACATCTCTTCTTTTCAACTGGTTTCACTTCAGAATTGCAACAAACTAGAACAAAAAATAAAATAAAAATAAGAACAAATTAGAGTAGAGATTGAGGAGAAGGACAGGAAAGAAGAAGACCAAACAAACAGATGTCATCAAACTTGAACAAAAAAAAATTACAAAACATATTACAGATTGAGGAGAATAAGAGAAGAAGAGGAAAGCAGACAATATCTCACCACCGCGCCATGATCGTCGATCCTCTTTCAGGTCGAAGAATGCCAATGAGTTAGGTTTTAATTTGCGATTCTCAGAAAAGGGCTACCTGATTGTCGATCGTTGGTCGATCATTGTCAATCGTCAGTATAGATCGTTGATCGTCTGCGATTCTCTGTGTAGATTGTTGGTCGATCATCGTCACCGTCAGTATGGGTAGGGTTTTGGGGGGAGAGAGTGAGAGAGAAGAGAGAAGAGAGAGAGAGAGAGAGCATGTGTGTCTGTGTTGTGTCTATCAAAGATGAATGGGTTAGGTTTAGGTTAGTGAGATCAGAAAAAGGGGGGAAAATATTATAAAAAAAATGAAAAAAAAAAAAAAGACACAGTAGTAGCGGGCGGGTCGGGTTTAATGGCCAAACTGGCGGATCACCCGCCACCCGACCCAAACCCGCAAAACACCAAAATCTGGGCCCGCACCCGCCCGTACAGTGTCACGCATCCATCAAATGGGGGTCGGGTCGGGCGGGTTAGCCGGGTCAGTGCATCCATTGATCACCCCTATTTTTCAACAAATAAAGACTAATGTCTACAGGTGTTCTAGCTACATTCATATCATCCTTGATAAATTTACCAAAAATTTTCTCAATATAATGTGATTAAGATAATGCATATCCGTCAGATGTTTTAGTAATTTTCATTCCTAATATTACATCTGCAACTCTCATATCATTCATATCAAATCTTTTATTCAGCATTTGCTTAGTTTATTTGATCATGTTTTGACTGCTTCCAATGATAAGTATGTCATGCACATAAAGACAAACTATGATATATCCTTGGTCAGTGTTTTTAACGTAGACGCATTTGTCACATTCGTTTATCTTAAACCCATTAGTAAGCATAGCATGATCAAACTTTCCATGCTATTGCTTAGGTGTTTGTTTTAATCCATAAAGGGATTTTACAAGCCGACAAACTTTCTTTTCTTGCCCTAGTACTACAACCCCTTCGGGTTGCTCTATATAGATCTCTTCATTTAGATCACCATTTAAGAAAGCTGCCTTAACATCCATTTGATGTATTTCTAAATTATACAACCACTACAAAAAAAATTACTTTTTTACGACGGCATTTTACCCAAAACACCGTCTCAAAAGGTTTTTTGCGACGGTAATTGGCTTTTTGTGATGGCAAGTGGGGGGTCGCAACAAAGGGGGCTGCAAAGGGGCTTTAGTGACGGCATAACGCCGTCACCTTTTTTTTGCGACGGCAAAAATGCCTTTTTGCGAAGGAAAAATGCTGTCGACATTAACGCGTGAAAATCTGAGTTTTTTTTGAGACAGCACTGCATTGCCACCGCTAAAAGGGTTATTTGTGACGGCAAAAATACCGTCGCTAAAGAGTTATTTGAGACAGAACCTGATGCCGTCGCTAAAGTACTATTGGCGACGGCGAATAACACCGTCGCTAAAGGTCTTCCTTTTCAACCAATTCCCTTATCTTTTGCGACAGCATTACTGCTGTAGACGCGCCCGTGGGCCTCATGCTACAGTTCGGACTCAAATAGTCACGGTTCTTAATCTAATCTCACAATGTGTGATGTGAGATTGATAAATCACTAAAGAGTCCAAATCCGGCAAATCGTTTTGAAAAACAGATTTTTAGAAAGAAGTGCCAAACATGGATTGCTTTGCCAGATACAGAGTCGCCACCTAAATGTTTTATTTTTAGGAAATTTAGGAAACCCTGACTCGTTGCCTAAGGCCACATGTCCGTCATCACCAAAGTTGCCTCGGCTCAAGAACTTGGGTACGATTAGAGAAGGTCAGCTATGAGAACCCCCGCTCACCCGATCAAAGATCAGCCACTACTAAACATGATATTTTGTTTTGAAAACATATGTGTTCTTATTCCAGTTAATTAGCTAGAATTTACTATGTGATGCGCACAACACACAAGTATAGACTAGATCGCCTAATTTGGAACAAAGCATCGCATATCCATTTTGTTTGGAAAATGGTTTGAGGTGTGCTACTTGCAAGTAGGCTAAAACACGGGTTTCGACGAATTATTCCAATTCAAGCAACCCATTCTTCACCCACAAGCATTCAGGCAGTAAATCAACTACGCAATTAGCCTCATGGCAAGCATGCTTTCATGTTAACACTCACACGCATGCAAGGATGCTAAAGCATAAAAGCTTACCTAGTATTCCGAGCCAAAACAATAAACTAGTTAGTAATCATGCATGATCCTAGTTCATGTTAGCAATGGCTAATGCAACGTATGCAAAATGCAACTAAGATAGGCTCGGCTACCCTAAGAATGGCATGTGAAATGCGACAACTCGATATACATATTCAAGTTGGAATTGAAACACAATGCAGTTAGCATGATCTGCCGAGCCCGGTGCATGCAAAACAGATGAATGATGCAAATATGCGAGCATAAGTATGCTAATTGAAACATGTCCTAAACTAACCATCAAAAGCTAGTAAACAAAAGGGAGAAAAACGTGGGGTTGGAAGACATTCACACACGCACGCACACTTATTACAAATTCGCCCTCTCGACGGAGGGTCCGAAGGAATAATACAAACCAAATGAATAATTAACTACTCTAGCTAATTAATTATTACATACCCTTAATTAATTAACAAATTAATTACAAAATAAACTAAATATGAAATTAAAGAGGCCACCGCAGCTCTGCCTTGAAATGATTGGATGATGCATGCTCGATTCGCCTTGCTTAGAAACCCGTTGCCATGCCTCGGTTGCCTCTGTTTGCACTGTTCTGCACCTCTGAGGATTGTGAGAATCCTAAGGTTGTTTCTGAACCACTCCCTGAGTATTGTGGGATGTCACCGGCCAACAAAAAGGACCACCAGCCATTAGGAGGTGGTCACCGACCAAAAGCGGAACCACCGGCTAGACTTTTGTAGTCGACCGGCAATTAAAGTTGCCGACCGGCCACTTCTTCCTGCAGAACACTGGTTTTGCTGCAGCAGAGGACAGATAGTGCATAGCAAGGTATTTTCAAGGCAATGTGTGCATAGCCAATCTCCCTATCATGCAATGAACTCAAGGGCGCATAGCTCTCGACCCTCGGGCCACCAATCACGCATTTCAATGCATGATGGCCAAAGGTGCCAAGTTTGCAAATCAATGTAAAATGAATGCACCGAAAACAAGTGAATGCTACACACTCTATCATGTTGGGATCAAGAGTGTCGGTGACCGAGGATTAGGACGTGTTTCGTCACTTTAAGTACGAACACACCTCATACCTCATGTTTGGTTTGACACCCTAAACCAAACACAATGCATGTATGCAATATGGCTCAAATATGCAAAATGGTTCGGGTATGCAATATGGGGCTAAGTCAGCAAAGCATGCCAAATGCGATGCAACCTAAACATGCAAATGCAAAATGGGCTAAGCATGCAAGATACAATGCAATGCAACCTAACATGCAAGCTAAGCTAATGTAACAAGAACATGCAACCATGATGTAATGCAAGCATGCAAATGATGTAACAAGATGCAACATGCCAAACATGCAACCATGTACAAGGGTTGGCTTAAACTGAAATGGGAGGCCTCAGCCATGCCCCAAAACAGTGGCCAATAATGATGTAACAAAAGCACGAATCACACATGCAAGCATGCATGCACCAAGGTGTATCACTTAAGACATAAAGTAGGCAATTCCAAGCATACTTAAAAGGGACAAACATGGGCATTTTACAAACATGTTGAGCTTTGAAATCATGCTAAAAGGAATTTCAAATCCAACACGCAAGTGAAACATAGCATGCAAAGAGGCTCAAAGCTTGAGACCAATCAAAGGGTTCAAACCATAGCCATGCCAACCAAGCCTTAAAGAGTCAAAATGACGTAAATCAGTCATAGGGCAAACCAAAATAAGACTAGAACATGTATGAAACATGGCCAAAACATGCTAAGAAATAGGCACCAAAACGAAGGCATTCAAGACTACAAAGAGAGCACTCCATTACAACTATCACAACCAAGCATGGCATGGACTTTTCAACAAAAAAATAGAGTTATAATATACCGAAAGGAGCCCCGAAACCCATTGATATGGCAGTTTGAAAACTTAAACAAAGAGGCATGCACAATGAATCATTTTTAAGGCACAAAAGAACAACTCTTCAAAGCATTGAGAGGATGGTAAATGCAAGCACACAAGCATGGAGTATGGACTGAAATAGCATGATAAGTGATTCCAAATCACTGAAATGGTCCAAGTAAAGCATGCCAAAGACTCAGACACCCAAGGCCAACAAGCTAGATTACATGGTAGTTATGTAAAACAATGTAAGCATGACCAAAAGGACCAAAATCAGAGCTTAATCATGTCATAACAAGGCTAAAAGCTTCAAAGAATCAAGCCAAAATATGTAAGCATGGTAGTCCACATGCTAGGCATATGTTTAAAGCAAACAATGGGATTACAAGGCATGTATATGATGCATGTAAGGGACCACTAAACCAACTAAAAAAAGAGGTATAACATGACAAAATAACACCAAATACCCACTGAAATGATGCTAGAAACAACTAAACATCCATGCTCCCATATTAAGCCAATAGTACAAGAAAATGAGACAAAAGGGGAGAGGGGTGTCCCTCCCCTATACATGACCTCAAAACCACTTCTCCACCACTGAAAATCCTCTGGATTTCAGTGGTGAGAAGGTCGAAATAAAGGGGTCCCAAAGCTCAAAGAGAAAGGCACAAAAAGAGACCAAATAAGGCCTAAGAGGGGGTGGACAACCCCAAACACAAAATAGACCTTAATGAAACATCTTAAGCATGAAAAATCAAAACTTTTATCAGTTATACACAAAGCTCAAAACAGCACGCAAGATAGGTTAAAAGCTTGTACAAAAATGGAGAATATAAAGCAAAAGTGCTCACCCTTGAAGAACACTTCAAGAACACCAACCCCAACCCATTCCTCTGATCAAAACCAACCTAAAAACTCTGAAACCAGTCCCTCAACACCTCAATAACCGAAGTATGGTGTAACACTAGGTGCCTTAGTGCAAAAATAGGAACAAAAACACACTTTTGAACACTAATACACACACAATCTAGAGAGATGGGGAGATATAGAGAGAGAGTGGCATGTGCGATATATATCTCTGATTTTTTCTTCAACCCCTCTAAAGGAGGAGGGAGGCCCTCTTTTATAGAACAAAAAGGGCCTACGCTTCTTGGAGAAGCCAAGACAAAGGGGTCAAGCTTTCTCAAGAAGCTAGAACAAAGGTTCAAGCTTCTTAGGGAAGCTAAGGCAAAGGTCCAAGCTTCTTGGGGAAGCTAAGGCAAAGGGTTCAAGCTTCCTTAAGAAGCTAGAGCAAAATGGTGCAAATGGTGCAAATCCTCCATACACGTGTATGGAGGACAGGTACATGTGCTCCAGCTGGCATGCAAAATTCCTGAAAAAGGTAAAAAAGAAGTCCCAGCCAGAAACTATGGCCGATTGACCAAACAAATGGCCGACCGACCAAAAATAATGCCGACCGGCCTCACCAATGGCCGGTAGCAACAAAACAGGGCCGATGGCCTCAAGCCAAAGTCGGTGAGGTGTGGGGATGACCAACAAGCCATTCTCTGCCCTTAGAAGCAAAAGCACAAGTGTTTGGTATACAACCAAGCACAAAACAAACAAGTCGAGAGGTCTTGAGACAAGGCGCGCGACCGAAACTTCCGAGAACTCAAGACCAACACGAACAAGGATGATCATCGAGTGTTCAAACGATGACGTCCAAGTCCTAAGGACGGTCAAAAATGGGGTGTCTACAACTGCCATTGCAAAAAACCCTGGTTCTATTTTTCTTTTTGAGACGGTGTGTGTGGTGTCGTCTCAAAAAAAAAAACTGTAATAAAATTATTAAAAATATGAAAATGACCTATATTAAATGAAAAATAACTATAAAAAAAATCGATAATTACATAATAATATAAAAAGTCCAGTATATAAATAAAAATTCATCCATAATTAAAATATTCTTTCATTCATAACAATACATCAGCAAAATTATCCCACTACATAATGTTGCATAATACATACATAATGTTGTTCACAAATCTAAATAACGTAAATAAAAAATAAAAGTTTTCGTCATGATTCTTCCTTGGGTTACAAAAACAAAAGTTAGTCATAATCTTTACACGCCTGCATTCCCCAAGAAGCAAACTGCTACTCTGTAAATATCTGAAAATAACAAAATAAAAATAATTAATGACAATATAATTGTGTTAATATTTTAATTACCAAAAAACATAAAAAAAAATTAAATACTATATAATTACAAAGATAGTTTAATAAATAATTTTGGCTAGACAGAAATCCAGCCCTAACTCCCAAACCGGAAACCCGATTGGAGTCCCGTCTTCTCCCACAAGTCTCTCATGCCTAAATGGTCGTGTGTGCCAAGTTTCATGCTAAACCGATGTCATTTGGTGATTTTGGAGCGTCAACACCTCGAATTCAAATTTCTTAAGGAACTAGTTTGCCTAGACCGAAATCCGGCTCCAACTCCCAAACCGGGAACTCAATTGGAGTCCCGTTTTCTCCCACAAGTCTCTCGTGCCTAGGTGGTCGTGTGTGCCAAGTTTTGTGCTAAACCGACGTCGTTTGGTGATTTTGAGGCATCAACACCTCGAATTCAAGTTTTTTAAAGAACTAGTTTGTCTAGACCGAAATCCGGCTCTAACTCCCAAACTGGGAACCCGATTGGAGTCCCGTCTTCTCTCACAAGTCTCTCGTGCCTAGGCGGTCGTGTGTGCCAAGTTTCGTGCTAAACCGACACCGTTTGGTGATTTTGGAGCGTCAACACCTTGAATTCAAGTTTCTTAAGGAACTAGTTTGCCTAGACTGAAATCTAGCTCTAACTCCGAAACTAGGAATCCGATTCGAGCCCTGTCTTCTCCCACAAGTCTCTCGTGCCTAGTCGGCCGTGTGTGCCAATTTTCGTGTTAAACCGACGTCGTTTGGTGATTTTGGGGCGTCAACACCTCGAATTCAAGTTTCTTAAGGAACTTGTTTGCGTATAGTGATATCCGACTCTAACTCCCAATCCGGGAACTCGATTCGAGTCTCGTCTTCTCCCACAAGTCTCTCGTTCCTAGGCGGTCGCATGTGCCAAGCTTCGTGCTAAACCGTTGTCATTTGGTGATTTTGGGGCGTCAACACCTCGAATTCAAGTTGCTTAAGAAACTAGTTTGTCTAGACTGAAATCCAGCTCTAACTCCCAAATCGGGAACCCGATTGGAGTTCCGTTTTCTCCCACAAGTCTCTCGTGCCTAGTCGATCGTGTGTGCCAAGTTTCGTACTAAACCGACGTCGTTTGGTGATTTTGGGGCGTCAACACCTTGAATTCAAGTTTCTTAAGGAACTAGTTTGCCTAGATCGAAATCCGGCACTAACTCCCAAACCGGGAACCCGATTGGAGTCCCGTCTTCTCCCACAAGTCTCTCGTGCCTAGGCGGTCGTGTGTACCAAGTTTCGTGCTAAACCGACGCCGTTTGGTGATTTTGAGACGTCAACACTTCGAATTCAAGTTTCTTAAGAAACTAATTTGCCTAGAGTGATATCCGACTCTAACTCCCAAACCGGAAACCCAATTCGAGCCCCGTTTTCTCTCACAAGTCTCTCGTGCCTAGCCAGTCGTGTGTGCCAAGTTTCGTGCTAAAGCTGGCTCTAACTCCCAATTCGGGATCTCGATTTGAGTCACGTCTTCTCCTACAAGTCTCTTAACTTAGAACGTAAAGAATGCAAAGATTCATTTTATACCTGATCTTCTGGTGGCGGTGTATATGGATTCTCGTCTTCTGCAGATTCCCTAAATGCCCGGTGGCCACTCGATGCATCAGGAAGCTATGATAGTCAATTCATAATGTGTTAATCATATTCGAAATTTTATACATAATATTGTGTGAAAATTGAACTATCAAACAATTTAATTTATATCGAACCTGCCTGTTGGGATCCACACTCGCCCTTTGGGACACAAAGGCCATTATCTCAGCTATCATCTACTGTAAATGTGTAGAGAACTCTGCTCGTAGCTCCTCTCCCAACTCATCCCTTAGCTCCGCATGAACCTGCTCGGTGATCTGAACAATAGTCGATGGCTGGGGTGTTGACTGTGATGGCCCAGCACCATCTTTATACACCGCTCTCCGAGGCACAGTTCTCCCATATGTGCGACAATATCTATGTCCGTCATGACCTATCAACTCATGAAAAATGGCATTTCTAACCTCCAAAGTCCGACAATCCTCAGCTAGCATAGAGACTTGACGATTAAACTCATCCTGTATTGAATAAGACATATATGCCAAATTAAGATGGTTGACACACAAAAAATAAAAAATAAACTTTAAATACAATCAAAGGTGTCTGGAAACTACCAAGGACTGGATAACCTCTGGGTCATCTACTCTACGTGTCATAAGCCAAACATTCATCTTATCAGTAGATTCCCCCCTTATTGGTCATCTACATTTTTTTAGAAATATAAAAATTAGAATCTAAATGATTTGCAAATATACAATGTTTATTTATATATAAAAATAAAACAATAAAATATAAACCTCATGCCGTATCTGAGCGAAAGTAGTATGCCCTGTGGTATGAGCTATGCCGTAAGCTTGCCGATTTTTAGCGTTCCTAGTTGCAATTTTCTATAACAGGTTCAACAAATGTAAGTATATAAATATGATTTGTATGTTTACATATCATACATATAACTTATTTGTATACCTCAGCATCAGAAGTACGCCAATACTCCGCAAGTTCTTCCCACTGGCTTGGCACAATGTGCAAAGGAACATCATCCTTCAAATTAGGATAAGAACTTCTAGGCTTGAAATACTTAGCCTTAATCTTATTCTAATGATCCTTCCACATGTTATTGCAGTTTTTCATGCAGATTGGCTTGTACTCCTCTGGACATATATTCAAATTGTCCTATAAAACACAATTTCAAAGTTTAAATAATAATAACGCAATTTTGGAATTTAAATTTTTGGACAAAAATATACTTTTACCTTCACATCCTTCCAGATAGCATCAAGAATATCATCAGGCACAGTGTTCCAGTCAAGAAAAGTAAGAGGAACAATGTTACCATTCTGCACAATAATGCCAAGTTGAATAGTTAACTTAGACACGTTATCCCCTATTGGACAGTAATTTTCATCAAATTGTATGTCCAACTTTGTACCAGTACCCCACTCCCTAATGCCCTTGGCACATCCTCTACGACGCCTACTCGAGGTTGATGAAGAACTAACATGACCTGTGATATACAATAAGAATAAACAATATACTATGATAATAAACAAATGCAAATTTAAATAATGTCAATACAAATCGAATTCTTATACCTGAAGTGGGCTGTGAAGAAGTCGAAGGGTCTGAAAAATACAATGAAAATAAACAAATTATATGTAATGAGAACAAATAAATATATATATTTAAATAATTTTCATACAAATCAAAGCAAATTTATATACCTGCGGATGGCTCATAAGCCGATGACTCTAGTCGGGATGATAGTTGTTGTGGTGCCACTGATGGTAGTCGATGCGGTGGCACTAATGACCCCTTTGATGGTGCTCACTGTGATACCTCCTTTAATGGTGGTGCCACTAATGGTGGACACACTAATGGTAGGCGTGAAGGCTGAGTAGATGATAGCTACTGTGATGCCACTGATGGTGGTCGATGCGGTGGCACTAATGGTGCTCACTGTGATGCCTCCTCTAATGGTGGTGCCACTAATAGTGGTCACTGCGGTGGCTGGTCAGATAGTGGTGGCACTAATGGCCCCTCTGATGGTGGTCGATGCGATGCCTCTTCTGATGGTGGTGCCGCTGATGCCCTCTTACGTACCGCATCGGACATCATGCGTAGGGGTGATCAGGCTTCCTCTTCCTTGCCATAATAATCTGCAAGTGTCGTGACATTAATTGACATTAGAAACATAGAGAATGGTTTTGAATCAACTATAATATGACATTAATTGAACTAATACAATTACAAAGACAAAGTAAATTAAGAAACTGAACATTAATTACAATCTTGGCCTAAATTCAATTACTGATGTTTATTAAATATCAGTCTATTTCCACATCAAGTGTTTCTCCTTCTGCGGCTTCCCTCACCCAACCAACTTCTTCATCACGGAGTATTATGTTTTCTTCTAATTGTTGGCTCATGTATTGCTCGATTTCTGGATCAGTTGAATTCATATCAAATAAACCTCTTTGAGACATCTTCACCACTACTTTCCAGTCTGGTTCTAACGGGTCTGCAACATACCAAACTTGCTCTGCTTGGGATGCCAAGATGAAAGGTTCATTGGTAATTCGATCATCTCAGTACAACAAATGATTGAAGTTGACCAACGTGAAATTGAAGACATCTTGTAACTTCCCGTGAATGTTGTCAATCCAATCACACTTAAACAACACATGCTTTTTCTTATTGGAATATCGAATCTCAACAATATCTGTCAACTGTCCATAATAGTACACAGACCCCACACGAGGATTCTTGTCTTTCCGATTAGCATAATTTATGGTATCTGCCTTCGAAGCTACACCACAATTTTGTGTGGCTCAACGGTCATCCTTGGCCTTTACTCGATACCGAAACCCATTCATTATATACCCGTTGAACCTTCTTGCCAGGTTATGAGGACCATTTGCCAATACAGTAAGCTCTTCAGAAAATGTGACATCACTAGTCCTTTGCAAAGTTTGAACCTATTTTAAAAAAAAAAAATTATAAAATTTAAAGTGTAGTTTGACTTAGGTAAATAGAATCTGTAGATTTAAATACATACATGTTCCTTGAACCAAATGTGAAAAGTTTCAAAATGTTCACGCCGAAGCTGATGATCGTCAATACGAGATATTTTGATCTTAAGTTCTTCAAGGTGTTTGCTGCGTAGATAGAAATTTTATCAAAAAAAAAAATTGGTTCAAAATTCAATGAAACATAATAAAATATTGAGTGAGTGACATAACTTACTTTATGAATGGTTGAACCGCGGTTGTATTGAATAAGACATACCGATGAGTTTGTACCCAAGAAGTATTATCAAGATAAAAGCTTGTGCTTTCACCAACAGTACGACCAAGATTATCATCACCACTGTAGTTCCTCACGGGTCGATTAGATTTGGTTTCCACATCATTGAGATATTGTGCACAAAAATTCATGCATTCTTCCATAACTCTCAATTGGATACATCCATCGAAACTGAATCGCTCCACCCAATAATGCTTCGTCAGCTAGATGTATAGGCAGGTGCTTCATTAAATCAAAAAAAGTAGGAGGAAATATTTTCTCTAGATGACAAAGTGTTACGGGGATACAATCTTGAATGTATTGCAAATCCGTCGCACGATTCACTTTGGAACACAATTGTCTAAAGAAATTGCTCAATTCAATCAAAGGTTCAATTACATTCTTCGGTAACGATCTGCGAATAGCCAATGGAATTAGTTGTTGCATTAGAATATGACTATCGTGGCTCTTAAGACCCCTAATACTTCTATCATGTAAGCGCACGCGACGCGATATATTAGATGAATACCCGTCGGAAACTCTAACTTCCTTCAATACTTTTAAGAACAAATCTTTCTCATCCTTGGTCAGCGTGAATTATGCCGGTGGTAAGTAAGCTTTATTCGACCCTCTTAACTGCAAATGTAGGGGTTTCTAATATTCATTTCTTGTAAATCACGCCGAGCATTAACGCCATCCTTCGATTTTCCTACAACCCCTAATATTGTCCACAACACATTGTCATAAACATTCTTCTCTATATGCATCACATCGAGGTTGTGTCTTATTAGATTGTGCTCCCAATATGGCAGTTCATAGAAGATACTCTTTTTCTTCCAGCTATGGGTGCGATGTCCAGCTTTCTCCTTATCTACTTGTCTCATATGCCTCTCCTTAAGGTCATCCCTTTTGTATTGGGTTAAAATACCCTCATATTCTAATTGTAGCAGCATCTTAGTTCCAGACAACAATTTTGGTTAGAATCTGACTTCCCGACTACCATCAAATGATACTTTATCCTTTCGGAATTTATGGCCACTAGGTAAAAATCTGCGATGACCCAAGTATGATTGTTTCCTTCTATGCTTCAACCAACACGATGTAGTTTCCCTATTGCAACAAGGACATGCATATTCGTCTTTAGTGCTCCATCCTGACAAGTTTGCATATGTAGGAAAATCACCAATTGTCCACAACAAAGCTGCATGTATTTGAAACATTTGATTTGTTGATGCATCAAATGTGGAGACACCGTCATTCCATAGTTCTTTCAACTCCTCAATCAATGGTTACATATACACATTAATCTTGTCACCAGGTCCTTTCGGGCCGTCAATAAGCATAGATAAAATTAGAAATGGTTGCTTCATGCACATCCATGGCTGCAAATTGTATGGAATGAGTACAACAGGCCAAGTGCTATGAACTATGTTCATCGTCCTGAATGGGTTAAAACCATCAGATGCTAAGCCAAGTCTTACACTTCAGCAATCATTACTAAAGTCAATATTCCGATGGTCAAAATCTTTCCATGCAAGGGAGTCTGCAAGATGCCTAAAAACACCGTCATCAATTCGTTCCTCTGCATGCCATCTCATTAACTTAGCCATCTTGGATGACATAACAACCTCTACAACCTTGTTTTTAAAGGAAAATACCTCATTTGTTTTGCGGCTATTCGTTTGCCACCGTTGTTAGGACCATTTAAACCACCATCGCCATTTGATTTCCATCTTAAACTGTTGCATATGACACATTTATCAAGATTGGCGTCCTCGTTTCGAAACAACATGCAACTGTTGGGACATGCATCCCACGTCTCATACGTGAAGCCCAAAGCTGTTGTGACCTTTTGAGTTTTATAATATGAGTTCGGGAGTTTCACACCCAACGAGAACGCCTCATTCAATAACTCAAGCAACATGCCATCAGATTTGTCTGTCCACTGATTAAGCACCTTCAGATGTAGAAGTCGAACAATGAATGACAAAGATGTGAACTTCTGACAACCCGGATACAATTCACTTTGTGCATCTTGAAGAAGTTTGAAATACTTTGCAGTCTCTATATTTGGACTGAGCTGGGGTTCAGATGCATGGGGATCAGTTTGAAATACTTTGCAGTCTCTATATTTGGACTGAGCTGGGGTTCAGATGCATGGGGATCAGGCCCCTGTGATTCATTACCCTCAACACTTGTACCGGCTTGTGGATTTCCCATAGCCCCTTGTATCATTCCAACTATATTGTCTCCAATGTCTAAATTAGTCAATGTTTCATTCTCTCGATTACCATGCAGAGACACGTAAGATTCCCCATGATTAATCTAATGTTTGTACTTTTTTTAAAAACCATTCAAAATCAGATGCTCCTGTACACCCTCTCGTCCAATATGGTATCGATTCTCACATTTCCTACACGGACAACTAATCATCGAACCTTCAACCCTATTGGTGTAGGCAAACACAAGGAATTGATCAATCCCATTAATGTATTCCCTTGACATCCTATTTGGCAATTCAATCCAACTCTTTTCCATCATCTGTACTTCCCTCAAATGCACACTTCACTTCTTTTGTAATCTTCTCAACAATATATATAAATATATTTAAATGCCAGTCATTTTCTACATGCATATGTGTTTCCCACCATTAATTTGCTTCAGGAAAACTTCCTGGGAGATATACATCTCACATGCAAAACAAATATGCCCTAGGAAAAAATATAATTACAACATATGTAAGGGTCATAATGATATAGGATTATGAGGGAGGCAAATAGAGAAAGAATGGCAAAATTAATCCTACTCCACACCCACGCCCACACCCACACCCTCTTCCCTAATATTTACTCCCTCACTCTCTCTCTCTCTCTCTCTCTCTCTCTCTAACTATGAATCTTCCTAGTTCTTTACCATCTCTTGGGTTGACCCACAACACCTACATCTCCACATCTTCATTTACCAACACTACATACAACTTGTATTAGCAAACAACAAAATAATGATAAAATAAACAATTAACCAATTTAATTTAGTTAATAGACTAATTGTAAAGCTAACGTGAGCAAATTTGATCATCCTTCTAGATGAATTATATATGAAAGTAGTTCAATAGATATATATAGACCATGGCATGAATGAGACAATTAATAATAGCTTTCAGTAGAAGCAAAATCAACAATTAATAGTAGTTTGGTAATAAAGCTTTAAACCCTGCCCAACTCTTATTGAACCTAGTAAAATCCACGCAATTGAGGAAAGACTCAATCACCTGGAAAAACAACAAAGGCACTTACTAAGTACCCATAATATTCTATTTCCTGTGTCACAGTCAAATTTCCTTTCTTATTTGAAATATAGTTTGCACCAGTTTTCTCCAGCAGAGACTTTCAACTCCAACTTTAGTATGAAGCAAATAAGAAGTGCAGTGAACATGACACATCACTAAACACTCGAGTGTTGGCTAGGTCCCTATCAAGTAGCTAAGATATAAGGGTCACATTTGATTTCCATCTTGAACTGTTGCATATGACACATTTATCAAGATTTGCGTACGATTCTCACACACACACACACACACACACACATATATATATATATCATGAATTGAAACAGAAATGGTTAAGAGGCAAATAGGAACACAGCTGTATGCCCATGAAGTTGCAAATATCACAAATTGCAACTTGCAAGTTTGGACCAACTTCTTCTTTTACTTTCCGTGTGGATACAAAAAAATTATGTTCTCTATTTTTATTTTTATTTTTTTGTCTTCAATATGTTAGTTATGTGCAAAAATATATCAACAAAAATACATGGAACAGAGGATATCTTTGAAAGGATTTCACAATGATCCTACCAGATTACACTATGGAGATCTCATGTTTAAATTAATGAACCTACCTACCAGATGATAACTTGTTTTTGTAACAATGTGGGAAGGATTGTGTACTATAATCTTGGTCTTTGCATAAATTTTAACTACTAAGACATGTTGCAATATGAAATCACTTCTTTTTGTTAAAAAAAAACAAACCAAAGGTAGTGGTGTAAGAAAAATCGATCGAATCAAACTGATTGCTTGAGATTGACCAAAATTTCAATTTCAATTTTCGGTTAGCACAATTTTTTTCACAACTATTGATGTAATATAGATCTATATTACAACCATCTAATAGAGAACATCCAGATCAGGAAACTAGACCCATATCAGGTAAGTCAAATAAAAAAAAATTGGCTAGAGAACAGAGAGTCCATCATCCAAATTTCAACTGAAATAAATTGAACTTCGAAAAGCTAAGGGAATTATATAATATAAATGATACACAAATATTAAACATATATTTATATATATACATTCATGCACAAACAACACAGTTTGATTGAAGATAAGAAAGGAAACTCAAAGTGGGTCCTCTATAGCCTATAGTCCATTCCCTTCCCGTTCTCACTTCAAACTAGAAACAGAGCGTGAATAGTGCCTTCCTTTATGCCCAAATTCTCAAGTCTGTTATACCCAATTCGTCTTTCTATTCTCACTCATCCCTTTTCTGTGTGTGTGTGTGTGTGTGTATGTGAGAGAGAGAGAGAAAGCATACTGACTGAGCTCGCGCGCGAGAGAGGGATCGTAATACGCCGTCGCCGCACCACTGTTACCCGTTGTCGCTCCCTTTATGTCCAAATTCTCAAGTCTGTTATACCCAATTCGTCTTTCTATTCTCACTCATCCCTTTTCTGTGTGTGTGTGTGTGTGAGAGAGAGAGAGAGAGAAAGAGAGCATACTGACTGAGCTCGCGCGCGAGAGAGGGATCGTAATACGCCGTCGCCGCACCACTGCTACCCGTTGTCGCTCATCGACAGAGAGATTTTCGGTGAACAATCGAAATCTCTGTGATCGTCGGTGAACACGAACTCGAAATCGTCTCTGAGATTGGGAACTCGAAGTCTCTGTGATTGTGAGGGAGAATGGTGTTAGGGATTTGGGGATGAAATTTTTGGGGTTTTGATCGAGCGCCAATTTGGGCGAAAGGAGGGAGTTGAATATTTCAATACCTTTTGTGACGGTATAGATAAACGGTCGCAGTTGATAAGAGAGAAAGAGAGCATACTGACTGAGCTCGCGCGTGAGAGAGGGATCGTAATACGCCGTCACCGCACCACTGCTACCCGTTGTCGCTCGTCGACAGAGAGATTGTCGGTGAACAATCAAAATCTCTGTGATCGTCGGTGAACACGAACTCGAAATCGTCTCTAAGATTGGGAACTCGAAGTCTTTGTGATTGTGAGGGAGAATGGTGTTAGGGATTTGGGGATGAAATTTTTGGGGTTTTGATCGAGCGCCAATTTGGGCGAAAGGAGGGAGTTGAATATTTCAATACCTTTTGTGACGGTATAGATAAACGGTCGCAATTGATAAAATCCAATTATTAAAACGACGCCGTTTTAATAAGGGTTTTTTTTGCAACAGTCAATTGCCGTCACAAATGCCCACTATTTGCGACGGTAAATTTCACCCGTCTTAAAAGAATTTATTTTTGCGACAGCACACAATGCGTCACGAATACTTCTGTGTTTAAGGCACTTTTTCTTGTGTGCTTATTAGCGACGGGGTAG
>NW_021028277.1:0-11657 GCF_004153795.1 Camellia sinensis | reverse complement strand
TGGCAGGCGTTGACTGGGTTGCTGCATCGTTTCGAGCACGCCGGATTAGGGCTGAAAGGAACATTCCTCGTAACAAAGCCCTTCTTCCTGGCTTGCCCCTTGATTCCAGAAACTGCTCTCATTCTTTGAGTGCGAAAAGTGTCATCCACAGCTTTTTGCCTAACAACTGCGAGGAACTTGCTCTGTGTTCAGTCCTCAGCTTTTCAAAGCCTCAATATCCACGAAGGTGTTCTGGGGACCCAAATGCCTGCCCCTACCTTGTTCTTACCACTTGCCTCCACTTTGCTAAAAGATTGGCCTTCTCCCAATGCAGGCCGTCCTGAGGAGCCTTTTGACTGAACTCCCTGGTATGATGATGCGGTTGATGACGGGCGCCAAAACATCAAGGCCAGATCTGCCACAGTTTCTCTGAAGATCTTCGGATCATCTTCATCAGCTCAGAAGTAGTGGTTCATGGGTTTGAGATACATTGGGGTTCAGATGGCACCCATCATTGCATAAGTCCATGCTTTCGGGATAAACACCTCAGGCTTTGGTAGATGGAGCCGGAGGTGATGTATACGCTGGGTCGTTAGAGGGTACGGCTAGGTGTGGATCAGATTGAGATGGGATGAGGTACTTGGTCATCGGGGGCTGAAGGTTGGAGCTATTGTCCGGTTGTCGATGAGATTTTGGACCTTCATGACGAAGGCAGGAGCAGACGGTCCGGGATGCCATGACCGCGCTGCTAATGGTACAATTACAGTACTTGGAAGGTTATTATGTCTGCGGAAGTGGGTTAGGGCAAGAGGTTGAGGATCAGGGGTTTGAGAATGCCCTCTTTCCATCAAGGCTTTTAGTGCGTAGTCAGGCTCATATAGCAGCGGGAGTAAAAGTTCTGGCCCTGAGCTCGGGGGACGCCGGCTGTTTGAGCTTGGTTTGCAAAGGGTTGGCTGTGGACGACTGCATTGATCTCGCGTGGGTTTTGAATGACGCTATACCAGCATTGGTACTCCCTGAAATCCACCCTCTTTGTCGCGTTCCCCTTGTTCTGGGAATGATCCCGCTGTTGAACGCATCTGACCTGAACCCCAGTTCATGCAAAACTTTGAAAGTGAATAATGGATGCGACATATCACTTTTGCAACATATCATGCTCGAGGTTTTCGCACCATCATTTTGCCACTTGATCCCTCTCAGCAAGGGGCGATCTGTCATCTGTGCTGCCTTTGCCTCCACCTTGCCTACAAATTCCACAAAAAGGCTCTGTTGGCGTTCTTGGCGGTTGTTTCAAGCTCTTTGCATGGTCATTTCAACTGGGTTATTGTAGGGAATACCTGATCAACAAAGGGCCTCAGCCAATTCTTTCCCATCTTGCTTCACTTTGTCCTCCAACTTAGTTACCAAGTGGCTGCTACACCCGACAGTGCGTTCTTCCATTATAGAGAGAGTTTCTGTGCTTAGTCAGTCCATCGGCTTTAGGACATCCAAGGAAAAGTCGGATATGTACCATTTGGATCTCCAGAGCCCGTCGAAACAGCGTCAATACATTGGCATTTTGAATCTTGTCTGGGAGTGGCCGAACGGCAGCCTCGGTGTGCCCATTCCTCAATGGTCGGGAATGCGGTTAAGGCCCTGGGCCTTTATTGAATTGCTTCTCAAGGTTCGTAATCTTCACTGTAGTCGGGTTGAGCTCATTAACATGAAAAGGTCGAAAGCCTTTCAAGTAGCACTGCACCAGGGGTCTGAGCACCTGAGCTGTTGAGTTAACCTTTCCCGAAGAATTCAGACCACTGCATAATCTTCAACCGGCCGGAAGTGGGTCAAAGTTTGGCTGGGGTCCCTAAGCTGGATGATGAGGCAGATACCCCAGCGTGGGCGCTCTGCGTTTCAATACTGGTCTCAGCCTGCATGGCAGTTCCTGATTTAACGCTGCTATCACGGCCACAAATTCTTCGAACCCTGTGCCATCCATGGTCTGCTGATTTCCGAACAAAGGTGATGTGGCTGGTGACTGTCGCGATCAGATGATCCAATGGAGCCCTGTCTGGCCCTTTTCTTTGCCTTTCATGCCTCGGCGAAAGAACACTGCAGGTTGCCTGAATGAATTTTGACCTAACAAAGTCTATTCAGCACTAGTGTATGTAACCCGGGGGATGTCGGCAGCTTCTGAAGCTATGGTTCCAGGACTACCTAGCAATAGAGAAAAACCGACAGCATCTCAGCACAATTTCACTGGAAACGGAATTTGAGCATACAGGATGAATTGTACTCAACACTGATCACTGTTTCCCAAATATCTGTCCAAAATTATACCCTCAGGTAAAACTTGATTCCCCAAATACGGATCCCACAGGGCCTGATGCCCAAAAACTTGCAACCGATATGTGCATTCCTATAGAGATATCACTCTTAAAAAGCACATAGCAAGTAAAAAAGAAGGCCAAAACACCCTTATGTGATGGGGTAGGGATTCCCGTCCTATTTGTGTCAGGAGCTAGGGTTCACTATGCACACAGCAGTTCTTCAAAACAACCTAACATCAGGTTAGCAGCCTGCCTAATTTGGAATTGGTCACTAATGGGATCCGAAAATGTTACATAGGTCGAGTGGTCAAAAAAAAGGGTTTGCCCCGTAAAATCGGGGTTTGTGTTCCCATACTGTCAGGAGCCCATACCGGTCAGCCTTACGGACATGCCTTGACAAGAAAGCCTCCGGCAAACCGTTTCGAAGGAATGGCAGATGTCCAACATGTGTTCCTAGGCGCACCAATGCACATGCAATGCAAAGAAACACTTAAATTTGAAATCCAAAACGGATATCACGTGAGTTCGAGTCAAGCTCTTCTAAACTCCCCAGCCAGAGTCGCCTAGAAACTGTAACAGCGCCCCGCGGAAGGGAGGCCTCGTGCTACCAGTTCGGACTCTCGATTTGTGTCACGGTTCTTAATCTGAACCAAAGAGGTCCAAATCTGGCAAATCGTTTTGAGAAAACAGATTTTTGAAAAAGTAGTGTCCAAAACATGGACTGCTTTGCCAGATTACAGAGTCGCCATCCTAAAATATTAAAATGGAGAATTTAGAAACCTGACTCGGTTGCCGAAGGCCACATGTCCGTCATCACCGGAGTTGTCTCGGCTTCGGGAGCTTGGGTTACGATCGGGTGAAGCGTCCAGCTATGAGCACCCCCTTTCGCCCGGTCCGACAAAGCACCGGCCTCTTACTAACCGCTGATATCCGTTTTTGAAAAACTTTACGTGTTCCTAAACCGGTTATTTTTATTAAATTTAAAAGCTAGGAATTACTATGTTTCGCTGCGCGCAGCCAAACGGAGTATAGACCAAATCGCCAAATTTGGCGAACAAACATTTCATGTTTGTTTTGAAAATGGTTTGCTACTCGCAAGTAGGCTAAGATCAGATTTTACCACCCTCAAGTGGGCTTTTAGAAAAGATGATTTTGCCACTATCTGAGTGGCTTAAAAACTCACAGTTTTAATGCATTTATTCCCAATTTAGGAATTTCAACCTCCATCCACAGGCATTCCAAACAGTTGTATCACATAAGCAGCTAGCCTATGTTAATCATTTTACTGTCATTGGCAAACACTCACACGCATGCGGTATGCTAAAACATAAAAGCACCTAGTACTCCGAGCCAAACAGGAAACAGTCAGTAATCATTATCATGATCTAGTTCATGTAAAAAAATGGCTAATGCACACCATTGCAAAGATGCAATCTAAAACAGGGCTCGGCTAACCCTAAAATGGGCAATGAAATGCCTACAAGTAACATTGTATCAATTTGAATTGAAAAGTACATGCTAGTTTGTATGATGTACCGTAGCCGGTGATGTTAACCAAATGCATGAAATGCACGCATGCATTAGCATAAGTATGCTAAAAAAATGGCCCTAATTCTACCATCATAAGTAGGTTAAATAAAGGGAAGAAAGAAGTGGAGGTTGGGAAGACATCACACACGACCCAACACTTATTACAAGTTTTGCCATCGCTCGGAGGGACCAAATAAATTATTACAAATTTAATTAACTACGCAAGCTAATTAATTATTAACAAATAATTAATTAATTAACAATTAACTAATTCTAGAATAACAGGTAAACCGCCTCGGAATGCGCCGCCATGCATAGGCTGCCTCTGTTTTTCTTTCCTTGCTCCTCTGGAAGGCTACAATAAACCTCAGGACTGCTTCCTTTGGACACTGAGGGAGGGCCACCGGCTGAGTAGAATTTGCCACCGCATGGTGTGTGGGCCATCGCGCACAAAATGGCAGTTCTACGGCGCAGAGGAAAAGATGGCCGGTCGGCATCTTATACGCGGTCGGCAGAGTATTCCTGCAGAATCTGCAATGAACAGCAAAAACAGAGGGCAAGGCCAAAGCATGGCAGCACAATTCAAGGCATATAGCCACCAAACCATGTCCCTTATCATGATAAATGACTCAAAGGGGGCATGTGCCTCGATTCTCGGACCAACCAATTCACGTATTTTCCATGCATGATGGCCAAAGAACCAAGTATCAACTTTGATTTCAAAATACAATGCAAATCATCAAAACAAACTCCCATTCCCTATCACCAAATCTAAGGGACAAGGAATGCATGTTGCATGCAATGGCAACCTAAGTATGCGAACAAGAATACAAGCATGCTAGCAACTACATGGCATACACAATGCAGGTGGGCTTTCACCAATGTAGTGGACCTCACCGCACCCACATCCAAGTGCCATAGATTGAAAATGAAGTTGCCTCGAAATGCCGTGCACACGGCGCACGCAAACCGAGGCAATGGCATATGCAATGCAATGGCTAAAATGGACATATAGAATGCAACAAATGGACTTTACTAACATGAGAGAGCCTAGCCACACTCACATGAGAGCGATGGATGAAAATGAAGTGCCTCGAAATGCGTGCACACGGGCACGCAAACCGCAGCAATGGCATATGCAATGCAATGGCCGATGAAAAATGAATATGCAAACATGCCTAATGGATTTTATCACTGAAATGTGGGGAAAACGCCCCGAAATGAGGCGAAAAACACACCCGATGCATGGCAATAGTCCCGAAAATGCGAATTTAGGCACCCGAAATGGCTATAGCTATGCAAACATGCACGATATGACATGGATGTAAAAAGACAGAAGCAAGGCAGCCCCAAAAATTAGCATTTTACTAGTACAAAAGATGGTCCAACAAGCAAACCAAGGATAGGGCCAAAACTAGCATCAAGAAATGGCCCTAAACATGAGATTAAAAAAACTTCATAGGTGCTGGCCCCAAACAGCGTTTTAGGGTCCTTTCAACAATGTTGAAGAGGACCCAAAAATAAGACTATTTTACAGTTTATGGTAGCCCAAAACAGTATACAAATATTATAGAAAACGCAATGCAAAAATGTAGGCTAAAAGTGGCTATAACATAGGTATTACAAAAAATTCACCAAACAAGAAAAATACCCTTAATAAAACATGTTCAGAGAGGTCAAAAATAAAGACACTTTTAGTTCGACAAAGCGTCCAAAATACAGCAACATCAGGGGCTGCCAAGACATTACAAAAATGGGACCAAAAGAGATATATAAAGGAAGTTAACAACTATGAAGTCCCCAACAGTGTTTGAGCCCTTCTCATGTTGAAAGAGGGGCTCAAAATAAGCCTATTTTCAGTTACATCAGGCCTCGAAAACAGACCACACACAGCCAAAAATTCTATGCAAGATTATGGATTCAAGGAAGGATATGAAGCAATGTGCAAGCTACTGTCCTCAAACAGCAAGAGGTCCTCAATTAAACATTGAGAGACCTCAAAATATGATTGATTTGAAGTTTGGGTCGGAGCCCAAAGCATGTAACCAAAAGGGGCTAAAGATATAGGCCAAAAAAATGCGCAAAGAGGGGAAAATGAGACTCACCCTTGTAGAGAACAACTTTAGCAACCTTTGGACTGAGTTTGAGCCTTTAACCTCTTGAGAGGACAGCCTCAAGCTGCTGCGGAATGGTTGCGTTGGATGCCTTGTGCTATGAGTTTGATGAAGAAATGGCCAAGAACAAGGGTGTTTTGATCACGTGATAACACTCCCAAATGTTTAGAGAGAGAGAGGGCAGATATAGAGAGAGAGGGTGATATATATGTTAATATGTATGTATTAGTCTGGTTTTGCTGAACCAAAACAAAAAGGAGGAGGATGCTTCCTTTATATAGGCAATACTAAGCTTCAAGACAGCTTCAAAGGGTCTCAAGGGTTTAAGGGGAGGTCAAGGCTTATGGAGAAGCTTGGACAGTTGGTAGGGCTTCTTTAGGAAGCCAAGATAAGGCGGGTCAAGCGCTTTCCTCAAGAAGCCTTGAGCAAAGGGTGCAGAAAGGGGCCAAAGGTGTTGCCAAGGCTCAAAATAGCCACATTTATATGCACGTTGGAGTAGGGCGTCTTGCCATCCAGCTGCACAGCTGGAATCTCCACTCAATCTTGAGGGAATGCTCGGAAGGGTCTGTTCGGCTAGCAAAAAATTGCCGGTCAGCACAATAAGTGCCGGTCGCGGCACAATAAATGGCCGGTCGGCACAATAAAAATTGCCGGCGGCAAAAACAAGTGCCGATGGAGTTGCGGTGAGGTTAAAAAGTGCCGGTGATGTCCAAATTGAAGCCGGAAGTTAGCTTCCAATGGGCAAAACCTTGCATCAAAATTCCTCCTGTGCAAAAAAGTTATGCCCCTTTTTCGTGAAGCCGCGCAGGAATCGATCCAAACCGCGGATGCAACCCAACTTCAAACCAATCATATCTTCCCCCACCGGACTTGGCTTTAAGAGATTCTGAGTGTTAAAATGAAGCCCCGCGAAGTAAGCTTTCCTGGTGGTGGGCCCTATAGCTAAACTCCAAGTGTACAGATAGATAAGCCAAGATTCAGCGACGGGCTGCCTCGACTCGCTTCTATCCGGATTTATGCCGAACTTCTCCCAGACCAGTTTTCTCCTTCTCCTTTCCTCTTCTCTTCAACTCCAAACTCCCTAAACAAAGTGTTTGAAGGATTTGCTCTCCTTCCTTGCCGAAGAAAAACTGGTTCTTGCCCTGCACATCTCTCAACACCGAGCAAACATTCAGTGTGCCCAAGTCTTAAGGGCTGGTCAAAAATGCGCGGTGTCTACAGTTGCCCCTCTTTGACAGAACTCAAAAGTCATAACAATGACGGATGTGAATGTCAAAGCCCAGAGACGACCCATTTGACAAGGGCCGAAAGACTTGCGACCAAACAAAACAAAATAGAATGAGTGAATGGTTGTGCCCGCAGGCTGCCTACGTATCCTTTGCAAGGAATCAAACCAGCGTTAGTTCAGGGGCAGGATGCAATGAATGCAGGAAGACTTTGCATAATTGGACTTATACGCCTACGCGAAGCCAGTTTTGAACTTCAAAACAATGCAATGTACAAACAAGTACAAGTGAGGTGCGCAAGATAGCGAGAACGAAATGTAATGCACAAAACAGTGCGAGCCACCAAAATAGCGCGAAACAAATACATGCACTGAACAAAGTGCAATTGAGGTGCGCCAAGATAGCCCGAACAATGCCAATGCACAAAATTAGTGCGGATGCGCAAAATAGCGCGAAGGAAATGTGATGCACAAAAACAGTTGCGATGCGCCAACAATAGCGCGTAAGAAAAATGTTAAATGCACTAACAAGTGCGTTGCGCAAAATAGCGCGACAGGAAATTTGATGCACAAACAGTGCGATGCGCAAAAATAGCGCGAAGAAAATTAACAATGCACTAACAAGATGCAAGTAAAGGTGCGCAAGATTAGCGCGAACAAAATTGCAAATGCACCAAATAGGTGCGATGCGCAAAATAGCGCGAAGGAAAATTAATGCACAAAACAGTGCGATGCGCAAAACTAGCGCGAAGAAAACAATGCACTTAACAATATGCAAGTAAGTGTGCGCCAAGATACGCGAACAAATGCAATGCACAAAATAGTGCGATGCGCAAAATAACGCGAAGAAATTTGTAATGCACAAAAAAACAGTGGCATGCGCAAAATAGCGCGTAAGGAAATTACAATGCACTAACAGTGCAAGTAAGGTGCGCAAGATAGCGCCGAACAAATGCAATGCACAAATAGTGCGATGCGCAAAATAGCGCGAAGGAAATGTAATGCACAAAAACACGTGCGATGCGCAAAATAGCGCGAAGAAAATACAATGCACTAAACAAGTGCAAGTAAGGTGCGCAAGATAGCGCGGAAACAAATGCAATTGCACAAAATAGTGCCGATGCGCAAAATTAACGCGAAGGAAATGTAATGCACAAACAGTGCGATGCGCAAATTAGCGCGAAGAAGAAATACAATGCACTAAACAAGTGAGTAAGGTGCCCATGATAGCGCGAACAAATGCAATGCACAAAAATTACGTGCGATCGCAAAATTAGCGCGAAGGAAATGTAATGCAAAAAAACAGTGCGATGCGCAAAATAGCGCCGAAGAAAATCAAGCCACTAACAAGTGCAAGTAAGGTGCGCAAGATAGCGCGAACAAATGCAATGCCCACAAAATGTGCGATGCGCAAAATAGCGCGAAGGAAATGTAATTGGCACAAAACAGTGCGATGCGCAAAAATAGCGCGAACCAAATCTAATGCACTAGCAAGTGCGATGCGCAAATAGACGCGAACAAAATACAACGCACTAACAAGTGCAAGTAAGATGACTTGCGCATGTAGCGCGAGGAATGCATGTTGTATTTGCAAAATGAGGTTGCATTTTTCTCTGCAATATGGAAGAGTGCATTTTCTATGCAAAAGATTACCGAGCATTTTCTATGCAAGAGATACGAGCATTTCTATTGCAAGAAACAGGACATATTCTATGCAATTGACGAAGCAAAATTCTATGCAGAATCGGAAAGCAAGGCATATTCTGTGCATGAATTCTACAATATGCGGCAGCGATGTCACAGAAGTGTATACGAAAAGTTGCAATTCTTATGCAACGGCAAGGTAATCAAAAACACGTACTCTGGTGCTCCGATTTACCTTTCGGAGGACTTTGGTAATTACGCCTCAGCTTCAAAAGAGGGACACCCTGTTTATGTTGGCAAGAGATAACATCCCTTTGCTGGTGCATCCAGCAAAACTTCACAAACCTCAAAATATCCACCTCGAGGCCAGAGGGTGTTCGCACCACTGTACATGTCTCTATCAGCGGCCTTTAGGATCCTGATTAGAGAGGGGAATTTGAAACCCTTGGAGCTGCGACCACTGCCAGTTAGACTTCCTTCCTCTCATGATCCGACCAAGTACTGTGCCTTTCATCAGCAAGTCGGCCATGTCACTGATGGTTGTTTCCGTCTTCGCCACGAAATACAAGATCTGATTGACAATAAGGTCATCGTCGCACCAACTCAACAAAGTCTATCGTCATTGGATCAGTGAACCTGAGGGATAATACGGTGTGATCGGGGGATGAACCACCTGCGGGCGGCGCTCAGTTTACTTCAGATGTGGCGTTTGGCATGCACAATTTTGAGCAATGTGCGAACACTAGTTTTTGTACTTTCTGACTTGGGTATTGGGTCAGTTTTGTTGTTTTGTATATGGTCAGTCTTTTTGTACTAAGTTGGTCAGGTCTGTCTTGTTGTATCGAGTCAGTCCTGTTTTGTTAAAGTCAGGTGATTCCGGGGGTGTTACCTTGGGCATCACTATTTTGTTTTGTGTTTGTCTTTTCGCTTTCTTTTGAGTCTGTTTCTGCCATGGAGCCAATTACACCAACAGTTATGAATGAAACAGCAGTGGTTTTTCATGCTTTTGTGCTTACTTCTGCCTTGTGTCAGTTGTACCAAAAAGTTGAATGGGACGACAGTGCATTTCACCTGCTTCTCTGTGCTTTTAAGTCATTGCGTTGACCTAAGTTTTTCGAAGCTGTTTTTGAACATTGTGATGAAAACGAAGAGGAAGGAATTCCTCAGGTTTTTGCAAAAATTTGATCATTTGAGAGAAAGAGAGGCATGCTAAGCCTTTAATGATCGAGATCATGCTTGTTAATATGAGTACTGAGAAGGATCCTGGCTTGATCCAGATTGGTCCCACACTGTCTTCAGCGCGAGCGACTAGTCGCTTTCTTAAAAGATTTCAAAAAAAATGTTTTGCGCGATCCTGCGAAGACCTGTGTGGAATCGCTCTTGAGATTGTGCAGCCTAGGATCGCTCTCAGCCTCGAGACTCGACCCCTCATTTTCAAATCTTGAACTTGGATTCAGAAGGTTCAACGATCAACCACAATGTGAAGCCTGTGTGGCCTGATTTGAAGCAGTCCATGAATTAGGGGCAGAGAAGTCAGACCAAGAAGATCAGATGTCATCAAAAGAAGCTTGCAAAGCTAGATCAGAAGTATCCCTAGAACTAGGGGCAAAAATGCCAGACGTGCTCGAAGAGCCGAAGATTGGTCGTCCTGCAAATCAATGAAGACCGGCAAGAACGCCAAATCCCAGAGGGAGGAAAGAGAAAGTATTGTTAAAGAAAAATTGAGTTCCGATCTACAAGACTAGGGGCAAATCCAGCCCCCATGGGATGGACTCCTGCATTGTCAGCGAACAACAGTCACTCTCCTGGATTCAGACGGATTCTAGATCTCAGAACCATTTGACATGGACAAAGCTACACTTTTACCCTTGAGAGGCTCGCTGGGTCGAAACCCGGAAGGGCGACCCAGGCAAAAGTTAGAGCAAGGAAAAAAGGAAAAGAACAAAAAGAAAAGAAAAAAAAAGGGAAGAAAAGAAAAGAAAAAAAAAAGAAAAGAAAAAAAGAAAGAAGAGAAAAGATAAAAAAATGAAAAGAATTGAAAAGAAAAGAAGAACAAAGCTCGTAAGGTCGAAAACCCGCAACGGGCGCCTTGGCAAAAGTTAGAGCCTAAAAAGGAGAGGTTAATACCCGAGTGTACCTTACCCCGAACTACGTAAGGCTTGATTCCCATATTTGGGATACGTAGGCAACTTCATTCTGAAGTCCAGCCATAAAACACTTCAAAATCAACTGTGTCCATGTAATGGTTTTGATCATCTTTGCCTTCTCTGTATCCGAGAGTTCGGTTGTCATCGTCACTCTGAGGACTGATTGCAATGCGCTGCGATGCTGTCCAAACAAGGGGCAACTTTCCGTTGCCATACAGTGTGCCACGGTTCCATTCAAACAAGGGGCAACTTTCCGTTGCCGTGCAGCTGCGCCGTGGCGCCATTCAAACAAGGGGCAACTTTCCGTTGCCATGCAGTGTCCTTTAGACAAGGGGCAATTTTCCATTGTTATGGATCCGAGGTTGTGCATCTCAAGAGTAGGTTCCGTGCTCGTTGAGCATTGGCCGTCTGCAAAAATAATTTTGGAGAATTTTTACTGAGGTTGACTGATCTCTCGAAAATTATTCCATCTTTCCCAAAACTGGACCATTTCTTGGGCCCAAAAAAAGGGAAAATTTTCAGTGCTCATGACCTAACTTGCATGGTTTTCAAATCGAAAAATTGAACAAGTATGTTAATCTGATTCTCATATTGGTCAAAATTGTTTCAGTAAAAAGCAAAAACAAAAAATGGTCAAAATAATGAATTAGGGGCACAGTTGAGTCAGGCTTCCTGTCTTTCTCCCGTGGTCAATGCATCTGCCAGAAAGGGC
>NW_021028276.1:98556-137801 GCF_004153795.1 Camellia sinensis | reverse complement strand
AAGTAATGAATTTGAACAAACATGCGGTCTATGCAAGTAATGAATTGATTGAATGCATGCAAAATGCAATGAGATGCGCGAAACCACGCGATGCGTTTCAGACAAAGTGAGCGCGCAAGACAGTGCGATTGATATGCGATACGCATGGGGCAACTTTTGAGTTTTGTAAAAGCCAAAAGGATACGAAAATGATACACCTCGCACGAATTCGAGTGCCACGCACAGAAGACACGACCCGAGGTCAAAACGGAGGCCGGTTGAGTGTCGGAGATGCACTTTCTTGTACTTATTTGAGCTATGAAGACCCAAAACTACATATCTGACCCAAACAAGGATGCAGGAGGCTCACCGGCCGGAAGAGGAGGCCACCGGCTGTCCATCGCCCATCAATACATTTCACCGGCCAAATATTTGGCCGACCGGCCAAAAATGCCTCATTGCGAGGTTCTGAGCCTGTCAAGCTACGGCTTAGGGGTGTTTTTAGTTTCCCCGTCTGTCTCTGTATCTGTTTTGCGCGATTGTATAGACTGTTACTGTACTGTTTAATGGGGATTAGGTCCCCGAGCTGAATGAATGTATATATGTACATATTGTTTTGTCTGACTGTATATATATATATGAATGAAAAGTCTTTTTGTATACAGATTATCACAGCTCATTGGACATTGTTTATTTACTGTATTGGCTTCCGCCAGCCACTGTACTTTGTCTTACTGTATTACTGTTAAGTGTAGACACCCCATTTTTGACCAGCCATAAGACTCAGTCGTCGTTGATTGAGCGCTTGGTGATTTTGCATATTGTGCTAGTTTTGAAGTTTTAGAGTCTCGGCTGCGAGCCTTGCCTCCAGACTTCCGAACTCTTTCGTGCCTTGCCTCGGTTTGCGAACCAGGCTCTGTTTTCTCTATTTTATCTTCTTGAAGGGAGAGAGAGATCTCGTAGATCATCTCTCAGTGGCCGTAGGCTACGTTTCGTGGTCGTAGGCCATTTTTCCCATTTGGAACCTGGTTTTCAGTTTTTCGGAGCCGACGGCCTTGTGCCTCAGTTCGGGACTGCCTAACCACCTTCGTTTGCTCCGATTTTTGGCACACACCTTGTTTCCTCCCTTTTGAGGAACACTATGGCCCGAGAGACCAACTTCGTGGTCGAACGCCACCTCCGGTGCTTAACAGCCTGTTTTTAGGGCCCCCGGCCGCGAGTTTCGGTCCCCGAACCTCCGTTTTGCATCCGTTTTGGTTCATTTTTGGCGGAGACCTTATTTTCATTGTTAGGAAGCTTGTAGGAGGGTGGGAGGCTAGAAATTGTTCTGAAAAGCCAGCTTTATTTCTTCATCACTCTCCGTCGCCCGTTTTCCTCACTAAAAAGCTAATGCTGACCACCCCGGAGCCACTTTCTTTAGCCCTAAACCCCATATTTGTGTTGTACACACCTGGGAGGCCACCAATTTGTATAGGCCAGCCAGTAATTGTCCTTGACCCTTTTGAACCCCTCTAAAAAGTTGGCTTTTCTCTCTCCTGGTTCACATTTTCTGGGTTTTGACTACATATTTGTGTTGTGCACACATGGGAGGCCACCTTTTTGGGGTGGCCGGCCAGCAATTTGCATTGACCCTTTTGACCCCTGGTCAGCCGGCCATGGGGGGTGGCCAGCCGGCCACCTGAACCTTTTGAACCTGGCCGGCCAGAACCCCCTCTCCAAATGCCTTCCAGCTGTACCCTCTGTTTCCCCCCAGATCCTGTATCCGATGGGCTGCCTTTTGGGGGAAAATTTTGAATTTGTTTTCCCCCCCTTTTCTTGGCCTCTCTCCCTCTTTATAACCAGCACCCTACCTCATTTCTAAGGGTTAGAAAAACCAGCTGGAGCATACACCCTTCCCTCTTCCATTGCTCTCCATTTTCAAGCTCCAAACACCCATTGTTCTTGACCTTTACACACCACCTCCAAGCCTACAACCTCCACACTCCATTCCAGAAAATTAAGGCTGTTTTTCAGAGGTTAGGAGCTCCTCTTCTTGGACCAGAAGCTGCTGGAAGTTTGGACTACAAGGGTGAGTCCCTATTTCCTCTTTTCTTGCTCTATTTTGCATACTTTCTTAGCCTTTGTTGCTTACATTTTTGGGCTCCGACCTGAACTGTAAATAGTCATATTTTGAGCTCCTTTTCATGTTTGATCAAGGGTCTTTCTCTGTTTGAGGTCTCCTCCTCCCCCTTTGTGTTTAAACTCTCTTTTAGGCCTATTTTTTCATGATAGTTTAGGCTTATTTGTGAGCTGTTTTGGACTTGGTCATAAAATTTGAAATGTATTTTTTGAGCCTCTCTTCAACTTTGTTGAAGGGCTCTCCTCTGTTTGAGGTCAGCTGCTACCACTTGCCTCTTTATCCCTCTTTTATGGCTATTTCTTGCATGATATGTTAGCCCTATTTTAAGCATTTTTGGGCTTTGAGCCAAACTGTAAAGTGCTTCATTTTGAGTCCCTCTTCAACTTTGTTGAAGGGCTCTTCACTTTTTGGGGCCAGCTGCTTTCCCTTGTCTCGATCCTCTCTTTTAGGGCCATTTTTGTATGATAGATTAGCCCTATTTTTGTTCACTTTTGAGATCTATTATAAACTGAAAAAAGTCTCATTTTGACATCATCTTCATTTTTGATTTAGGGCATTTTCTTGTTTGAGGTCATATGCTCCCTTGTATGCTTGATTGTCCCTTATTTTGAGCCTTACACCTAAGCTCTTGTTGCATGCTTGGTTTGGCCTTCTAGCCACTGAAATCCAGTAGATTTTCAGTGGCTAGAACACTATTTTGAGCCTCCAAATCAGAGGGGGGTGACCCCCTCTCTCCTTCTTTTGTTTGGTGGCCTTTTTGGCCTTCCAAAGAGACCCTACCTTGCAAGCTTCAAAGTCACTTTATAGGGTCAATTTGGTGAATTTTAGGACTACCATATTTGATTTTTATAGTTGTTTATTCCATTCTAAATGTCTACCTTGCATGTGCTTAATAACTCCTTGCATGGCCCTCTAAAGAAGCTCATTATTTTTGCATACCATGGTTGCATATCAGTGGTTATTTGGGCCTATTTTCACATAATTTATTCACTGATTTTTTCTGGTTTGGTGAGATTACATTTGCTTCATATACTTGCCATGTAAACCATGTTTGCTAGTCAAGATTGCATGCTATTTTTGTCCACCATGCTAGCATCTTTCCACCATGCTTTGAACTGAAAATGTTCATGTTTTGGGACTGCCTTGGCTCTGTCTTCATGCTTCATGATCAAATAATGCATACTTTGTATAGCTATAAGTCATTTCATGTGCCTAGTTTCGAGTTTTAGGTTTTATCTCATGCATCGGGTGCCATCTTTCCATGTTTCGGGGCTGTTTAGCATCATATTTCAGTGCTGGAATTACATGCTTGTATGCCATATTTCATGCCTTGCCATGCCTTGTTAGAGTTGCATACTATGCCTTAGGTTCGGTCCTCGGTTTGCGTGCATGCGTGCACGCATTTCGAGAGTCTCATTTTCACCTAATGGCTACTGATGTGAGTGTGGCTGAGGTCCACTCATGTTGGTGTAAGTCCATCGTGCATTGTGTATGCCATTTCATAGCATTGTGTATGCTAGGTTGCATGTTTGGGTTGCATTCATGCAGATCATGCATATTGCATTGCGCATGGGATAGGAGTTAGTCCAAGCACGGGAAATGAGGGGCGTTTCGTACTCCGAGTGACGGAACGTGTCTCAAATCCTGTGTGCCGACATTCTCGGATTACCCTATGGAGTTTAGGCCTTGTTGTGTCCATATGTGCATTCATTTCATATTGATCGTGCAAATCGACCTCCTCGGCCATCATGATCGATAATGCATATTGTGGCACGAGGATCGAGACTACACTCCTTGAAGAGTAGTCATGCATACATATGTGAAAATAACTTGCCATGTTCCTCTTTGTTGCTCTCTGTTGCAGCCAAATCAGAAATCGACAGCCTTCCGGAGCTTGGCAATGCATCCCAAGAACAATTGCAAACAAGGCAAACCGGGGCCATACGCAGTGGATTTTCAGCAAGGCGATCAAGCAATGACAATCATCTATTCATTCGGAACGAGCTGAGGCAGTCCATGATTACGGCCAATTTACTGTTCCTAGATTAATTTGTTAATTAATTAGGAATTCTGTATTTATTTCGGACTGTATTAATTTATCATTGCGGACTCGTATTTATCATTTCGGACCTCTGCGCGAGGGCAATGTGTAATAAGTGTCATGTGGTGTGAATGTCATGGTCTTCCAATACCCACGTCTTTCTCCCTTTTATTTATCAGCTTATGATGTTAGATTTAGGCATGTTTCAATAGCAAATACAGTATGAAAGCATGTTTGCAATTCATCATCTGTCTTGCATGCACCGGGCTCGGCTGCACAATACAAACTGCATTTGTATTTCAATTCCAAATTGAATACGTGTAGCTTAGCACAACATATGCCATGTTTAGAATGTCCAAGCATATCTTAGTTGCATTTTGCATGTGTTCGCCTATAAGCATTTCTGTATAGTTAGATCATGCATGGATTTCTAACAGAGCTCTATTTTGCTTGAGTACTTCGGTAATAACTTATGCTTTAGCATCCTGCCATGCCGTGTACTGACTGCATGATAGCATACTTACCAGAGGCTATGTGCTTATATGAATATTAACTGCCTGAATGCCTGTGGTGAAGGTTTGGTTATTTGAATTTGGAAACAATTCATTATGTGGAGTTTTAAGCCCACTAGATAGTGGCAAAAATCATGTTTTCTAAGCCCATCCGAGGTGGCAAATCCACGTCTTGCCTACTTGCGGGTAGCACCATCAAACCACTTTCAAAAGATCATACATAATGTTTTGTCCAATTCACGACGACATCTATACTTGTATGCTGTGCGCTATCACATAGTAATTCTAGGCTAATATACCGGAATAAGAACCATAAAGTTTTCAAAACTAGATCATCATGGTTTAAGTAGAGGCCTATCTTTGAATCGGCGAGCGGGGGTGCTCACGAAGTGACCTTCCCCAATCGTACCCAAGTTCCCGAGCCGAGGCAACTTTGGTGATGACAGACACGTGGCCTTAGGCAAATGAGTTAGGGTTTCCTAAATTTTCCCAAAATAAAACATTTAGGTAGTGACTCTGTATCTGGCAAAGCAGTCCATGTTTGGCACTTCTTTCAAA
The DNA here is from genome assembly GCF_004153795.1 of Camellia sinensis. NCBI lineage: Eukaryota > Viridiplantae > Streptophyta > Magnoliopsida > Ericales > Theaceae > Camellia > Camellia sinensis. Next base: position 132,592 of record NW_021028276.1, on the reverse strand, counting down.
AAATCTGTTTTCTCAAAACGATTTGCCGGATTTGGACTCTTTGGTTCAGATTAAGAACCGTGACAATTTGAGAGTCCAAACTGCAGTGAGCCCAAATGAACAGAACGGGACTCATCCTCTCGGGACGTTCGGGGACGTCTACAGTTTCTGGCGACTCTGTTGGGGAACTTAGAGAACTTGACTCGAACTCATGATATCTTGTTTTGACTACACTTATGTGTTTTTGCGTTGCATTTGCATTGGTGCGCCTAGGACACTATGTTTGCCATCTGCTATTCCTGAACGGTTTACCGGAGGCTTGTCTTTTCAAGGCATGACCATAAGGCTGATCGGTTATGGGCTCTGCCAGTATGGGAACACAAACCCCGGTTTTACCGGGGCACCTTTTTGACCATTCGACCTAGTGCATATTCGGAATCCATAGTGACCATTCCAAACTAGGACAGGTTGCTTACCCGTTTATAGGTTGTTTGAAACCGCTGCGTGCATAGTGAAACCCTAGCTCCTGACAAAATAGGACAGGGAAACCCTACCCCAACATAGGGGTGTTTTGGCTCTCACTTGTTTGCTATGTGCTTTTAGGGATGTGTCCCTACAGGAATGCATGTAACAGTTTGCAAGTCTGGGTATCAGGCCTGCGGGCATCAGTATCTGGGAATCAGTTTTACCTGAGCGTATCAGTTCACCGGCAGAATTTTGGGCAGAATTCAGTAGAGAGCACACTCATTCAACTGTGCTCATATCTGTTCAAGTGAAATCAGGCTGAGATGCTGCATGTTTTCTCTTTTGCTAGGAGTAGTCTTGGAACCATAGCTTCAGAAGGCTCCGATATCCCCCGAGGTTCATCGGACTTGTGCTGATAGACTTTGTCAAGTTAGAGATTCAGTTCAAGGACAAATCAGTGTTCCTCCGCCAGAGGCAGGGTAAAAGGGACCAGTTAGGCACAGATCACCAGTTCAGCAGTTACCAGATCGGTGGCCCTTATCCTCCACCCCACCAGTGAATAGCCAGGCTGAGGGCTTAGTTTTTATCAGTTTTTAGTCACCCCACCAGTCAGTCAGCCGGAACAGTAGAACATGGCAGGGATGAAGGAAATGATGCATCAACTCCAAGAAAGTATGAAACTCATGCAACAAGATGCTGCCCGCCAGACGGAATTTGCCAAACAGCAGGCTGCAATCATGGCCCAGTAGGCTGAGCTAATCACCAGGCTGCAACAGCAAAATGGAGCATCTGCTTCGCATCAGGCTCCTCCCCCACCAGGAGCTCCAGCACCTGGGGAGACACCAAATGTCCAAGAAGGTACGGACATTCCAATGGGGCCGGCTCCGCCCTCAATCCTACCCCAATTATCCAAAACACCCACCAACCTGCCGGATTCTCCCTTTGAGTCCAAGGTAGACCCTACAGAGCTAAAGGTGAGCAAGCTGGAAAAGATGTTCAAGAAATCTCAGGGAGTAAAATCCATTCCGGACATTGAGGACGGGTATACCGACGCAGTTGTGACGCTGCCAGACAGATTTACGATGCCACACATCGATCGATTTGATGGATCTGGCGATCCCATAGTGCACCTCTGGTTGTTTTCGGACATACTAAGGCCGATGGGCCTCACCAGGCTGCAGAAACTTTCATTATTCGGCCGGACCCTGTTGGGTGTGGCCGCTATCTGGTATGCAAAATTAGAAGACGATGTCAAACGAAACTGGGATGAGATGGCCGAGGCCTTCGTTGCGCAGTACTCCTATAACACGCAAATCGAGGTCACAACCCGTGATCTTGAGACAACAAGGCAAGAGCCTAAGGAGAGTTTTTTTGATTTCGTAGCCCGCTAGAGGGCCAAGGCCTCGATGATGACCCTTAGGCCCACTGACAAAGATCAAATTCGGATGATTGTGCGCAATCTCCAGCCCAAGCTTATGCAGAAAATGATCGTTCTCCCCTTCCCCACATTTTCAGATTTACATGAGATGGGAGTACAGATCGAGTACGCTATGAAGCAGGGCCTTCTTGACCAGGAGAAAGAGCAGCCCAGGAAGACGTTTTCCTGCAGTTCAAATGCGACCACCAGTGGTGATGCAGCTGCAAGATCTTCTGAAGTGGGCATGGTTACCACCTCCGCATCAAAAACAGCTACCCCATTCACTGGTGTGTCCAGAAGTAGCTCACAAGAAACCAAATATCCACCTCGAGTCAAGAGGATTTTCACCCCACTTCATATGCCTTTGTCAAAGGCTCTAGAGGTCTTAATCCGGAAAGGACATCTGAAACCATTGGAACAACGACCCTTACCCGATCCTATCTCTACAAAGCATGATCAGACTAAATACTGTGCCTACCATCAACAAACCGGTCATGACACCGACAGTTGCTTTCGTCTGCGCCATGATGTACAAGATCTGTTTGACAACAGGGTCATTGCTGCACCAGGTCCTGCAAAGTATATCGGCACTTGATCAGTGAACTTGTGGGGGATAAGGTGACTATGTGATCGAGGGATGAACCACCTGCGGATAGCACTCGATTTACTCCAGATATGGCGTATGGCACGCACCGTTTTGAGCATTTGGCGAATGTTACATTCTGACTTGGGTATTGAGTCAGTCTTGTTGTTTTGTTTTGAGTCTTATCATTTTGTATTGAGTTAGTCTTTTCATACTGAGTCAGTCGGGTCTGTTTTGTTTTATCGAGTCAGTCCTGTTTTGTTAGAGTTGGGTGATTTCGGGGGTGTTACCTCGGACATCATTTGCTTGTTTTGTGTTTGTCTTTTTGTTTTTTTTTTAGTCTGTTTCTGCCTTAGAGCCAGTTATGGCAACAGATCTGAATGAAACAGCAGTGATTTTCACACTCTTGTGTTTGCTTCTGCCTTGCGCCAGTTGTGCCAGAAATTTTGAATGAAACGGCAGTGCTTTCACCTGCTCTTTTGTGCCTTGAACTCATTGCATTGACCTAAGTTTTTTAAAACCTTTTGAACACTGCGGTAAAAACAAAGAGGAAGGAATTTCTCGAGATTTGCAAAACTTTGATCAAATTGAGAGAAAGAGAGGCGTGCTAAGCCCTTAATGATTGAAATCATGCTTGTCGGCGTGAGTACTGAGAAGGACCCTGGCTTGATCCAGACTGGTTCCACACTATCTTCAGCGCGAGCGATTTGTCACTTCTTTGAAAACTTTCAAAGAACAAAATGTTTTGTGCGATCTTGCGAAGACCTGTGTGGAATCGCTCTTGAGATTGTGCAGCTTAGGATCGCTCTCAGCCTCAAGACTTAAGCCCTTGCTTTAAAACCTTGAACCACAATTTGAAGTGTTCAACGATCGACCATCAAGGGAGGCCTGTGTGGCCAGATTGGAAGCAGCCCTCGAGCAAGAGGCACCAAAGTCAAATCAAGAAGATCAGATCTCATCAGAAGAAGCTTGTAAAGCTAGAATAGAAGCACCCCTCTAACAAGGGGCAAAAATGTCCGAGCTCGAAGAGCCGAAGATGGGTCCTTCAGCGAATCAATACTGCAGTCATTTTCCTAGACTCAGATGACTTCAGGATCTCAAAACCATTTGGTATGGACTTGTTACATTTTTACCCTTTGGGAGGCTCGTTGGGCCGAAAACCCGAAAGGGCAACCCAGGCAAAAGTTAGAGCAAGAAAAGAAAAAAAAGAAAAAAAAAAGAGGAAAAGATACAAAAAGGAGAAAGGAAAAAGAAAAGAAAAAATACAAAAAAAAATGCAAAAGAAATGAAAAGAGAAAAATAATTAAAAAAAAAAAGAGAAAAAAGAAAAGAAAAGAATTGAAAAAGGAAAGAAGAACAAAGCTCGCAAGGTCGAAAACTTGCAACGGGCGCCTTGGCAAAAGTTAGAGCGCGAAAGGAGAGGTTAATACCTGAGTGTACCTTACCCCGAACTACGTAAGGCTTGATTCCCATCTTTGGGATACGTAGGCAACTTCATTCTGAAGTCCAGCCATAAAACACTTCAAAATCCGGCTGTGTCCATGTGATGGTTCCGGTCATCTTTGTCTTCTCTATGTCCGAGAATTCGGCTGTGATCATTACCCTGAGGGTTGATTGCAATGCGCTGCAGTGCCATTCAGACAAGGGGTAACTTTCCGTTGCCATACCATGCGCTGTGGCGTTATTCAAACAAGGGGCAACTTTTCGTTGCCATTCAATGCGCCATGGCGCCGTTCAAACAAGGGGCAACTTTCTGTTGCCATGCAGCTCCCTTCAAGTAAGGGGCAATTTTCCTTCGAATCTGAGGTTATGCATCTCGAGAGTGGGTTCTATGCTTGTTGAGCAGTGGCCGTTTGCAAAAACAGTTTTTGAGAATTTTTACTAAGGTTGACTGAGTTTCTCTCGAAAACTATTCCATTTTTCCAAAACTGGACCTTTTTCTTGGACCCAAAAAAGGAAAATTTTCAGTGCTCATAACCTAACTTGCATGATTTCAAATCAGAAAATCGAACAAGCATGTTAATCTAACTCTCATGTCGGTCAAAATTGTTTTAGTCGAAAACCAAAACAAAAAAAAATTGTTCAAAATGATGAACTAGGGGCACAGTTGAGTCAGGCTTCCTGTCTTTTTCCCGTTGCCAATGCTTTTGCCAGAAAGGGCACCATACTTGCCAAGAAGGGCACTCTTCCTGCCAGAAAGGGCACAACTGAAACTGTCAACAAAAGAGCTGAAAGCTCTCTCATCCTCCAAGCAACGAGGTATCAAGCCAAGTGCGAAGCACGAACTGGAATGGATCAAGATATCCTACTCCCTCATCTGGACAGATCTAACCACGTCCAAACTCCCCGGCAGAGCATCGACAGCTGATGTTAGCTACAGATTCGCTACACGCTGAGTTGCAGCGCAACCCCTCTGTGGGAGGAACTCACTAGCTGCGCGCAGAAAAAGAAGAATCTAGCTGAGTGCTAGGGGCAAGAGCCCACAACTTTTTGCTTATCCATCAACCACCCTGGAAAGGGATAAAAATGAGAGAATAAAGAATAGAGGGATGTACGATAAGAGAAAAGTGAGAAAAAGATTTTGTGAGAAAAACCGAGCTTGAAGGCCGAGTGATGTGAGAATCACAAATGAGAAAGGGTGGGAAACAATACCCAGAGAAACAGGCTCCCTGTGTGCGTCTGAGTGTCGTGTCTTTTTGTTTTACCTCAATTCTTGTCTTGAGTCATTTTTTTTTTGAGCGTCTGTATTTGTGTTTAGGTTGTTTACCTTTTGTTTTCCGTTGTTGAGTCGTAGTGCGCTGTGTTCAGTCGTAGGCTCAATACCCGATCGAGAACTCATTTATCAATTTCAAAATAAAATCGTTTTGCGCTCCGAGTGCCGTGCCATTCTCCACATCTGGGCAAAACAAGATTCGTTCTTTCATAAAATCGCAGGGTTCAACCCAGGTCATGTCAAAATAGTAAAACCAAGACCTATTTGAAGCTATATGGGTTCCAGACTACCATGCAGAAGAAAAGAGGAAATGTCGGGTATCTGAGTTTGTTTCAACTTCAGTAAGTTGCGAGACTACATTCCGTGTGTACCTCTTCGGGTCTTGCCATTGCTCTGAAGTACGAGTGTGCCTCTACCTCAAGCTCAAGATCAAGTCTGCTTCAAGCCAGAATGGCGATCAAAAGTGCTCTCCCTGAGTACCATTCCCTGCCAGAGGCATCTTGGCTGTGTTCGCAATGAGTTCCTAGGAGACCAACTGCGAAGGTGGAAACTAGAGTTCGAATGGCTGATGCCTAGAACGTAAAGGTTCGGGATTTCCGGGACCAAAGTCTAGTTTAAATGCCCAGAGGCGTGTCCTCAGCTCGAAATCTGTATGGAAGCCCCATAGGTTGAGATAGCGTGTATGCACCTCAATTCTGGATACTGAACCAACCTAGTCTGTCACCTCGTTGGAGAATAGGGAAAGTTGTGAATATGATCAGGAAGAAAGGCAACATCCAAAGTGTTCTACGTGAAGAACCCTTGTCAGTATTTCAGAGTCTTTGTACTGTGAGATGAAGGTAAGTGTTTGAAGAGCACAGGGGAAGATCCCCATCGGAGCAAAGCGATTCACCGTCACTCACCTCATGAGGTGCTTTCTAAAGCGCTGTTTTGTCCATTTATTGCTTTCCTTAAGCATCATGCATTGTAATGCATTGTACCTATCAAGTTTCTTTCTCATTCATGCACGATATTGTATGTACGGTTCATTCAAAGAAGTTCCGTTTGAGATCGTGTTCGCTTTTAGTGTATCTATCATACTCTGTTCATATAGTGCATCTATCACACTTTGTGTTCGCTTTTAGTGTATCTATCATACTCTGTTCATATAGTGCATCTATCACACTTTGTGTTCGCTTTTAGTGTATCTATCATACTCTGTTCATATAGTGCATCTATCACACTTTGTGTTCGCTTTTAGTGTATCTATCATACTCTGTTCATATAGTGCATCTATCACACTTTGTGTTCGCTTTTAGTGTATCTATCATACTCTGTTCATATAGTGCATCTATCACACTTTGTGTTCGCTTTTAGTGTATCTATCATACTCTGTTCATATAGTGCATCTATCACACTTTGTGTTCGCTTTTAGTGTATCTATCATACTCTGTTCATATAGTGCATCTATCACACTTTGTGTTCGCTTTTAGTGTATCTATCATACTCTGTTCATATAGTGCATCTATCACACTTTGTGTTCACCTTTAGTATATCAATCATACTCTGTTCACATAGTGCATCTATCACACTTTGTGTTCATTTTCAGTATATCAATCATACTCTGTTCACTAAATACATCTATCACACTTCGTGTTCACATTTAGTATATCAATCATACTCTGTTCACATAGTGCATCTATCACACTTTGTGTTCATTTTCAGTATATCTATCATACTTTGTTCACTTAGTGCATCTATCACACTTTGTGTTCAATTTTAATGTATTCATCACACCTGTTCACATAGTGCATCTATCACACTTTGTGTTCACCTTCAGTGTATCAATCACACTCTGTTCACTTAGTGTATCAATCACACTTTGTTCATATAGTGTATCCATCACACTCTCTTCACTTTTGTGTATATATCACACATGCTCGCTAAGATTGCATCATAACTGTATGAAATATAGTTTGATTTGTCTTCCCGCTTAAAACTGTTGCATTTATTGTGAATATTTGCTTCGTTACAGCTTTATTTACACGATCCTTACTGCATGAAATATAGTTAGATTTGTATATGCTTGCTGCTTTTCATAATCATGAGTTACGTCTGGATTTATGCATATCATTTTGCATCTTGCCTCCCGCCTGCGGGCGCATTTCTTTGTTTGTCTGAGTCTTCGGCCTTGTCAAAAATGGGTCGTCTCTGGGCTTTGACATTCACTCCCGTCACTTATGACTTTCGAGTTCTGTCAAAGAGGGGCAACTGTAGACACCCCATTTTTGACCGACCATAAGACTCAGTCGTCACTGATTGAGCGATTGGTGATTTTGTATATTGTGCTAGTTCTGAAGTTTTAGAGTCTCGGCTGCGAGCCTTGCCTCCAGACTTCCGGACTCTTTCGTGCCTTGCTTCGGTTTGCTAACCAGGCTCTGTTTTCTCTATTTTCTCTTCCCGAAGGGAGAGAGAGGTCTCGTAGATCATCTCTCAGTGGCCGTAGGCTACGTTTCGTGGTCGTAGGCCATTTTTCCCATTTGGAGCCCGATTTTCGATTTTTCAGAGCCGACGGCCGTGTGCCTCGGTTCGAGACCGCCTAACCACCTCCGTTTGCTCCGGTTTTTGGCACACACCTTGTTTCCTCCATTTTGAGGAACACTAGCACACACCTTGTTTCCTCCCTTTTGAGGAACACTGTGGCCCGAGAGACCAACTTCGTGGTCGAACGCCACCTCTGGTGCTTAACAGCCTGTTTAAAGGGCCCTCGGGCCGCGCGTTTCGGTCCCTGAACCTCCGTTTTGCATCCGTTTTGGTTCATTTTTGGTGGAGACCTTATTTTTATTGTTAGGAAGCTTGTAGGAGGGTGGGAGGCCAGCAATTGTTCTGAAAAGCCAGCTTTATTTCTTCATCGCTCTCCGTCACCCGTTTTCCTCACTAAAAAGCTAATGTTGACCACCCCGGGGCCACTTTCTTTAGCCCTAAACCCCATATTTGTGTTGTACACACCTGGGAGGCCACCAATTTGTATAGGCTGGCCAGTAATTGTCCTTGACCCTTTTGACCCCCTCTAAAAAGTTGGCTTTTCTCTCTCCTGGTTCACATTTTTTGGGTTTTGACCACATATTTGTGCTGTGCACACATGGAATGCCACCTTTTTGGGGTGGCCGGCTAGCAATTTGCATTGACCCTTTTGACCCCTGGCCGGCTGGCCATGGGGGATGGCCGGCCGGCCACCTGAACCTTTTGAACCTGGCCGGCCAGAACCCTCTCTCCAAATGCCTTCCAACTGTACCCTATGTTTCCCCCCAGATCCTGTATCCGAGGGGCTGCCTTTTGGGGGGGAAATTTGAATTTGTTTTCCCCCTCTTTTCTTGGCCTCTCTCCCTCTTTATAACCAGCACCCTACCTCATTTCTAAGCGTTAGAAAAACTAGCTGGAGCATACACCCTTCCCTCCTCCATTGCTCTCCATTTTCAAGCTCCAAACACCCATTATTCTTGACCTTTACACACCACCTCCAAGCCTTCAACCTCCACACTCCATTCCAGCAACGTAAGGCTGTTTTTTAGAGGTTAGGAGCTCCTCTTCTTGGACCAGAAGCTGCTAGAAGTTTGGACTACAAGGGTGAGTCCCTATTTCCTCTTTTCTTGCTCTATTTTGCATACTTTCTTAGCCTTTGTTGCTTGCATTTTTGGGCTCCTACCTAAACTGTAAATAGTCATATTTTGAGCTCCTTTTCATATTTGATCAAGGGTCTTTCTCTGTTTGAGGTCTCCTCCGCCCCCTTTATGTTTAAACTCTCTTTTAGGCCTATTTTTGCATGATAGTTTAGGCTTATTTGTGAGCTGTTTTGGACTTGGTCATAAACTATGAAATGTCTTTTTTTAGCCCCTCTTCAACTTTGTTAAAGAGCTCTCCTCTGTTTGAAGTCATCTGATGCCACTTGCCTCTTTATCCCTCTTTTATGGCTATTTCCTGCATGATATGTTAGCCCTATTTTTAAGCATTTTTGGGCTTCGAGCCAAATTGTAAAGTGCTTCATTTTGAGTCCCTCTTCAACTTTGTTGAAGGGCTCTTCACTGTTTGGGACCAGCTGCTGTCCCTTGTCTCTATCCTCTCTTTTAGGGCCATTTTTGCATGATAGATTAGCCCTATTTGTGTTCACTTTTGAGATCTATTATAAACTGGAAAAAGTCTCATTTTGACATCATCTTCATTTTTGATTGAGGGCATTTTCTTGTTTGAGGTCATATGCTCCCTTGTATGCTTGATTGTCCCTTATTTTGAGCCTGACACCTAAGCTCTTGTTGCATGCTTGGTTTGGCCTTCTAGCCACTGAAATATAGTGGATTTTCAGTATCTAGAACACTATTTTGAGCCTCCAAATCAGAGGGGGGTGACCCCCTCTCTCCTTCTCTTGTTTGGTGGCCTTTTTGGCCTTCCAAAGAGACCCTACCTTGCATGCTTTGAAGTCACTTTCCAGGGTCAATTTGGTGAATTTTAGGACTACCATATTTGATTTTTATAGTTGTTTATGCCATGCTAAATGTCTACCTTGCATGTGCTTAATAACTCCTTGCATGGCCCTCTAAAGGAGCTCATTATTTTTGCATACCATGGTTGCATATCAGTGGTTATTTGGGCCTATTTTCACATGATTTATTCACTGATTTTTTCTAGTTTGGTGAGATTACATTTGCTTCATATACTTGCCATGTAAACCATGTTTGCTAGTCAAGATTGCATGCTATTTTTGTCCACCATGCTAGCATCTTTTGGCCATGCTTTGAACTGGAAATGTTCATGTTTTGGGACTGCCTTGGCTCTGTCTTCATGCTTCATGATCAAATAATGCATGCTTTGTATAGCTATAATTCATTCCATGTGCCTAGTTTCGAGTTTCGGGTTTCATCTCATGCATCGGGTGCCATCTTTCCATGTTTCGGGGCTATTTAGCATCATATTTCAGTGCTGGAATTACATGCTTGTATGCCATATTTCATGCCTTGCCATGCCTTGTTAGAGTTGCATACTATGCCTTAGGTTCGGTCCTCGGTTTGCGTGCATGCGTGCACGCATTTCGAGAGTCTCATTTTCACCTAATGGCTACTGATGTGAGTGTGGCTGAGGTCCACTCATGTTGGTGTAAGTCCATTGTGCATTGTGTATGCCATCTCATTTCATAGCATTGCGTATGCTAAGTTGTATGTTAGAGCATTGTGTATGCCTCGTTACATCATGCATTGTGTATGCCATTTCATAGCATTGCGTATGCTAGGTTGCATGTTAGGATTACATTCATGCATGTCATGCATATTGCGTAGTGCTTGGGATAGGAGTTAGCCTAAGCACGGGAAACGAGGGACGTTTCGTACTCCGAGTGACGGAACGTGTCTCAATTCCCTGCCGCCGACATTCCGGATTACCCATGATGGAGTTTAGGCCTTGTTGTGTCCATATGTGCATTCATTTCATATTGAGTCGTGCAAATCGACTCCTCAGCCATCATGGATCGAAATGCATGATTGGTGGCACGAGGATCGAGGACTACACTCCTTGAAGAGTAGTCATGCATACATATGTGAAAATACTTTGCCATGCCCCTTTGTTGCTCTCTGTTGCAGCAAATCAGAAATCGGCAGCCTTCCGGAGCTTGGCACGCATCCCCGAGAACAATGGCAAACAGAGACAAACTGGGGCATCGCAGTGGATTTTCACGCAAGGCGACTCAAGCATGCATCATCTATCATTCGGAACAGAGCTGAGGCAGTCCATGGATTTACGTGCCAATTTACTGCTTTCCTAGATTAATTTGTTAATTAATTAGGATTCTGTATTTATTCGGGACTGTATTATTTATTCATTTGGGACTGTATCATCTATTCGGACCCTCTGCGCAAGGGCAATGTTGTAATAAGTGTGTGTGTGTGTGATGTATGTCTTCCAACCCCACGTCTTTCTCTCTTTTATTTATCAGCTTATGATGGTTCGATTAGGGCATGTTTCAATTAGCATACAGTATGATAGCATGTTTGCATTCATTCATCTGTCTTGCATGCACTGGGCTCGGCGCACCATACTAACTGCATTTGTATTTCAATTCCAAATTGAATACGTGTTAGTTGTAGCATCGTCATATGCCATGTTTAGAATAGTCGAGCCTATCTTAGTTGCATTTTGCATGTGTTGCATTAGGCATTTCTGTATATTTTCATGTCATTAACAATAATGTGGCAGTGACATTCTTTATACTTTGAACGCATGTGATGGATCTATTGTTTGAAAATGTTTTAAAAAAAAAATGTCACGTGTAGTACAAGTTTCTAACTTACAACAAACTTGGATAAATACATTTTTAAAGAGAAGTCACTAAATGAATATAGTATTACATAATTTAAAATAAAATGAAACACTAACATGATTTTCATGTCATTAACAATAATGTGGCAGTGACATTCTTTATACTTTGAACGCATGTGATGGATCTATTGTTTGAAAATGTTTTAAAAAAAAAATGTCACGTGTAGTACAAGTTTCTAACTTACAACAAACTTGGATAAATACATTTTTAAAGAGAAGTCACTAAATGAATATAGTATTACATAATTTAAAATAAAATGAAACACTAACATGATTTTCATGTCATTAACAATAATGTGGCAGTGACATTCTTTATACTTTGAACGCATGTGATGGATCTATTGTTTGAAAATGTTTTAAAAAAAAAATGTCACGTGTAGTACAAGTTTCTAACTTACAACAAACTTGGATAAATACATTTTTAAAGAGAAGTCACTAAATGAATATAGTATTACATAATTTAAAATAAAATGAAACACTAACATGATTTTCATGTCATTAACAATAATGTGGCAGTGACATTCTTTATACTTTGAACGCATGTGATGGATCTATTGTTTGAAAATGTTTTAAAAAAAAAATGTCACGTGTAGTACAAGTTTCTAACTTACAACAAACTTGGATAAATACATTTTTAAAGAGAAGTCACTAAATGAATATAGTATTACATAATTTAAAATAAAATGAAACACTAACATGATTTTCATGTCATTAACAATAATGTGGCAGTGACATTCTTTATACTTTGAACGCATGTGATGGATCTATTGTTTGAAAATGTTTTAAAAAAAAAATGTCACGTGTAGTACAAGTTTCTAACTTACAACAAACTTGGATAAATACATTTTTAAAGAGAAGTCACTAAATGAATATAGTATTACATAATTTAAAATAAAATGAAACACTAACATGATTTTCATGTCATTAACAATAATGTGGCAGTGACATTCTTTATACTTTGAACGCATGTGATGGATCTATTGTTTGAAAATGTTTTAAAAAAAAAATGTCACGTGTAGTACAAGTTTCTAACTTACAACAAACTTGGATAAATACATTTTTAAAGAGAAGTCACTAAATGAATATAGTATTACATAATTTAAAATAAAATGAAACACTAACATGATTTTCATGTCATTAACAATAATGTGGCAGTGACATTCTTTATACTTTGAACGCATGTGATGGATCTATTGTTTGAAAATGTTTTAAAAAAAAAATGTCACGTGTAGTACAAGTTTCTAACTTACAACAAACTTGGATAAATACATTTTTAAAGAGAAGTCACTAAATGAATATAGTATTACATAATTTAAAATAAAATGAAACACTAACATGATTTTCATGTCATTAACAATAATGTGGCAGTGACATTCTTTATACTTTGAACGCATGTGATGGATCTATTGTTTGAAAATGTTTTAAAAAAAAAATGTCACGTGTAGTACAAGTTTCTAACTTACAACAAACTTGGATAAATACATTTTTAAAGAGAAGTCACTAAATGAATATAGTATTACATAATTTAAAATAAAATGAAACACTAACATGATTTTCATGTCATTAACAATAATGTGGCAGTGACATTCTTTATACTTTGAACGCATGTGATGGATCTATTGTTTGAAAATGTTTTAAAAAAAAAATGTCACGTGTAGTACAAGTTTCTAACTTACAACAAACTTGGATAAATACATTTTTAAAGAGAAGTCACTAAATGAATATAGTATTACATAATTTAAAATAAAATGAAACACTAACATGATTTTCATGTCATTAACAATAATGTGGCAGTGACATTCTTTATACTTTGAACGCATGTGATGGATCTATTGTTTGAAAATGTTTTAAAAAAAAAATGTCACGTGTAGTACAAGTTTCTAACTTACAACAAACTTGGATAAATACATTTTTAAAGAGAAGTCACTAAATGAATATAGTATTACATAATTTAAAATAAAATGAAACACTAACATGATTTTCATGTCATTAACAATAATGTGGCAGTGACATTCTTTATACTTTGAACGCATGTGATGGATCTATTGTTTGAAAATGTTTTAAAAAAAAAATGTCACGTGTAGTACAAGTTTCTAACTTACAACAAACTTGGATAAATACATTTTTAAAGAGAAGTCACTAAATGAATATAGTATTACATAATTTAAAATAAAATGAAACACTAACATGATTTTCATGTCATTAACAATAATGTGGCAGTGACATTCTTTATACTTTGAACGCATGTGATGGATCTATTGTTTGAAAATGTTTTAAAAAAAAAATGTCACGTGTAGTACAAGTTTCTAACTTACAACAAACTTGGATAAATACATTTTTAAAGAGAAGTCACTAAATGAATATAGTATTACATAATTTAAAATAAAATGAAACACTAACATGATTTTCATGTCATTAACAATAATGTGGCAGTGACATTCTTTATACTTTGAACGCATGTGATGGATCTATTGTTTGAAAATGTTTTAAAAAAAAAATGTCACGTGTAGTACAAGTTTCTAACTTACAACAAACTTGGATAAATACATTTTTAAAGAGAAGTCACTAAATGAATATAGTATTACATAATTTAAAATAAAATGAAACACTAACATGATTTTCATGTCATTAACAATAATGTGGCAGTGACATTCTTTATACTTTGAACGCATGTGATGGATCTATTGTTTGAAAATGTTTTAAAAAAAAAATGTCACGTGTAGTACAAGTTTCTAACTTACAACAAACTTGGATAAATACATTTTTAAAGAGAAGTCACTAAATGAATATAGTATTACATAATTTAAAATAAAATGAAACACTAACATGATTTTCATGTCATTAACAATAATGTGGCAGTGACATTCTTTATACTTTGAACGCATGTGATGGATCTATTGTTTGAAAATGTTTTAAAAAAAAAATGTCACGTGTAGTACAAGTTTCTAACTTACAACAAACTTGGATAAATACATTTTTAAAGAGAAGTCACTAAATGAATATAGTATTACATAATTTAAAATAAAATGAAACACTAACATGATTTTCATGTCATTAACAATAATGTGGCAGTGACATTCTTTATACTTTGAACGCATGTGATGGATCTATTGTTTGAAAATGTTTTAAAAAAAAAATGTCACGTGTAGTACAAGTTTCTAACTTACAACAAACTTGGATAAATACATTTTTAAAGAGAAGTCACTAAATGAATATAGTATTACATAATTTAAAATAAAATGAAACACTAACATGATTTTCATGTCATTAACAATAATGTGGCAGTGACATTCTTTATACTTTGAACGCATGTGATGGATCTATTGTTTGAAAATGTTTTAAAAAAAAAATGTCACGTGTAGTACAAGTTTCTAACTTACAACAAACTTGGATAAATACATTTTTAAAGAGAAGTCACTAAATGAATATAGTATTACATAATTTAAAATAAAATGAAACACTAACATGATTTTCATGTCATTAACAATAATGTGGCAGTGACATTCTTTATACTTTGAACGCATGTGATGGATCTATTGTTTGAAAATGTTTTAAAAAAAAAATGTCACGTGTAGTACAAGTTTCTAACTTACAACAAACTTGGATAAATACATTTTTAAAGAGAAGTCACTAAATGAATATAGTATTACATAATTTAAAATAAAATGAAACACTAACATGATTTTCATGTCATTAACAATAATGTGGCAGTGACATTCTTTATACTTTGAACGCATGTGATGGATCTATTGTTTGAAAATGTTTTAAAAAAAAAATGTCACGTGTAGTACAAGTTTCTAACTTACAACAAACTTGGATAAATACATTTTTAAAGAGAAGTCACTAAATGAATATAGTATTACATAATTTAAAATAAAATGAAACACTAACATGATTTTCATGTCATTAACAATAATGTGGCAGTGACATTCTTTATACTTTGAACGCATGTGATGGATCTATTGTTTGAAAATGTTTTAAAAAAAAAATGTCACGTGTAGTACAAGTTTCTAACTTACAACAAACTTGGATAAATACATTTTTAAAGAGAAGTCACTAAATGAATATAGTATTACATAATTTAAAATAAAATGAAACACTAACATGATTTTCATGTCATTAACAATAATGTGGCAGTGACATTCTTTATACTTTGAACGCATGTGATGGATCTATTGTTTGAAAATGTTTTAAAAAAAAAATGTCACGTGTAGTACAAGTTTCTAACTTACAACAAACTTGGATAAATACATTTTTAAAGAGAAGTCACTAAATGAATATAGTATTACATAATTTAAAATAAAATGAAACACTAACATGATTTTCATGTCATTAACAATAATGTGGCAGTGACATTCTTTATACTTTGAACGCATGTGATGGATCTATTGTTTGAAAATGTTTTAAAAAAAAAATGTCACGTGTAGTACAAGTTTCTAACTTACAACAAACTTGGATAAATACATTTTTAAAGAGAAGTCACTAAATGAATATAGTATTACATAATTTAAAATAAAATGAAACACTAACATGATTTTCATGTCATTAACAATAATGTGGCAGTGACATTCTTTATACTTTGAACGCATGTGATGGATCTATTGTTTGAAAATGTTTTAAAAAAAAAATGTCACGTGTAGTACAAGTTTCTAACTTACAACAAACTTGGATAAATACATTTTTAAAGAGAAGTCACTAAATGAATATAGTATTACATAATTTAAAATAAAATGAAACACTAACATGATTTTCATGTCATTAACAATAATGTGGCAGTGACATTCTTTATACTTTGAACGCATGTGATGGATCTATTGTTTGAAAATGTTTTAAAAAAAAAATGTCACGTGTAGTACAAGTTTCTAACTTACAACAAACTTGGATAAATACATTTTTAAAGAGAAGTCACTAAATGAATATAGTATTACATAATTTAAAATAAAATGAAACACTAACATGATTTTCATGTCATTAACAATAATGTGGCAGTGACATTCTTTATACTTTGAACGCATGTGATGGATCTATTGTTTGAAAATGTTTTAAAAAAAAAATGTCACGTGTAGTACAAGTTTCTAACTTACAACAAACTTGGATAAATACATTTTTAAAGAGAAGTCACTAAATGAATATAGTATTACATAATTTAAAATAAAATGAAACACTAACATGATTTTCATGTCATTAACAATAATGTGGCAGTGACATTCTTTATACTTTGAACGCATGTGATGGATCTATTGTTTGAAAATGTTTTAAAAAAAAAATGTCACGTGTAGTACAAGTTTCTAACTTACAACAAACTTGGATAAATACATTTTTAAAGAGAAGTCACTAAATGAATATAGTATTACATAATTTAAAATAAAATGAAACACTAACATGATTTTCATGTCATTAACAATAATGTGGCAGGGACATTTTTTATACTTTGAACGCACGTGATGGATCTATTGTTTGAAAATGTTTTTTGAAAAAAAAAAATGTCACATGTACCAGTTTCTGACTTACAACAAACTTGGATAGATTCATCATTCTGTATAATAATTTTATAAAGCAATTCTCTTCATATGGCATTACACACTTGTAATAAGTTATTGGTAATCATTTTATTTACTTAGCATGGAGTTTGGGAAGATTACCTTAAACCATTGCAATTCCCGCTGCATCTGAAGAGCTGCACCGGCTCTAAGATAGAGTTGTTGTGGAGATGCCAAATATCCAGCCAAATGCAAAGCATTGTTCTTCGATTCATCCCATTGTGACAAAAATATAGTCTTAGAGTCCTCAACTTGATGTATGAGGTCGTTGAACACATTTTCACAACGACACACAATTGCATGATGGAATATGGATTGCTTCTTCTGGTTTCGAAGATAAATTGCATTAGGGTATGACCTTAAAATCGCTTGGGTAATTTCATGAATCCCAGACGATACTGCTTGGAATAATGGTGGTGAAAATATCTTTTCTGCACTTGAGTAATTTGATTGTACGATTTCCTTGCAAATGAATTTGACAAGCTCATGTGCATCATGATGTATCATTTTTTTCTCTCGGATGTGCTTGATACATGGCACTGTAATTAAAATGACTTTTTAAGGATGTAATAATAATAATAATGATAATAGTCTAGTATGAACATATAATAGTATTCACTTCTTACCAAAATTTTCTATGACTTCCCAAAAGGTTGCATGAAATCTTTTCTTCACTGTACATGATACTAAATCTGTCAAAAACGGAGAGGAAAAACAATGGTGATGAACAAATGTCTAGTAATTTTTTAAATTGTGTTTGGATTTTACATTTAAAGAGAGATTTATGAATAGAAAGAACGAAAAAAATGAAAGAAATAAAAAATAATTTCGATTTTTGTCATTTTTCCTGACTTTTTCCCAATTCTTACCCAATTTTGAGATAGTCTTAATCATTTTTGTTTTGACAATTTCATTCAAAGACTGAGTTTGAAGGATGTTTTGTGTTGAAACATTTACTTTGAAAGGCTTCAGTTTCAAGCTTTTATCATTTAGACAGAATTTATCTATCATCTCATTAAAATGTCAAATTGAAGCTACTTCATTCCTAGTGCTAAATACCTAATGCCTGTAATCCCATTTTATTATTTTTAATGAACGGTAAATAAGAAACTAAATCATGATTACTTATGCAACTGAAATCACATAAAAAATCTCATTTAAAAAAAAATGTAACCATTTGGAAGTTTAAATAAAAATTAGAAATTTCAAAATTCCTAATTTATTTGGGAAATTATGTGGTGGATTTGAGGCAAGCACATTTAATATGTTAATTAATAATTTATTTATTTATTTTTGAATAAATTGGCGATAAATCCAAGCTAACGAGGACATAATGTATTAGGTCTAGTGAATATTTTTTGTTGGTGAGAAATCCACCCTTGTGAAATAGTTTGGTGAGAAGTCCTTATATTTGTTTTGAAAATATTTTGTTTCCAATTTTACCCTTTAATTTATCTGTTGACATTTGTTGACTATCTGTTAAAAAAGTTTTAAAAGTTAAAAATTTATTTGACTATGAATTTTGATAATAATTTTGAAATGATTTGTAATTTTTTTAATTTATTTTGTTGAATAGATAGATGTAAAAAAAATTTAATTGATTGATATGTATAATGTAAGAGAATGAAAGAGCATACAAAAGTGATTAATAGATTTATTAATAATAAATAATAATAAAAAAAGGAAAAGGAGAGGGGAGAAAAAATTGAGCTTTTAAATTGTATTTTAAAAATTTGTTAACCAAACAATTTAAATATATATATATTTTTTTTAATCCAAATCATGTTTAAAAAACTAAACAAAACTTTATCCAAAAATCCAAAAATAAGAAAGCTGGAAGCCCAAGCCCCACGCCCCGCCTTGCGCTCCGTCTCACCTCTCCGTGACGAAGACAATCATTTCTCTCTCTCTCTCTCTCTCTCTCTCTCTCTCTATCTGCGGTGACATTTTCATCATTTGAAATTGGTTATCTGTTTTTACTCCATTGTTCTGTGCTTCGTAGCTGTCAATTGTCTGATTTTTCCTGATCTATTCATACGTTTTTTTTGTTTATTTTACCTTTTCTTATTGACTTATTTCCACGTTTTAGAATCTCTCCATCTATTCCTGAGATTCCATATATGTCTATATGTGAACTTGTTTTATTAAGGGAAAAAAAAACACTAAAAACTAAAAACTAACCGTTTTATTCACAGTTCCAGAAATATTTACAATTTTTTTCGAATTCACAAAAATAATATATCATTTTTTTCAAATGTAACACTTTGCTAAATTACCAACGGCCTTGGGAAATGTTAAGACTTGTTACTGATGTCATGAGATATATATATATATATATATATAAACGAGCGGGTGAGAGATGAGAGCGGCTGCTCTAGGCTTTGGTTTGCAAAATCAATAATATTAGGGATTATGAAAATAATGTTATGAA
Source organism: Camellia sinensis (assembly GCF_004153795.1). Lineage (NCBI taxonomy): Eukaryota > Viridiplantae > Streptophyta > Magnoliopsida > Ericales > Theaceae > Camellia > Camellia sinensis. The sequence goes on along the minus strand of NW_021028276.1, from coordinate 113,122 downwards.
ATTTTTTTTTCTTTTGATTAGGGTGTGATATTTTTTTTGTATGTGTAATCTTATGATAAAGAATCTTTCATGATATTTTTTTTTATGATACGTAACACTAGCAAAATATATGATAAAACATAGTAAGAAAAAAGTTGGGAAGAAAAAAGTTGGGCATTTTTTTAGTTAAGATAGTCAGAAAAGTTAAAATAGATTTTTTACATCATATTTGACCTATAATTATTATATTTTTTTCCTTTACAAAAAAGTTAAAAAGTTAAAAGTCCTTTCCAAAAGAGACTTTTTAACCCAGATTAAGGAATTGTTTGGAGTGTCGTAAATAAGTATACTTTTTATCTTTTTGAACTAAAAAATTGAGGAAAAAAATATAGATGTTTGGGTTAATTTTTTGACTTTTTTATGAAAAAATGTGAAATAAAAAATTGTAAAAATTGATTTGTAGGAGAAAATTAGGATTGGGAGTAAATTAAGATTGAGAGTTGTGCAGTCGTAATTGTTAACTTTTGGTGAATAGTGTTAACTTTTTAATTTTTTAAGTAACTTTTTGACTTTTTGACTTTTTTGCAATATGCCAAACTCGGCCTAAAAAAATCAAAAAGTCAAAAGGCAAGACAACTTGGGTTGGGTTGGATTTGAGATTACTTTAGTCAAAATAAATAAATAAATAAATAAATTTTTTAGTTTAATAAGATAAAATATCACTTTCAACTCATAATCATTATATTATTTCTTTTACAAAAGTTTAAAAAATCAAAAAGTTCATCCCAAATGAGATTTTTTAATCCCAAACTAAAATAATTCAAAAATTCAAAAATCAAAAAATTCATCCCAAACGAAACTTTTTAATCCCAAACTAAAATAATTAAAAAATCAAAAAAATCAACTCATTTTTCAAACGAAAATAAACACACACACACACACATATATATATATATATATATAAGATAATTTTACTATTTTGTGTGAGTTTATCCTTATCAATTTAATATTTTGGCCTTTGATTTGGACGAAGGGAATCTATTAGAGTCCTAATTTTTTTTATTATTAATTTAGATAATAAATTTTATTTTTTTATTGGTTTTTAAAAATTTATTAAATAAGTGTGACAATGTAAATAATTAAAGTATTGTTGTATGACGACCAAATAATTTCTCGAAACCACAAGTCCCGTCCAAGTTCTTGAGGCGATTATGATTGAATCGAATGAACTCCTACGCCGCTCGCCCTCCTCAGCCACCCTAAGCGTCGCCTCATACGTCCTCTTCTTCACCACCCCAAATGAGTTCGAGACCCGACCCAATCAGAAATTGAGCGGATTTCAAACACGTAATTGTGTGGTCCAACGAGTCTTTGAGGCAAATTGTGAACCGGAAGTCCCGGTGGCAGTGCGGTGGTAGATTGGCTTCTTGAGGCGGTGGTTGTGTTTGGGAATAATTTGATTGGTGATCCAAATGTGTCAGAGATTCATCTTTTGCTTCTCAGCCTCAACCATCAAAGAAGGTGAGTGTTTCTTGTGATATTTTTTTTTTGCATATTTAGGCCTTATTTGTCATCTTCTAATAAAATTAAAAAGTTAAAAACTATCTCTCTATCATATCACTTTAAATCTAATTCATACCTAACTCATATTTTATAAAAATCAAAAAGTATACTTATTTAGAATACCTCAAACAATCCCTTAAGAACATTATCATCTTTGAATCACACACTAAATGATCAATTCTTATATATAGGATTTAATTGTAGCATCCTGAAAAAAGAAGTGAAAATAACAGTTACTTTCAGGCTTGTGAAAGGCTTGATTGTTTTGATGGATCATTGTTAATGATGCTAAGGGAGAATTAACATTTACGTATCTTAAATTTGTATTTGAATCATTATTATGCTTGTTCACAAAATTCCCAATCTTTACTGGCCTTGTTTGAGAAATTGGCTATTTTCATAAACTATTTTAGTTTTTGATTATTTTCATAGGTTAAAATAGTTGAGTTTGGAAAGACGATTGAATTTTTTTGTAATTGAATATAATATTTGTGAGAGAAAAAGTAAAATGATTATGGATTTGATATGATATTTTGTCTTATTAATTATTTTAATTTATTTTGTCTTCTAATACTATTTTTAACCTAAAAAACCAAAAAAAACTTCTTTCCAAATGTGTTTTTTTTTTTTTTTTTTTTTTGGGTAGTTTATATGGACTTGAAAAATATAGAAATTTTATCTCTTATTCATGTAGAGGTTAGAGATGTTTCTTTACTAGTACCATAAACTCACGAATTGCATTAGCTCCACACTAGTTATAGAGTTTTGTCTAGGTTAGTCTTTTGGACTTTCTTGTATTAAGTTCATGACTGCGGTTTGTTTAAATTTTAGGGCAAAATTCACTTTATCCAATATTATTTGACCTTAGAATACTTGACCCTAGTCATTTAAAAATAACTAAAAAAGTCTAAATTGTTTTGTTAGCCTTCTAAAAATAACTAATAAGCTGGCTGAATTGTTCTGTTAGCCTGAGCTGCTGCAGTGTGGACGGTTGGGGTGTTTGTCTTGCTGGGCTAATCTAATTTGTACTGGTTCTGGGCTATGGGCTACTAATAAAAGGAGTGAGGTGCTGGGCTATGGGCTACTAATAAAAGGAGTGAGGTGTGGGGCAGGTTTGGTCTGTCAAAGTTTCTACTCTGTGGTGGTTTGTTTATTTCTCAAGCTTTGTTCTGTCAATATGTTTTGGTTTGTTTATCTCTCTATGTTTATGCTTTTTGGTTGTTTTGGGTGTTTTGGGTGTTTGGTCCGTATCAGGTATGGTTAGTTCTTCATTGGATGAGGTTGTTTTTGATGTTGTGGTTGGCTCTCACCAACTCGATTAAATCTTTTGCACTCATCCTTCTTTTCTTGTATTGATGTAATAGGTTTCTGTTTCATCAATAAAGTTTCTTTTCTTTTGTTAATAAAAAAAAAAAAAAAAAAAAAAAAAAAAAAAAAAAAAAAGTTATTATATGATAAGTGATAAAGAGTGTTGCTGGAACATTGTTTAATATTGAAATTAAAGTCTGAAATGTTTTGAAAATACGTGAAAGTAGTAAAAAAAAAAAAGTGTATTAATTTCAATAAAAATGAATGTTAAGTGTAACCCAAAATTAAATAAATAAATCAGCAATAGAGAAAAATTGCAGAATAGGTAATGCATAGAGAGGAGAGTGAAGAGGCCAAATACACTAACACGAATAGATTTTGTTTTGGAAGAAGTTGAAGGATGCTCCACTTCGGAATGAAGAAGGCTTTTGAGCAATTGCCATAAGAAAATTCTGGTCAAGACGATGATTTTCTTTCTCCGGAATGAAGAATGCTAACTTAGGTTTGTCTTGAAGCAAAGCTAGAGCAATGTCTGTAGGATTAACAAAAATGAAAATAACAGTTAGTTAATTGAAATTAAGTTATATATTCTAGTTTAAAACTCTCCTATCGTGTTAACAACGTACTCACCATTAAGTCCACTATTGATCAGCTGACGCAAAATTTTAAAACCTGATTCACCGTCAAACGGTGTAGGATTCCACCAGAGATCATCTATCCCTTTCCCCTTACCATCCTCCATTAGTTTTGGATTTTGAGAATATTGCAATAAGTGATTGGCACTAGTCAGAGAACGAGACAAGAATTGAGACAAATGACTGGTGGTACCCTTTGTCTCATCATCATCATTTATAGTAGTGACCCTTAACAAGTAAAGACACATCTCTCTATCCCCACGAGCAGCTGCATAAAACAAAGGAATTTGTTTATCGTAGTTTTGAGCATTTGGCAGGTACGGGTTCTTTTCCACTAACAGTTTGGCAGCCTCAATGTTGCCAGCTCCTGCAGCCCTGTGGAGTGCTGTCCTTTTTCTGGTGTCACCAAGAGCTAGATCTTCTGGTAACATATGCTTCACTAGTTTCTTCACAAAATTGTTTCTTCGCTTCGACTTCACCGCAACTATGAGCATTGTTTCGGACTCTTCTGTTATGCCAGCCCTGATTGCAATATCTGGTTCTCGTTTTATAAATTCATTGGCTGTCGCCCAGTCGCCTTTGGTTGCTGCTTTGTGCAGTGGCACATAATGACCTGCCCAAGGAATTCTCAAATTTTCGATGTTAGGTATAAATAATGTGCATTTCAAATTCACTTTTTACATTATGGCACAAGGACGAACCTAGAATTACATCATCTGTTGGGTCTGAAAGAACATAGCCTATTTCCATTAGATAGATGAATGAAGCCCAGCTAGAGCTTAATTTCCATTTGTGATGTGGAATGCCATCTCATTGGTGACACATACAAATGCTCCCTTGGGAGCTTTAATAAAAGAGCTCTAATGGGAGTGGACCTTAATTTTATTTTCAATTGTGGTGTGATATTTTGGCATTGATTTAATTTTTTTTTATTCTCTGCCGCATCATTAGAACTCTAAAATTAGGAGATGTATCATTTGTCTAATAATGATAGAGACATTCCACTCTTTAATAGAAGGTTATTGTTTTGGCCTCTAGTCCCAGATCACTAGAAGAGGTTGTTTTGGAAAAGAATAATGTTATATGCACTAATTAATGTACTAACTAGTGTACTAACAGATGATGTGGCATAATTTTTGAAGTTTTGGATATTTGTAATTTGTTTAAGAAATGAGACCAATAATAATGACATAACACCAGTTGATACATTAATGCGTACACTAATTGGGACATGTAGCACCGCCGTTTGGAAATCCTACTCTTCATATTTAAATGCCTTGGGTAAAACATGGACAAAAGTTCCTGAAGTATGTTTTTGTGCCACTTTGGTATTTAAATTTTAATTTCATTCTTGAAATTTTAAATGTAAGTTTTGTGTGTCTAAAGGGATACAAAATACATATTTTAAAGATTACAAGTCTTAATTTCATTTATTATTATTATTGTTATTATTATTATTATTATTATTATTATTAATGTCTATTGTGAATCTCATGGGATGAGATTGAACAAGGACGACAAGTGAATGATTTGAAGTTCTTACTTTTACCCTCCAACTTTCATCCAAATTTTACTTTTTTAGTCCCTTTATATTTTGACTTTCGCTTATATGGAGTGATAGGAGAATCACATTGAAACTAGAGTTTAAATTTGATAATTTAATTGTTGTAATTACAAGATGAGTGATGGAAGTAAAATTTAAGTCAAAATTTGGATGTGAAAAGGGTAGTTACCCTTTATTTAATTATTTATTTTTATTACAATTGAATATGTACCTGTATTTCTATCTATTGGAAAATGCTATCTTAACACAAAATGTATAAATTTACAACTCTTTTCGTCTTAAAATAATAGTCTCTTTTGGAGAATTTAACTTTTTTTAATAGTATAATTATTATACTTTAAAAAAATTAATTTTTAAAAATTACCCTTTGATAGTACATTTTTTTTGGAGAATATCAATTATCATAATTGTATTTTTTGTGTTGTTAATGAATTTAAAAGAATGGTAAAATAGGAAATTCATATTATTTTAGTTCTTGATTTTTGAAAAAAGACTAATATTTTGGGACAATGAAAAATAGAATAAGGGACTAATATTTTGGAACGGATGGAGTATAAAGTTTTATAACATCAACCACCAATGCGTAACTACACAACTAGGGGTGGGTATCGGCCCGTTGGTTGCCTGGCCTAATCCTTTTTTTTTTAAGGGCTTGAAAAGGTTATCTTATCCCATAGGGCCAGGGAACATTTTTGGCCTGATATGTGAGATTTATATTTTCAACTCAGCTTGGCTCGGTCTGGCCCGAACCACTATTTAATTAATTAATTTTATTAAAATATATATACTTTTGGGATCTAAACTTTATCGTTGTTGATTTTTTGGAATTCACATTTACAGTGATGCATGATTGAATTTATTTAAAAAAATCTTTTAATTTACACAAAAAAAAATTTCAATTTATAATGATATCAATATACTTATTTAATAAATATAATGTATGATTGAATTTAATTATAAAATGTTTTAAATTTTTAACATATAACCCAATTGAACTTGGGATTTATAATTATTTTTTAAGTCAGGTTTGGGTAAATGTTGAGGCCCGATGTTAGGCCAGGTCGGAATTGGACAAATGCAAAGTCTCTTATTATGTAGTAGCGAACTGACCCGACCCGACGAATGCCTACCCTTACTCACAACGTAACCAAATGCTAGTTATCATTAATGTTGGCAAACAAGTAAAAATAATTAAATTAAAATGCATAAAAAATATTGAAATGTGTAAAAATTTATATTAAGATTTTAATTTTTTTGTCACTAATCTCCCGTAATTAACATGACCTCTTATTTTTGTTAGCATCACCCGTTATTTACATTGAACTCAGAAAAATTGTCAAAAGATAACTACCATCAATGGAAAAGTGTGGTTGAAATTTAAATTATATATAATAAAATTTGTAGACAAAACAAATTTAAAGACATTGACGTTTCTGAGTTAAAATTATGGATATATAGTATTAATGGTTGAAAAGTAGGTGTAAGGTTGAGCATACCGAAAATTTCCTCCAACTTGGTCCACATCTCTTTAGCAGTTCTACTCTGCACCACTTGTTCGGGTATATCTTTGGACAGCGTAGATCCGATCCATTCCCGTAGTTGAGCATCTGATCTTTTCCATGAGCTGTAATCCTTGTTCTCCATCGCTGGAGTCTCAACCGCGCCGCTGACCCAACCCACCAATCCTTCACTCTTAATTAGGTTGTACATCTGTTGTCTCCACTCCGAGTAATTGTTTTCAGAGACTGACAGACCTTTCTTCACAAACGGCACTATTGGGTATTCCACAATATTAGATGAGGAATTTCTTGAGGAAGAAGAAGAAGAAGCCGTTGAAGAAGTGATGATAATTGGCTTACCGAACCATTTCTCTAACATTTCCCACAACCATTTAGCAGTTTTGAAGTTTTTTACTTCTTTGCATATGCCTTTGGAAAGTGTGGTTCGGATCCATTTCTGTAACACGTCGTCTGATCTTTTCCAGGACCTGTAATTCTCACGCTCACGCTCAGAGTGATTCTCACGTGGAGCCTCAATAGTGCCGTTGATGAAACCAACCAAGCCGTGTTCTTCAATGAGGTTGTGCATTTGTTGTCTCCATTGTTGGTAGTTGTTTCCGGTGAGACTGTCGCTGACGAAGTTCCACACGTCAATGTCAAACGGGGAAGCCATTGATGGATGATAGTTTGAGATTTTCTCTTCGAGGATCAAGTGTCTGATGCAATGGAGAATGGGAATTTTTAGTGTTTTTATATCGTCAACTGTCATACAGCTTCCAAACTAGTGTGGTGGAGAAATTATGGTAGTTTTTTGATAAAGTCTTATAATTATGATTTGAGAATAGAGTTATATTTTGGTCAAGTTTGACATCTCTTCAAAAAGATAAAAAATTAAAAAATTACTCAAAAAGTTAAAAAGTTATCATTATTCAAAAAAAATATTAAAAAATTAATTTTTTACACAAAAGTACAACTCAGCAATTTTATTAAGAAACATTGCACAGTTTGGGTGCAATTTTCACACACTGTTGTTCGGCCCATAGGGGCCCACCACAGGTCCCGTTTTGATAATCTTAACCATTCAATGTGTAGAACTCGTCGAGTACTATATGTCTGTAAAAAATTACATTGATAAGATATCGATAACTACATGATCAAATCAGTTTTGTAAAAACAAATGATGGTGTTATAATTAACGATTGAAAAAAAAACAAACCTAATCAGATAGCTATTGATATCCGATCAACGTAATTTTTTAGAGGCATATAGTGCTCGACAAGTTCTACACATTGCACGGTTCAGATTATCAAAATGGAACCCGTGATGGCCCCCACGGGCCGAACAAAACCGTCTAGGGCAATGCCTGCAAAATAGCCCATAATTTATTACCATAAATTCGGCTGTGCAAATTGTACGACTATACAACACAGATCTCTAATCTTCTTCTGCACACTTCTTTATACAATTTTTTAATACACATTTTTCCATAAAAAGTCAAAAGTTAACCAAAACATTCATATTTTTTCCCTCTACTTTTTAATACAAAAAGACAAAAAGTGCCCTTATTTAAGACACCCCAAACAAACCTTTTGAGTTTGTGAGTTTTGGAATTATGATTTGAAAAGAGAAAATTTGTTTGGTTATGAGTTTTGAATTTTTGATGTGATATACAAAATGAAAAAAGTTGTTTGGTTATGAGTTTTGAAAAGAATTTTCAAAACTCATAACTCAAAATTCAAAAACATAACTCAAAATTGAAAACTTAATTCAAAAACTTATAACTAATAACTAAACACATAATTCAAAATTCTATTCAAAATTCATAACAAAGCTCTTTTTAAAATTCAATTCAAAAAAATAATTGGTCATTTTGATCTAAAAAAATAATTTGTATATTTTAAAAATATCAAAAACAAATATACACTTTTTTTTTCAAATAACAGGTGACAATTGGTAATTGCACAAAAAAAAAAATTGTACTATTCTGGCCAACTGGCTGGACATCCGGCGGATAGACCAAAAATTCAAAAATTGTTTTGCTTCACCAAACATGTTTTCAAAATGTATTTTGAAATTGATTTAGAATCATGATTTACAAATTCAAACCAAATATAACATTCAAATATAAAGATAAAATTAAGTCTTGAAAACTCTAATAATCTAGGATAATTGATTAATAATTTTGAATAGGAAAAGTAAAAGAAAATTTATTCTAACCGTTGGTTTATGTGTGACTATTGCTGGGTTCAAAGGGCTGGTAGGTAGTGAGTGAATATGTGATATTGTGTCGCACGGTAGCGACTGAAGTATAATGTGGTCTAAATTGCATATTAATATTTTTTAGTAAAATTTGAGATAAAATTTATAATATTGTAATATTAATAAAATTATTATAAAAAATTAGGAAAATTTATCTATAAATCCCATTTTGAGGAATGATAATCTATTTAGTCCCAAAAATTTTCTTATAGATTAATTAGTCTAATTGATTTTGAAAAGATAAATTTAATATATTATTTAGAAATTAAATTCACAATTATACCCTTATTATGTTTCTTTCTCATTTTTTTTTTCTTTTATGATAGAAATGTAATGTACACAATCTATGAGAACCAAATTTGGGATGAATTTTTATATGGAATTTTTTTTTATTTGGAAAATATATCAAAATGAGTACAAAAATGACTTGAAATGTGGAATCTTTCAAACATTCCAGAAGAATGTGTGATTTTCAAATATTTTAAAAAGAGTACAAAAATCTCTTAGTAAACTTTTGGCAAATGTATAATTTCAAATTGTAACACTTAAGCGTAACACTTTAATATAACACTAAAAAAAAAAAAAAAAAAAAGTCTTAATGTACATTTTCCAAATGTAACACTCAAATATAATACTTCAAAAAAATTTCTTAATGTAACATTCCAATGTAACATGTAAAAAAAATTCTTTTGTGTATTTTTCCCATATGTAACACTCCAAAAAAAAGATATGAGATTCTTCAAATCATTCCAGAAGGATGTGAGATTTTTCAAACTATTCCAAAAGGAGTGCAAAAATTTCTTAGTAAGTTTTGAGCAAATGTATAATTTCAAATTGTGAGTGTTACGTTTGAAAAATTATATTAAGGGATTTTTTAGTATTTTTGTGTGTTACATTGGAGTGTTACATTTGAGATTATATTGATTGGAATGTTACGTTTGAAAAAAAATATACTATGAAGTTTCTTTTAGAATGCTACGTTATTACGTTTGAAAAAAGTACACTAAGGAGTTTTTTACTGTGCTATATTGAAGTGTTAACTTTGAGAAAAATACATTCAGGAGTTTTTGTGTTTTATATTGATTGGAGTGTTGAGAAAAGTACACTACAGAATTTTTTTATGTGTTATAAGTGTTTAAAGTGTCATATTTGGAAAAAATATACTAAGAAATTTTTAAAGTGTTACGTTTAGTAATTTCAACATTATGAGAGAATTCACATTTATCCTTCAGTACATAACACACGTGCGTTTATGCTTGCCTCTTGATATAATTCACACTTGAATGAGACTTTTGGGTTTATAAGAAAAAATGATGTCCAAACAATTAATGAAATCATTATTTGAGATTTATTAATATTTCACCCAAATTTATAATAACAAATATTAATAAATTACATTGTTTGCTGAAAATAAATGCTTCGAAATATAAATCTATGTTAAACTACTCCTAAGATAAGGAAAATGACAAGAAATATTGAAATCAATTGTCTTTGATTTAAGTTCTGGATCCTTTTACAATGTAGCCATTAATGGCTATTTATAGAAGAAAAAATACAGCAATAACTACTTAGTAACTACCCATTTCTTCCATCTTCATTCTTGTCTTGCCATGTGTCCTTCCACTCATCCACTTTGTCCTCCCACTCATCCACTTTGTCCTTCATTTTCTCCATTATCTCTATAACTTCTTTTAACTTCCAAATGAATAAGAGGATGCCACGTGTCCTGCAATTATATAAATAATAAATAATAAAAAAAATTGCAGATTTATGGTGTTAACAAATATAAAGATAAAATTAAGTTTTGAAAACTCTCATAATCTAGGATAATTGATTAATAATTTTGAATAGGAAAAGTAAAAGAAAATTTATTCTAACCGTTGGTTTATGTGTGACTATTGCTGGGTTCAAAGGGCTGGTAGGTAGCGAGTGAAAATGTGATATTGTGTCGTACGGTAGCGACTGAAGTATAATGTGGTCTAAATTGCATATTAATATTTTTTAGTAAAATTTGAGATAAAATTTATAATATTGTAATATTAATAAAATTATTATAAAAAATTAGAAAAATTTATCTATAAATCCCATTTTGAGGAATGATAATCTATTTAGTCCCAAGGATTTTCTTATAGATTAATTAGTCTTATTGATTTTGGAAAGATAGATTTAATATATTATTTAGAAATTAAATTCACAATTATACCCTTATTATGTTTCTTTCTCATTTTTTTTTTCTTTTATGATAGAAATGTAATGTACACAATCTATGAGAATCAAATTTGGGATGAATTTTTATATGAAATTTTTTTTATTTGGAAAATATATCAAAATGAGTACAAAAATGACTTGAAATGTGGAATCCTTCAAACATTCTAAAAGGATGTGTGATTTTTCAAATATTTTAAAAGGAGTACAAAAATCTCTTAGTAAACTTTTGGCAAATGTATAATTTCAAATTGTAACACTCTCATATAACACTTAAGCGTAACACTTTAATATAACACTAAAAACAAAAAAAAGTCTTAATATACGTTTTCCAAATGTAACACTCAAATATAATACTCTAAAAAAATTTCTTAATGTAACATTCCAATGTAACATGTAAAAAAAACTCTTTTGTGTACTTTTCCCATATGTAACACTCCAAAAAAATGATATGAGATTCTTCAAATCATTCCAGAAGGATGTGAGATTTTTCAAACTATTCCAAAAGAAGTGCAAAAATTCCTTAGTAAGTTTTGAGCAAATGTATAATTTCAAATTGTGAGTGTTACGTTTTGAAAAATTATATTAAGGAATTTTTTAGTATTTTTGTGTGTTACATTGGAGTGTTACATTTGGGATTATATTGATTGGAATGTTACGTTTGGAAAAAAAAAAACACTAAGGAGTTCTTTTTATGTGTTATATTGGAGTGTTAGGTTTAGAAAAAGTACACTAATTAATTTTCTTTTAGAGTGTTACGTTGTTATGTTTGAAAAAAGTGCACCAAAGAGTTTTTTAGTGTTTTACATTGGATGTTACGTTAGTGTTACATTACGGTATTAGATTTTTTTCGTAATGTGAGATTTGATCTAGGAAGGAAAATCCAAAACATCTATCATGCGAATTGTCCAAATGTGTAATTTTACATTTAAAAAAACCCACTTTTATCTTTAGAAAATTAAACCACACTTTTTTTGTATTTTTCACTTTAATGGGACTTTTAGGTTCATTAGAAAAAATGGAAGACTAAACAGTTCGCAAGATCACATTTTGAGATTTATTGATATTTTACTCAAAAAACTATCATGTGCTAAATAAAATTGAATTGTTTAAATTAAAATAATAAAAATAAAAAATGAAATTTAAATCAAATTAAAAAGATAAAAAAATAAACAATTAACCCATAATTGTTTTGGTTTTTTTGAAAACACGCAACATAGTTATCAATGATTTAATATATAGGGCTTGGTAATAGAAAAATCAGAACACGTAAACATCGTACACATGTAAAACCTTTCTTTGGAAAGAAACATTTTCGATCGTCACTTCCTTTTCTGGCAATTAACTGGGTAGATCTACTTGAATGGAAAGGTTTTAGATGCTGCTATAGTATTTCTGATTTTGCTATTTTAATAGGCAAATTATAGATGAATTTTTGTAATTTGTCTTTTTTATCAATTAAGTTTTTATAATTTTAATTATATTAAGAGGTAAAATAAAATTGTTCATTCACTCTCCACAAAGTGACTGAAGGACGGCATTCTTTATAATTTTTTAAGTAATTAATGGGATTAAATTGATAATATACAAAAAAATTAAAAGATAATGTTGGCTTTTTGGCTTTAGAGCTAGGCAGTTGCGCTCCAACTCACGGTTTACCGACCACAGAACCTCTCTGTATACACTATTTGTGGATAACTTGCCTGAATCAATGGTGCCTAGGAAACTTCATGATCTGTTCAACAAGTTTGGAGTGGTGAAGGACGTTTACATTCCACAAAAGAGAGGAAAAACAACTAACACTAGATTTGGGTTCGTGCGCTACGATTGTTCCATCGCAGCTGATGTAGCTGAGCAGAAGGCCAATGGTTTGTGGGTTGATGACAAATCTTTATTAGTGAAAGTTGCGGAATATAATAAAGGCAGAGTGCCTAGTCTTCGAAAGAATCTCCAACCACCAGGATCTTGTGAACCTTTAAAGGGCAGTTTGGTAGCACCAAATCAGATCTGGAAACAACGCATTGATGGCAGATCTTTTGCTGAGGTCACTAAGGGAGTTGAACCCAGCAACCACTCAGTGACAACCATTAAAGTCGAGGAAACCGGGAATGGATGGCTCTATGAAAGCATGATTATGAGGCTCAAAACACCCTACTCTGCTATGCAGGTAAGGAAGGAACTCAAGCACAAAGAGGCGAAGGATATTTTAGTTCGGGACGGAGGAGGGCGTGATGTTATCATCTCCTTCAACTCCAAGGAAGAACTGGCGAGTAAAAGTATGTTGCTTAAAGCTTGGTTCTCTGAATGGTGTGAATATATCACAGAGTGGCGAACCGGAATGTACATACAACAGGAAAGGTGTGTTTGGATCACTTGTTATGGGGTGCCCCTAAACCTGTGGAACTCAAATACTTTTCGTAAGATTGGGCAACTTTGGGGAGAGGTAGTTCTTCTCAATGGGGATGTTTGCACCCCCAAATCTTTCCGTTGCGGCCGGGTTAAGATAGTTACAAATGTCATGAACCCCATCAATACCAGTCTAAATTTGGAGTGTAAAGGTAGAATCTATCCTATTCGAGTCTTGGAGGAGCCGATTTCAGTAGAGGATGGTAGTAGTTCAGCGGCTTTGCACTCTAATGGCACAACCAAAGAAGCTTGCTCTATCATCAATGGGGGACTCCCCCTCCCTACAGCACCTCGGGACGACGCTGACAAGGCCGTCGCTGTGGAGGGCAGTCTAAGCCGTGTGTCAGCAGTGGAGGAGACTAGGGATGGAGCGGATGAGGTGGACTCATTATTACCTCCGGCAAGTCAGCATCTGGGGCAGTGTAACACGCAATAGGGGCAGTGTAATCATACCATTCAGAACGGCGTTGAAGCTACACATGTGTGCAACACGCAACAGCCCGTAGGGGGGACTGTGCATGGGCCTATCGTTCCTCAAGGCTTTCTGAAAAGCCTTAGCCAACCTCTCACTGATGGGCCGGGCATCAAGCTGGAGATTGCATTGGGCCAAAATGCTTTTGGACCACAGCCTATTAGACCCTCTAACTCTGGTGTTAAGACCCCATTAATTGGGCCTATTTGTGCAACCTCTTGGGACGTCTCACAGTCAAAGAATCGTGCTAACTCCAGCCCAAATATTTCTAGCTCTAACACCCAACGTTTGAAGAAAGGTAAGAGGAAATGGAGTAAAAGAGAAGGGCTCAAGCACTGTTTGCTAGCTGGGAAATTCTCTGGCTTTACTAGAAAACTAGTGCAATCGGGTGCAAACTCAAATAAGGGACTTGTCAATAGCTTCAAATCTGGATCCACAATCGCAGCTTTACCTGATTCAACTCTTAGCCCGAATTTACTACAGTCTCAGATCTTCTTCATGGGTTCTAAGGTTTATATCTGGGGATACTTTGCTAGTCTTCTTTGATGTTTTGATTGAGTATTCAACTCATGGTTTAAAGAGTATACATCAAAGGATTATTTGTTTGTTCTACACAAAAGAGAGAGTTGTTCTTCGGTGGATTCTGAAGAATTCGAGCCTGAAGCTTTGGTGGACT
>NW_021028276.1:27099-97730 GCF_004153795.1 Camellia sinensis | reverse complement strand
TCTCTAAAAAAAAAAAAAAAAACTTGAAAAGAAAACAATTAGTTCAATTCATGATATATAGGCTTAGAACACCCCAATACAGACCAGTACAATTCAATTCAACATTTTCTTCAATTGGGTTTGATTGGGTTTGTAGTTCTATAATACAAATTAATTATATCATTTGATGAGCTGCATTGCTAATATTGATCCAAAAAAAGTAAGTATAGCTAGTCTGTGAACAACCAACCATCACACTATAAAAGTTGGACAAGTTCGATCTAAGCCTACAAACAATGGGCCTCGTAAAAGGATCAACTAAATTCATTGAGTTGTGCCAAAGAATAAAAAAATATTTCAATTGCATTAAAAAATACTTTTAAACATATAAAATACTCCTTTGGCCGAGGGCTTCGAAATCTATACCATTAAAAAATATTTCAATTTCATTCCCCAATGCATCTATTAAGTCAGATTGGAACCCAACTTGAAACATTTTTTTTTATTGAAAATTAAATTGAAATACTTTTAAACATATAAATAATTAAAATGACCCAATACTCATACTTTGAGGACCTTAAATGTAATTAATCCTATAATAATTAACCAAAAATAAAAAAACAAATACTAATTACAAAAAATAGAAAAAATTGTTTACTTGAAGGCGACCCCTATCAATCCATTGGAGGCGTCCAGCGAGAGGATAGAATATGATGACTGCTTTGCTTAAAGAGTCTTTTAGAGTATGTATTACTGAATTTAGAATAATCGATGAATTCTACTTATAGAAGTAAACAGTAGGTGAATGAGTTATGGTATCAAATTGATCAAATTCTGATAAATACATGAGCCTAGTTGGTGTTTCCTTGGCTGGTTTCACCATGTAAGAGGCCTTTAAGGTCACCATTGTGGGAGAAAAGAAAGAAAGGAGGAGAGATTTTCGGTTATTCAATGCTTGTCTGACATTCATGTGAAGTCTAATCCTTTAAATAGAACCAATCAAGAGATGATATTTTCAAGTAATGATATATAATGACGTGGGTTAATTTAGATCTTTCATTTTAAAATAAAAAATTCCTAAAGAGGGAATCTTGGATCCAAAACGATGATCCGAACCTTTTATGGTGTAGGCTCAATAATTAAGGTGCTTTGAAGTAGTGTCAGGGCTCAAAATCAACTATCATAAGAGCGTGCTTTGCGGGGTTGGTATTCCTGGCAATACTCTAGAGGAGTTTGCATCTCTGTTGAATTGCAAGACTCAAAGTTTACCACTCAAGTATCTTGGATTGCCGCTGGGAGCTAATCCCAAAAGAAAAAGGATGTGGAAACCAATAGTAGATAAATTCAAATTGAGGCTTGCCGGGTGGAAAAGGAGGTTTCTCTCCTATGCTGGGAGGTTGACTCTGGTGAAGGCAGTGTTGTCAAGCTTGCCTGTATTTTTCTTATCTCTGTTTAAGTTACCTGAAGGTGTAGCCAAGGAGTTAGATAAAATTCAAGCTTCATTTCTTTGGGGAGGCCCAGATCTAAAGAGGAGAATACATCTTGTTAAGTGGTCGGAGGTAACAAGAAGCACAAAGCAAGGAGGCTTGGGCATCAAAAGAATAAGGGATATGAATGTATGTTTACTACTCAAATGGTGGTGGAGATTTGCCTCAGATCATGACTCACTATGGAAGAGGGTCTTATGCAGTAAATATAAGTTCCTAGGTGGGTCTTGGCTTCCAAACCTTTGTTCCAGCATTCATCATTCTAATATCTGGGGTGGCATAGTGGCAGCAGTAGATAAGCATGAGCCTCTCCTACTGTTCTATATAACTAATCTTCATCTAAAAGTGGGGAATGGCTGTCGTATTACATTTTGGCACGATCAATGGTGTGGAGGAATCTGCCTCAAAGATGAATTTCCCAGACTTTTTCAACTGTCCGATAGTAAGGAAGGTTCTCTCAAGGACTTTGTGTCACACTCCTCTTCCATTTGGCTATTTACTTTCAGGAGAGCCCTCTTCGAGTGGGAAAAGGATGAACTCCACAGGCTTATTACCACCATAGCTGCTCCCCCTACCTTGAATCTTGAAGTTGCTGACAGTGCTGAGTGGGCAGCCCTTCACCCTAGCAAATCTTTCGTTTCCACTCTTTACAATTATTCTAATCTTGCCTTGGGTAACATTGTTCACTCTAGTGGTTTGGTTTGGCTCAACTATCTGCCTCCCAAAATACAATTCTTCGGTTGGCTCGCTTGGAAACACAAGGTTAAAACTTCTGTCTTCTTGCAACGGATTGGTGTCTTGGATAGGTCGGCTTCCACCACATGTCTCTTCTGTAAATCGCAGCCTGAAAGTGTCCAGCATGTTCTAATTCACTGCCCTGAAGTGTGGAAAGTTTGGACTGGGTTATTACTTTGGTGGGGTATTCATTGGGTGGTTCCTGCCTCTGTTGATAATCTGCTACAGTGGTGGGCAGGGTTCAATTGCAAGAAAAATGAGAGGAAAATCTGGCGTGCCATCCCTTTGGTCACCCTCTGGTCCATTTGGAAGATCAGAAATGAGTGTCTCTTTCAAGCCTCCCAACTTAACACCCAGCAGTTGCAGGATCTCATCATCGTCAGGTTAGCGACATGGTTAAAGTCCTCTTTCAATCACTTTCCATTCTCCATCAATGATTTTCTCTTCAACGCTTCAGGTGTTAGGCACTGCATACGCTCTTGAGCTGCTATCTGATCTGTTCAGGTTTTCTAGGCACTGCATACGCTCTTGCTGTTGTGTAATTCTATCTATCTGGTTGGCCATTGCAGCTGTGCATCTATTTCTGGGTAGTGCTGTGTATCTGGTTTGCTCTGTGTCTCTGGTTTGCTGTCTGTTTGCTGGGTAGTTCTGAATTGCAGCTGTGTATTTGCTGTCTGTTTGGTTCTCCTTCTTGCTGTCTGCTGTCTGCATAAACCTGCTACCTAGTTTGTGTAATCTGTATACCAGCACCACCAGGTGTAATTGGCCAGGTGTTTTTTGGTTCTCCTTCTTTTCTCTGTTTCTTGTTGGCTCCTTGCCAACTGGAGCTCCTAGCTTGTGTTAGCTTCGAGCTCCTCTTTATTGATGTATCCTTGTCTTTGTTGGTTTCATCAATAAAGATCTTCTATTTCGCCGTTCAAAAAAAAATAGTATTTTTGATTTTGCTATTTTAATAGGCAAATTATAGATGAATTTTTGTAATTTGTCTTTTTTATCAATTAAGTTTTTATAATTTTAATTATATTAAGGGGTAAAATAAAATTGTTCATTCACTCTCCACAAAGTGACTGAAGGACGACATTCTTTATAATTTTTTAAGTAATTAATTGGATTAAATTGATAATATACAAAAAATTAAAAGATAAAATCGACACAATTTTGAAATTTCATGTATCAAATTAATACATGTCAGTTCTTGATTTCCCTTTGCTTTACATTTTTTTCTCTTCCCAAATATCTCCTCTAATCCTCAATCCAAACATACATGAGTGGAAACAGCACCAATTAGAGACTTGGAAGAAATTTCAAATAAAGCTCCTTTATATATATATGAATAATTTATCATATTTATTAATTTTTAAATTGTAAATTTTATTATTTAAGTTAATTTTATTTATTTATTTATTTATTTTACATAGCTACTATTACAATTAAGATGAGTTTGTCACCTTTCATAATTTCTTACATATTTAGCTCTTCCCAACACCCAAAATAATGCTCCATTTGATTGTGAACTATCGACCCAAAAAATTGGGATATTTTTCTGTTTCTGAGTTAAAATTACAGTACTACACATCCAGTGTTACATTATTTTGATAAAAAGTTCTATATAATTCTATAACGATATTAGCTTATTCCTTTTATTATTATTAATAACACAAGTAATATTACAAGTGCTCATTGAGAGAATTCTAGCGAAGAAAGGAGAGTAAGAACCACTGAATATATAAACAGTTGTGTTAGCAGATATTTTAATATTATAATGTATTATAGATTATATTGTTTGTTTGGGCTCCGAGCAACTTGTTCTCCAAGTTACCTTTCTTTGCCTCTAAGAAAAGTTTCTTTGCCTCTAAGAAAAGTTTCTTTCCCTCCAAGTTTTCTTTTCTTTTCCTCTAAGTAAACCCTTTTTCTTGCCCACCAAGTTTCCTCTCCTATAAATTGAGCTAACCTCTTGTCTTGAAAAAAAGAAGAAGTGTTTGTTGTTTTATTATTTTTGTGTGAGATTATCAGGCAAAGAAATAAAGGATGCATGTGATAAAGCTTTGGATTCAACCAATTGTGCAGTATTGGTGAACCATACGACTTTAGTCGGGTTGTTGCATCTTGGGCTAGACAAGTCAATGTTTTTTCTGCTACATCGGTGTAAGGCATTGCTTAATCGTAGAGGGCATGAATTTTCTTAAAGAGAGCGAATTTCCCGTATCTCAGCTTTTTCAATAGTTATTGTAAGTTTTATCACCACCAAGTTGTTTAGTTGAAGATTATATATATATATATATATATTTGATAAGAAAAAGAAAGCTTTTATTGATGAACTCAAATGAAAGATATATGAATTACATCAATAAAATAGGTAAGAGTAAAAAACATCATAGTGAAACAACCTAATCCCAACTAGATTGGCACTAAGAAGTGACACATAATCATGTGCTAGCTTAGGCCAAGAGAGTTGGTGAGAACCAACAGGGAAAAGTGAACAAAAAACAAGCAACCACACCAAACAAACCAACAACAACACCACATAAAACAGGACTAGTAGCAGAGATTCGATCAACAAAGCACAACTAGTGCACATAGACCTACCAAACACACTAAATGTAGCTTCTAACTTGATGAATATTGAAGACAAAATCATCCACCACGCATCCTTGCCCAAATGAGTGAGTTTTCATCCAAAGGGCCACTCAAACTTTGATTAGCTCACAGAGATCCTTGAAGATTTTATATATTTGGAGTCTCTCAACTTGTTTTGATGTTTGACCTAGTAAAGCAAGACAAAACAGGAAAAGAAGAATCCAGAGATATGTTAGAGAACAATTCAATTTGTTCAATGGGAGTAACAAGATCAGTGGATTCAAGAAAAATAGCATCTCAATTTTCTATCAATCCACGTTCGGGATGGTAAAAATGATAACCACTCCCATTTTCGACATAACCAATAAACTTGCATTCCCAAGTTTTGCTTCCCAATTTATCCCTTAAAGGTTTGGGAATAAGTACATGTGCCTTACATCCCCAAACTTTGAGATTTTGAATATTAGGTTTAGTGCCATGCTAGTATTCATAAGGAGTTAGAGGTTTGGCTTTTGTTTCAACTCTATTTAAGATGTACGCAGCAGTGGACAAGGCTTCCCCCACAAAAATGAATAGGAAGATCAGCATGAGCTATTATAGACCTTGTTATTTCCATGAGAGTACGATTTCGTCTTTCTGCGACCCCATTTTGTTGTGGTGTATATGGCATTGTAAACAAATGTTTTATGCCATTCTCCTTGCAGAAAGAATCCATGGCTTCATATTCACCACCTCGATCATTATTCAAGTGTTTAATGGATTGACCAAGTTGATTTTCTACCTCTAATTTATATTCCTTAAACTTTTCAATTGTTTCTGATTTGTGTATAAGAAGGTAGATATGTCCATATCTTGAAAAATCATCAGTGAAAGTAATAAAGTATTCCATGCCTCGATGAGTTTTAGTTCTTAAAGGCCCACAAATGTCCAAATGAATTATTTCAAGTAATTCCGATGATTTTCAGTGTTTAAAAAATGGCTTGCTAGTCATTTTACCTTTGATACATGGTTCACATATATCAAAATCATCAGAACATACTTTAGGCAATAAGCCACTTTTAAACATTCGAGACATTTTATTTTTATTAATGTGACTTAACCTTAAATGCCACAAATAAGAACTATTATGAGTAGAAACATGCAAATAATCAGAAATATATACTTTATTATCAATAGGAAGAGAGTACATATCATTTACTCTTACACCTTGCACTAATACACTTCCTTTCTTAATCAATACTATGTGAAACCTAAAAGTAATCTCAAAACCTTTTTGTGTTAACACCGGAATTGAAATTAAATTTCGCCGAATGTTGGGTACATAAAGCACATCATGAAGCATAATAGAAGTTCCATCAACAGAGAATTGACAATTGCCGATGCCCAAAACATCACTATAGGAGTTGTTGCCCATGTAGATTCTGTGTTCACCAACCTTCTTTTCAGTAAACGCCACGAACATGTCTTTATTTTGCACAATATGCCTAGTTGCAGCAGAATCAATCCACCATGAATTTGATGAAGGTTCAAGCACTATTGCTTCAAAAACTGTCATTGCAACAGGATTACGCTCCTTTGTCTGCTTCTTTTGAGGACAATTGGCTTTGATATGACCTTTTTGGCCGCACTTGTAACATGGACCAATTTGATGCTTGTGATGTTGTTTTTGTCATTCTTGTGGTTTCTTCCATCCTTTCTGAAATCCCTTCTTCCATTTTTTCTTGAAAAAAGTCATCTTTTTTTTTGTTGAATAGAGTGTGGGTATTATTCTGTGGTTGTGGTGAAGATTGTGCCATCAACAAATTAGAAGACAAACCTTCTTTACGCCTGCACTTCATTCTTTCTTCTTCCAAAACTAAGAGTACATGCAATGTTACTATTGAAATCTCTCGTCCACTATGAGTTAGAGATGTGATAACATGATCCTAAGACAATGGAAGACTATCAAGTATGGTTGTTACTTGCATCATGTCCGACAAAGAGTGATCAGCGTTGGATAATTCTTTAGCAATTAATTCCATTTGATTAACATGATCGCCAACACTATCATTATCACTCATACGAGTGTTATTATATTTGTCCAAGAGCAATTGAATTTGAGTATCCGATCGAACTCCATACTTATTTTCTAGTGCTTCCATTAGTTGTCTGGCAGTTTCATGTTCTTCAAAGAGCGAAATTATGTTATCTTTCATATTATGTAACATAGTTGCCTTTGCCATTGCATCGTCTTCTATCCATTTATTTTGGAACCAATTTGAATCATCATCTCGTTTAAAAGTGGATAAAGTATGCAATGTTTTCTCATGTGTAAGAAGATAAGAAATGTGGCGTTTCCATGCTTGGAAATTATTTCCATTAAGCATCTCAATTCTCGAAGAATCCATTGTATTTTTAATAGCATATTAAAAACAAAATGTGTTACTATGAAAATTCAAATGTGAATATTACAATACTAAACTAAAAATAAAAATAAAAATAAGCAAAATTATAAAAAAAACAACAACAATAAGGAAAAGGCTTGTAGTTGTTGAATCAGCCCCTGTGATGAAAATAATGTGAAGGAATAGAACGGTATTGTTGCCTTGGGTAAGAAGAATGATGAAAACCCAAAGGCCTAGTAAACCCAATACTTTGCTTATGAGTATTGTAATAATAGTTACGAGCCCAAGGAACACAATGGTGCCTTTGAAACAATATTTCTTTGGATGTTTTCCTTGGTAACACCCTTGGATACCCTCTTCCTCGAATTTTGTTTTCAGAAAATTTAGAACAAATACCCACAGAAAAATTCTTAGCAAAATTTTGGAAATTTTGGCTTTTGAATGACTTAAAACGACCTTAAAATGAGCGAGAACGAGCTGAAAAACCAATTGGACCAGGCTGCTTATAGCGATCCCGGTTGTCCCTTTACTGTTCTGTCATATTCCGGACTCGGTTTCGTGATGTTGGTAGTGGTACACCTTGTTGTCATCCTTTAATTCCACTCGATTGAGTTTTAGGATGTATTGGGCAGAGTTGTTACAGGTTGGTTAGGCTTTGGTTTCAATTCTTTGTTGCCCAGATTTTAGGAGGTCCGCTCGAGCGGGTCTTCTTGCGCTCGAGCGGAGATTGCACGTTCCCAGTTTTTCGTGTCCCTGCAAAAATTCTGCAGGTGTGATTTTTACGCTCAAGCGGGTTTCTTTACGCTTGAGCGGTGGCACTCGAGCGGGTACTTTGGCGCTCGAGCGGGTAGTACCTTTTCGGTGTAAGTTCTGGGAGGGGGAAATCTACGCTCGAGCGGACTGGTTTTCGCGCTCGAGCGGATGTGCTTTATTCTTGTGTCTTGGTGCTCGAGCGGGTCTTCTTGCGCTCGAGCGGACCTAGTTTTTGTTCTTGACGCTCGAGCGTTGTGTTCTCCGCTCGAGCGGGAATGCCGTATATCAGTTGGCTGCGGGGCAATTTTAAATCACTTTTTCTCATTCTTTCTCTCTCTTACTTTTTTGAAAAAGCCATTTGAGAGCTCCTCTCTCTAGAACCTTGCCTTCTCTCTAGGTATTGATCTAGTAAGAGTTGTCTCCTCACCTTTGGCCTTTATAAAAAAGTTGTTGATCGTCGAGGGCTATCTTTTGATCCGAGAAACTCGTGGTTTGGAGCAATTTCACTTTCACTATCTTCTTCGTTGGGTGTCATCTTTTGAGGTAGGGATATCCTACTCTTCTTTATGAGCTTTGTCTTTAAATTTTAGCATTTTGATATGTTGGGGGTTGTTGAGTAATTTTGAGAGAGTTTGGGCCTTTGTGTAATTTTACAAAAGTTGGGGTTTTTATTTATATAAAACCTAAATGCATGTTTGGCATGAAAGAATGAAATTAATGTTGAAACATTGATGAAAAAGGAACCGTAGGGGTTGAAATGTTAATTATGGAAAATGCCCTAATTACATTGATTGATTAATTTGTATAATTAATTGTTAGAAATGAGGGATTGAATTGAGAATGTGAAAATTGGAAAGGGAAGGGATTAAAGGGTGTAGTTGGATCATTTATCGCTCACTTAATTGAAATGTTGATTTAATATCCATTTTTGTGCATTTATTTTCTGTTTAGAAATAACTGCTTTGGGCTATTGGTGGAGGATAGTCTTGATTGTTGTAAACAATGCATGATGATTAGGCAAACTAAAACTAATCGATTGAATGCGTCATAGAGTATGACGGTGGATAGAATACATTAATTTTATGTATTGATTGATTGTGTATAGAACCTTTGTGTTTATATACATTGTGTGTAAATGAGGAGATAGGGGATGTACTCCGCGGTTTAGGGGAAGATGGGGGATGAACCTCTAAACCGGATAGTGTTGGGAGGAGATGGGGGATGAACTCCGTAGATACAGCTCATATGCTTATCTAGAGAAGTGAAGATACAACTAATAGGCTTATCTTTGAGAAGTGTAGATACAGCTCATATGCTTGTCTAGTGAAGTGTGGATACAGCTAATATGCTTATCTGTTGATGTGTAATATGTTTATCTGTTGATGTGTTGAAATAGCTAATATGCTTATCTATTAAATAAAGATGGAGAATGAAAAGTGTCATAGACTTGTATGTTACGAAATTGTGATGTGATATATGTAGATGTATCAGTGTTGGCCATCTATCAATTGCTAATCTTTTAGTCATTGTTCATAGTTGGTTTAGTATATTTCTGTTGGGCTGTGGCTCACCCTATATGGGAACATTATTTTTAGGTACAGGTAGCATGCCACCTCCAAGGACATAGCTTGGGAGGCTAGAGGCGGACAGACTTTTGTTGTCTTATTTCCTTTTGATATATTACATGTAAATCCAAGCCAAGGGCTTAATGTGTAATTGAGTTAGTACTCCTTTTTGTAACCAAGTGTTAACTTGGAAAGCTGTAAGCCTGTAGGGCATTTGCTTTTGTTGTTAACATGTAATACTTTTGTAAAGAAATACTCTGATGAATTGAAGAATGTGGATCTTATATATATAAATGCATGTTTATATTGATGGGTTTAATGTTATTTTTTTGAGGGCGTTACACTGCTGCCGGTCTAAGCACTGTGCTGGACCGGTTTGAACCGGCTGAGATCGAACTGGTGCGAACCGCAGGTCAATACGCGGATCAGTGCACGGGTCAAGCGGAGCAGACGGACGCGGGTCCGAACGCGGTGTGCTGAACACTAGGTTGACGCGCGGATCTGGGCGCAGACCTGGGCTGGCACGTGGGTTGGTGCGTTGGACTGGCTGGGTCGTGAACCTAGGCTGGTTCGTGCGCTGGGTTGGCTGTGTCTCTGGACTGGGTTGCGGCTGGCGCTGGGCTGTGCCTAGGCTAATGGGCTGAACAAAATTCTTCTTAATTTTTAGGCCCAATGGAACAGACTTCCTTGCTGTGATCTTTATTTTTGGGCCCCTTTTAGTTGATTTTATTTTTGGCCCAAAGTTTTGAATTTCCAGAATTAAATCTTCAACGGTATTAATGCACAGGTTGTCTTCTTCGGTGACGGGAGTTGGCAACCACACACTGAAATTCGAATTTTGTGGATCAAATTTTTGCCGTTTTTCACAACGAATTTCACTGTTGTGATCAAAATTCTGTGAAGAAGAATATGGTGCCAATTTGGAGACCCAATTTGAACCAAAAAATATTTTAAAAAATTTCTTCCAACGGTGCAATCCAGCTTCACTTTCGACAAGATTCGGAATGATAGCGCCACCAACAGTTATTTTCTTTGGATAGTTTTCTGGGAATACGGCACATTGGTGATGATTAAATAAACAAATGAAATTCACCAATGCTGAAGATTGTTGATCAATAATTTTTTGAATTTTCGGCAAAAAGAGTTCGGAAACTTGTCTTTCTTCCAGACTAAAATTCGACATCTGCGATAATGTATATCCTTGCTCTGATACCACTGTAAGATAAACTTTACAATGGCAATTGATCGAAATACCCATAAGGGTGCTTATCAAGCAAGACGGAGTAATCCAGAAACTAAGTTTGGTCTTTAATTTATGGATGTGCAATAGCTTTGAATGTGGAATTCAGAAAATATTCTGCCCATGTATTTATAACCATAATGGCACCCATTTGCTAAAGGTCACAACCTTTGGAAATAATGCATCCATAGAGTTCAAATTCAACTTACCAGATCAATCAGTTTTCTTGCGGAAAGTTATGCACATGCAAACATTGGAAATGAGCAAGTATGGAGAGGCACACCATATTATGATGTGGTCATATTTAATCTAACACCAACTAGTTCCAAAACATTTTGGACTTAGTAAATAACATTTCTATGGAAAAAAATGTATATAGACCTACTTAAATTGTTAAGGTTCTATTAGATGCCATTAGCGTATTTGTCATGTGATTCCTATTGGTTGTGTTTGGATTGGGTTGGGTTGGGTTGGGTTGGGTTGGTTTGGGTGGGGTGGCTTCTTATTCACCGGATCGAGTTGGGTCAGGTGGCTATAACATCATTTTCTTATGAGTGTCGGTAGATTGGGTGGCTTACCATCCGTCCAAAATTTAGCGGATTGGGAAAATGCATCCACTTTCATCCACTCAAACCATTAAAATCATCCATTCTCATTGCAAGAAAATTCAGAATTAGCGGCATTTTTAAAACCTCACAATAGGCCACAAAACACCGCAAAAAGATAAAGCAACGTTTATAAAATTCATCGCTGATGTGGCCGTCGTCTTATCTTTGTAGTGTTTTAAAAATGAAACTAAAGACTTTAAACGACATTTTTTAAAACGACACTTAACCACTGTTAATTATGTCCGTCAAAGGAGTTTTTATGACGTAATCATGACGACATTTTGCCACGTTTTTATAAAAAAAAATGCCACCATTTCTCTTATTTCTTTTTTTATTTAATTAATGATCTTTTGACTTTTGTTCAAAGCAAACTTATCATCCATTGCCATTTTCAAAATATATACCATAATGTGAGTGCGTATTCACTTTTCAATTCTCAACTGGAAAAAAAAAAAAACCCCTTAAAACACAATTTGACATACAAAAAAATAAAAATAACAATTGCTAATATTTTCTCATTTTAATTAAAAAAAATTATTTAGTGTGCTCTCCAAATTCTCTGAAAATAACTCCATCCAAAGCTCTCATCAACTTCATCAAGCCATCCATCATCTTCACCAAAATGATGATTATATATCTGAATCATCCAATTCTATTAACACAACTTCAATAAATTGATTTGCCAAATCTAGAGAGCTATCTTCATTGGAGTTTCAAAAACTCACATCTCTTGGGGGAGAAAAAATGAACAGAATTACCAAAAGTTGTCAGAACACATGAATTTGATATAAGAATCGGGCGAAAACTGCTTATATCTAAAACATACAAACTATTATATTTGAAAAATGCAAGTAAATATTATTGTTAATATATATATATATATATATATATTGAAGCATCGCAAATCAGTAAACAACCTCACTTTATATCCCTAATTGAAGACAATATAATAGAAAATTTAAGGTTTCAGACCTTTGATTCCAAGAAATATAGGCAAGTGGAACAAAGATATAATTTTTTTAAAAGAAATCAATATTTCACAGAAGAATGAGGAGAAAAAAAATATTAGCAACCAAACAGAGTTAGGAGTTCCAATTAAACTTACCAAATCTTTGTGCTTTTTCTTGGTGTCCCAATGGGCACAGAAGAACTCCTCATTCCACTATAGCAACTCAAATACTGAAGTTGAATACCTAGCAAGCTAAATAAAACAAATCAAAACAAGAGTGATGGAATATAAATCGATGAAAACCAGAACAAATTCCCAATAACAGTTGAATGCAAAAGCTCTCACAACCTGAGAAGCATTAGCACTTTTAGAATACAAGAACTCCAATCACAACCTAAGTAATAGATTGGTTTGGGGCAATCTTTTATAAAGTAATTAAAATTAGAAGTTAAAAAATTACATATTTACCATGTGTAGTTTAAAAACTTGAATGCGCCAATGTGTAGTTTAAAAAATTGAATGCACCAATGTGCATGTTTGCTTGTGAAACTCCATTAGAATGTATAATGATAAAAATATCTTACTATGAGCTTCGTTTTGCTTCCTGTAATGTTACCCAAATTTTGAGATAAATGTGAGAAAAAAGGTCAGAAACTGTAATAATCGAAGATGAAGACAATAGACAATAGTTAACATATAAAAAAATTAAGATCATTGGTCAATCAAAACTCTAACCACTATCTTCTCAGCAGCTTCACATATTTTATAAGAACAATAATGTCATTCTAATAACTCCACCTATGTAATGATGTAGAATAGTCTTCTTTTTCTACAACCAGCCCTATATTAATTGCTAGTATTTTTTTATTGAGGTCATACTTAGGACCCTTTAATTTTACATGTTTAGTATTCTAATCACCTATCAAAAAGACATTTTATAATAAGGTAACAAGGATGGACAAACCTGTGTTTTACAAAACCAGCACTATTTCCCCCCCTTAAAGGAGTAAACATTCTTTTCAACAAACTCAAATAAGTCCTTTTCATCTTCTTCTACTATAGAATATATATACATATATATTAAAATCCTTTCTAAACTATTTCAAAACACATTTCTCTGTACTTGCTAATACTAAATGGACAGCCAACAAATTAAATTCTATGTCAAAAACTAAAATAAAACACATTTTCCATTTGCTCAAAATAGTATTGTGGCTTAAACATAAATCCAATAAAAACTAGAAGAAAGTAACAAATAGAATTTAGACATGATATTTGCAGATCTGATCGGAGAGATAGCAGATTTGAGAAAAAGATCTACGTCTCTAGATCGTTAACTTCTACTCACGGCCCATCTCGATTATATTAGCTGCTGATTGTCCAGAGACACTGACATTGCACTTGAAACCCTAGACAAAATTTGTTTGCCATGAACAAGAAGAGTTTTCCATGTATCCCATTGCATGGACTAGAAATAGCAAGAGACCATAAACGAAGAGAAAGAACACAAAACAAAAGCAAAAATACAAGTGAATTTACAAACATCAAACAAAAATATTCCAAATCGTTGTTTTAACCATGAGATTTTACAGATCTTGAGTGAATTTAGCGAAGCTAGGTAATAAAAGCCTTACCTTGAGCCCTAGATCGATTTAGATAAGAGGGGTTCGAACAATCTTGAAGATATACGCTCAAATCAAGAGGGAGAACAAGATTTTCTAGATCAAAATCACCAAAAATTGATGGAAATCAAAGAACCAACCCTCTCTCTCTCTCTCTCTCTCTCTCTCTCTCTCGCGAGCGCGCGCGCATCTCTATTCAATCAACAGAAATCAAAAAACATCTCTAGATAGATTTGGATTCCTAGGTACAATTACCTTTGTAAAAAGGGAAAAAATCCCTTATTTTGCTTGCACAAAACTGTGTCTTTTTACTAGTGCAAATGTTACCCACTGTTTTATACCCGGTTATCCCACCGTTTGCTAATAAACTAGTATAGCATAATCGGGAATTTAAAAGATTTGTTAATAGATTTGACGGCATTTGTCCAAAACGCCACCAAAAAAACGTGGTTATATCTCCTTTTTCCTATAGCGTCTATAGTGGATTGGTTCAGGTCATTCGATTTTGACAAGTTGAATGGATATTTGTCCAGCTCTAGATTTAAGTAAGGATTTAGAAAAGAAAATATATATACATATATAAATGAAATGTAACTATATTTTATTCACATTTCACCTATATTTTTCTTTTCCAATTGTGTTTGGATTTAAGATTTTGAGATTTATAGAGAGGGAAAAAAAATAGAATTTTTATTTTCCTCAACAAATCGTCTCAAATAGACCTACACCATCCCAACTATATTGGCACCACGAGGCCTACCCAATCCTATGCTAGCACAACTCCAAAGTTAGTGAGAGACCAACACTAATAGCCATGAAAAACAAAACAGAAAACAAATAATAGAGCTAAAAAATCAACCCAATCCTTGGGCCACCCCCATTAGCAAATCATCCCCAACTCATTGCATCACAACTCCTTCCAAGCACAACATGATCTGCCTCAAGTTGAGAATGAAGTCATTGGCTATAAAATGAAAATCCTTAAAGAGTGGTTTTAACCACAAAGCTATCATAATCTTAATCAACTTACACTGCTCAGTCCAGTTTGGATTAGATGCTCTGAAAACATACTCATTTCTATGTTTCCAAATTGACCACAATACAACCAATGGGATAGCACTTCATATCTTCCTCTCGATCTTTTCCATCCTCTCCCCTGCCCACCGTAACAGTAGATGATCCATAGAACTTGGTAATGCACCTTGAACATCCCATCATTTTAGCATTTCGTCTAACATGTGATGTGTAGAGACAATAACAAGAAAATAATAAAGTCAAAAAAGAGTAATGTTACTGTACGGTACACACCCTCAATAGTTTGACCTAAATTTCATTTTAGTTTTTATAGTTTTAGTCTAAACAATTTGATCCCTACACTTTAAGTCTACTAGAGTGAAAAGTGTAATTAACTCAAATAATTATTTGTTCTATTTTTTTTTTGAGACATTTATTCATAAATCTCTTTTCACCTACTCATGTTCTGCTTCGTCTAAATTATTTTCTTGTGTTCTAATAAGTCCTATAGGTGGCACAGTTAGCAAAATACACCTAATAATAATGGGGTAAAACATGCATTAATATTCACATTGGCAATGTGAATATTCTATAATGTGAACATTCACATTGCATTTTTTTTTTATCAACAAAAAAAACTTTATTGATGAGACAAGCCAAGCAAATAACATCAACAAAGGGAAAAAACAAAGAAGGCATGGAAGCCAAAGAAACAGTTGGTGAGGCACCAACTAGAAAGAAACAGAATCAAGAAAGAAACACAACAAACAACTTCAATCACCCCAAACCCCACAATACAATCAAAGAAAATAACTTCAAACACCAGTGATAGCTAAGAACCCAGCCTAATATGCTGAATATTGTAGATAATTTGTTACACTGAGCAACAGTAGTTCTTGGAATACGATTTGACCCACAATGCAATCCTTGTCTTGATAATTCACACAACTCCCCCAAGTGTGTTTGTCTCTCGCAAAATACTTTCTCATTAATAAATTACATAAAACCCACAACACTGCAAATGGTATAGTTCTCCAGATCATATTCGCATAATTTCTCCACTTGAAGCCCCTCCACCAATTAAGGATTCCCTTCACTATTTGGGGGATTACCCAAGTCAGTCCCCACTACTACATCAGATTGGACCAAACTCTCCAAGCAAACGGGCACCAGATGAGAAGGTGAAAGACAAAATCGAGCTCACCATTTCAGACCACACATAAAGTAGAGGCATCAGGCCCCAACACTCATAGCCTCTGTAAAAAAGAACTAGCTATTTTTAGCCTCCCCTTCTAAGCTAACCAACCAAAAAATTGATCATTTGGAGGAGAAAAATTATTAAAAAGCAACTTTGTAACCACTAGAGGAGATGAAAGATCAGCCAAAGAATAAAGAGATGAAATAGAGAACTCACCTAATGAAGATGCCATCCACCCAAGACCATCCTTCCTATCAGAGAGGTCAACCAAGTTCTGATTTAGTAAGGTAATCAATCTGCTCAGTTCATCAACCTCCTATCCCAATAACCTTCTTTTAAACCTGAAGTTCCACCTAGGTAAGACTTCATTCCTTTGCACCACCAATCTCAGAGACACTTCATTTTCTATTGATAGACCAAACAACCTAGAATTCATTTTTAACACACCATTCCCCCATCCAATAATCAGTTAAAAAATGAATTCTACTCCCATTACCCACTGCTACCCGAATATTCACATTGCAAATTTATTTAATGTGAATGTTCACATCACCAATTTGCCAAGGGTTTAACAAATATTTGTGAGGGTAAAATTGTCCATAACCTTAACTATGAGAATTAGGATTTGGTAGATCAAATGTAGGGATGGCCATTTTAATCCGATCCACGGGATCCGTCCATACCTACTCGAATGGGATGAATTTTATCCGTCTTGACACTTATGTGGGGCGGACGTAGATTATGTTTTGGTTACCCGCAATTGGAGTGGGAAGGGGGGCGGGTATCGCTTTTCCTGATCCAAACCCAACTCGATACAATTTATAATATATAAATAAATAATATATGTATATATATAAAATATAATTAGATATAAAAAATAATATTAAAAGTCTATGATTTTGTTTAAATATAAATAAATAATAATCTTAAAAGTTCCACTATATATATATATAAATAAAAAAACTATTTAGTGTGCTAAAAATTTAAATGGTTCTTAATTTTTTTAATTATTTGAAATGTGATCGGATATCTGCAGTATCGAGTATCTGCAGAGGCAAGGTGAGGTTGAAAAATTTCACCCGTAGTGAGAGTGGGACGAGTGCGGAGGTAGAATTTGTCAGTGGGGACAGGAGCGGGAAAGAGCAAACCTATCCCAAACCCACTCCGTGGCTATCCCTATATATATATATTATTTCTTAAAAATTTCTTTTTTTTATATATATATAAAAGATTAAATATAAATACCATTTGTGAATCCCATCATAAAAGAAATAGAGAGAAAATAGCAAAACCAATACCAACAGCTATAACTCACATACATGACTACCACTCACATATTTTGTTAATGAAATTTGACAACAATGACAAAATAATCAAACGCACTACTAGAAAAATGGGTTTTTGCCACCATATAGTTTTCGACCACTTGATAACTAGTCGCAAATAACTAATTTATTATTTATTTTCTTCTATGCATTTTCACCTTTTGCCTTATAATTGCCCTAGCCCTTCACAATGATCGTTCTTTTCGCGTGCGCAGTCTCTCTCTCTTTCTCTGTGTCGCTCAATCTCATTCTCTCTTTCCTTAATGTTCTTCTCAATCTTGTGCTCTCTTTGTTTCTTATATTCTAAAAACACATTAAGCTTTTCTTGATTCTTTCGAACTCAATCATTGAAGGTACGCTCTCTCTTTTTCTCTCTCTTTCTCTCTCTCTCTCAAGTTTCTTTCTCTGTTTCTTCTTGTTTTTTGGATTTGAATCAGCATCTAGGGCTTTAATCGAGTCCAAGGTAATCTCTCTCGGAAGTTCTTCTCTCTATTTGTATCTTCCTTCGTTTCTTCGTATTTTGCGATTTGAATCTGCTCTTAGGGTTTGGATCGATGGATGACCCATGCAATATTCAAATTTGATGATTTCTATTATTCGATGAATGTAATTCAATTTTATTTCTTCATTTTATTTTTTTATTTTTATTTTTATTTTTATTTTTATTTTTTTGTTGTTGCTTCCCAAGCTTGAAAATTCAGCATGTTTTTGTTTTGTCTGATCTTATTTCTCGATTTTTCTTCTGTTTATCTACTTAGAAATTGAGTTTTATTCTTTAGCTCTGTTATTAGTCCTTTAGAATGAAAATTAAGATGAGAGGCCCTTACTATGGTTTGCACTTAGGGAAGGTTTACAGTCTTATTCTGGTTTACTTAGATGATAAACATTAATTGGAGATTTGAGTAGTGACAAAACATGTTGTCATTATATAGTGGGTAGATGAAATTTCCATTTTGAGCTTAATGTATTGAAGCCTATGATTGCAAATGCTCTTCTACAGGTAAGTCCAGTTAACATTTTATAGATATAATTTGGAAAAGGCATATGATACATTAGACATGTAATTTAAGAATCTAGGTTCCTTTTAGGAGGCACAAAGGATGCTAGTGCATATGATAATTAGCCACAGCTACCATGTGAAAAAATATGCATGTCCTTGTTGAAGTTTGATATTCTCTTATTTGCTTTAATTGGTGATATGTTCATCAATGCAGTTGAGTACATTGTGCACTATCATGAATTGATGGCATTTTTGACCTGTGAATTGATGGCATAATGCACTGTGGTAATTGATCTAACACTTCTGAATTGAATGTGGTGCTTAAGAGCCTGTGTTCGAGGTTTGAAACCTAGATGGAAGGCCTTTTCTTATTAATTTAACCAAGAAAATAATTCAATTTACTTTATGGCTAGTAACCAAAAGAAGTAATAATAAGATCTCAACTGCGTAACTAATTTATAAATGTGGCAGACATAGTGATGTGGAACAAGTAGCCGAAGATTTCTTGGAACAATTGGACCGCCAAAAGACAAGAAAGAAACCAAATTGAGAGCAATAGCGACACTTTTGGGACGAGCTCGGAATTGTCTCAAATTTGGTAGTCTTATCGGAAATGGCGTTTTAAATCAAAGTCATGGTCATCCTCGGCAATGATGAATGGTGGATTTTAGCCAAATTCCGGCGTTTAGGCTTTCTAATTAGTGATTTTACCATTTTAGGAAAGTTTTGTTTTCGGAATAACTTTATTTTGGGAAGTCCATTTTTAGTGTCGTCTGTTTTGGCGGGTTTATATTGTTTCCTAGTATGCAGATTTGGGCTTAACTCATATTTTCTATTTTTGGAAATTTTCTATTGATTTTCGTGTCTAAAAAGGAATTATCCTAATTCCTTGTTTCCTTATTTAATTAGGGTTCATTTTATTATAAATATGCATGTATGCGTTAGGGAAAATCATCTTTGAGGCAATATAATTTAGTTCTTGAATGTTTTTTTTCTTCCTTGTGGATTTAAGGATTTTGTTCGTCTGCTAGAACGATATCTAGCCTTGTGTGAATTATTCTGCTGCATCACATAGTATTTGATAATGGAATGGTTGATCAAATGAGTAAATCTGAATATTTTGGTTGCTTGGTTAATTGTCTGTGCTATTTTCATTATTGTTTCTCTCTTTAACATTTACCTTTGTAATTGTTTGGAGCAGGTGAGCTATTGCCTGGAAGGAACATAGATTGGCATACCATATGAAACATCTTTTGCAAGTGATTGTTGTTGTTTCGAATACTCAACCTCTTGGTTTCTTAAAATTTTAGCAGTTATTTTATTTTATTTTATGATCCAATATATTTTTCTTTCACTTGACAAACTAATGTAACATTGAGCTGTCCTAGATTATAGTCTAATAGCTAAATGATTGTTGATGTATTTAAATAAATTTCTTCCTAATTGTTGATGATCTTTAAGTATTTCCTAAGAGGGTGTGTGAATGTATTACTTTGATCAGGTTTCAGACTTTGAATGGTCTCGAATGCTCTATTTATCAGGCATCTAAGTCGTTGACCAATTTATGTTCTAGAATGTTAATGTGTGGAAATATTTGCTGGATGGTTTCAACTTAACATATCAGCGTGCTAGGCATATGCATACCACTTATATGTATTTATGAATTGCCTTGTGCAACCATGTTAAAGGTGATAATCTTAGTGTGTTTTACTGTTATTATTTTTCTCCACGCCCATGAACATGACTGGGGGTATTTAACTTCGTAGAAACTTCTTCAACTTCGCCCTTGGATTGTCCAAAATGATCTCTCTAGAGCAACACAAAATCATCATTTTTAGGTATTTCCTTCGTTAATCTCTGGCATGTTTTCTTTTCCTCTCTCTCTATATATTCTTTGTATTTTGCAGCAATTTATGCATATATATTTATTGAAATTGAAATTATTTATTTTGCGTGCATAACGGAGTTTGATCCATTGGTGATTTATGTATGATTTTGTGTTTTCTACACTAATGTGTTACAAATACTACTCATCTACTTTAATTTAATTTTTTTAGAAATTGTAATGAAGTAAAAAATTCTTAGCCTACTTGAGATCGTTCTAGTAGATGCTTTGTTCACATTGATGATGCTTAGTTCACATTTTGAATGAGGCAATCAAATTGATACAATATGCTCTCATTAGATTTGAAAATGTTAATTTAATATGGGTGGCTCAAGTTCCATTTGGCATCAGGCACTTCTGTTATATCATGTCATTAGTTTCCACTGAGTTCCCTTTCATTCCTATTTAATTGTTGTGCTAATACTTGCATGATTGTGGAGACATTTTAATTTGAGTGAAGTACTTCCCAAGGAAACATTAAATGTTTTCTTAGAAAATTATTGAATAGTGGGTTATATTGGTTAGGGTTTAGGGGAGTGATGTAAATCTAAAATGGTTTAATGGCTGCTAAATGTTTATGAACTTCTTTTGTAATATGGAATGGTGACTTTTCAAATGTTTGATCTTCATTCAATGGACATTTGCTATTTCTGCAAGTCTATTGGCAACATAATTCACTTTTTGGTTTCTCAGGAGTACATCTTGGCTGGAAAGCTTGTATTTAGACTTAATGTTTGTTTCTTTGGGATTTGTCTATACCTCCTTAAATTGTTTTTGTTTGTGGTTTTGATTTGTATGCTGTTTCCTGAAGTCAAAACTCCGGCTTTAAGAAGTCATGTTTTGAATTACGACATTATTCTTTGAAGTCGTGTTAACATGACTTTGACCCTAAAGTCATGTTTTGAAGATACTTTATGAAATAACATGGGTTTGAAAAATAAGTTAAACCTATTCGTGATTTGAAAATAAGAATTCGAACCATTTGTGTTTGGTAAAAAAACTCATATGAGAACACATTTTATTCTATTGTTAAGGGGCAAAAAGAAATAACGAGAAGATTATACTCGGCCAGAGGGGGGGGAGCTGTTACACTGTGCCTGAACTTCTTAGAGTGGTATTATGGATATGAGAATGGATTTAAAAGAGTTACCTCATCTGAAATCTTCCTTGAAGATTTAACAATTGTTTGTTTTATGGAGTGATTTCTTGTTGAATTTTAGAAAGTTCTTGTGATCCGTCTTTGATTCAATTTGGTATTAGATCAAATTTGTTAGGAACTTTGACTGGACTAACTTTACTTGAAGGATTAGCATAATATGGATCATAGCAACTCATGACTGATATAGTTCAAGGAAAGAACAAAAAAAAAAAAAGTTATTATTATTGATGGTGTGATTTGAGCTTAATCAGCTTGTGTTTTTAAGAGTTGGGTCAGATTTTTTGAGTTGATATTTAGACTGGTTGTTGTAGTTGATTTCGATATATGTGGGCTGGTATGTATTGGGAGTATTGGGTTGAGTTTTATCAATTCAGCAGTTTAAGATGTTCATTATAATATGCTTCAGCATTTAGTGATTAAAAAATATACTGATGTTGATATTATTGCTATAGAATGACATACGCAAGAATCTTGCATTTAGGATAAAAATTGGCAGTTATTTTATAGGTATATTGAAATTGTAAATGGCACCTGGGTTGTGTTCTGGCTGTCTATTTTGATTTTCATAATTTCTTTGCAATGTTTATTAAGTTTTCATTATTTATTTGCAATCTCTGCCTTTTCTCTACTCTGCTTTAGGCTTTATATCTAAAGAAAGATCTAGAAATTGGATACTCTGTATTCTGATCTATTCCCCCTCAGGTGCAAGCTTGGATTTGAGGAACATATATCTCCATGGTAACAAATTGGAACTCGACCGAATACCTTGTACAGTGGTGAACACCAGTACTGTAGATTTTGACTTTACTACCTTTTTATCTGGATTGTATTTTTTTCATAAAAGAACTTTTTCCCAAGTTTTTAGTTGCAATAATTTTCACATATGGCTCTAATTTTGAGACTCAAACGGAATGCCTGATTAAACTACAATGTTTTACTGTCTAAATTCTTGTCATTGCTATTCCTAGAGTGCTTAGCGTTATAAACTTTTTTTTCTTTTTGCAACAGTAACAAGATGGTTGCCAAAAATAATGTTAGTTTTTTTTTTTCTTTTTGCGATGGAAAAATAGCGGTCGCCATAAGTAGTTTAGACCGTCGCGAATAATTTGCGACCGTTGCTTTGCCGCCGCAAAAAAATATTTGGCGCCCCCACATTCGCGACTCCCATTTTCCGTCGCATGGGCCATAAAAAAGGTATTTTTCGACCTTTTTTTTATTATTTGCGACAATTTATAGAAGTCATAAAAAGAACTACCTTTTTATCTGGATTGTATTTTTTTCATAAAAGAACTTTTTCCCAAGTTTTTAGTTGTCATAACTTTCACATGTGGCTACAATTTTGAGACTCAAATGAAATGCCTGATTAAACGACAATGCTTTACTGTCTAAATTCTTGTCATTGCTATTCCTAGAGTGCTTAACGTTCCAACATTTTTTTTTTTTTTTGCGACGGCAAAATAGCGGTCGCCATAAGTAGTTTAGGCGGTTGCGAATAATTTGCGACCGTTGCTTTGCCGCCGCAAAAAGTTTTTGCCACCCCCACATTTGCGACTCCCATTTTCCGTCACATGGGCCATCACAAAAGGTATTTTGCGACTTTTTTTATTATTTGCGACGATTTATAGTAGTCACAAAAATGCTTTTTTTAGTAGTGACAATAATAACTCATTAGTTACAAAGAAACTGAATATTCTCATTAGTCATTGCATTGCACCACCAAATCAAATAGCAATTGTAATTTGAAATACCATTGAATACTACAGGAGTTTGGCTAAAGATATGTTTTCACATTCTCAACATTTGATTTTTTTTTTACCTATAAGAGCATACGATCACTTCGCTTGCCAAAGATGCTCGAACCTGAAATGGATTTTATCATCACTACATGTAGTGATGATAAAATCTAGACCCAAAATGAAATTTCCTCACCATGTACAAGGAGAGGAAATTGCAAGGCTGCAAACAAGGTCACGAGTATGCAGGAGAATCCAACGACAAGAACAAGAATCCAGACCTTATTATCTCCAAACATTAGATAGAGTGTGGCTCCAGAGGAAATCATCATGGATAATATAAAGACAAATAACATAACACGACCAATGATTAATCTTTTGGGGAGAGCATAGAGAAAATCCTTTTTTGCGTAACGAGCACTTAGGATGGACAAGAACATCAACACAGAAGCAATGGATGAGAAAAGAGCTAATGCATCAAATATGTTGAATATTATAAAGGCTTTGTGTTTGGAAAAATACAGATGTCTATCTTGGTTGTTGTTTCCAGCTGGCATTGCAATGGCATCCGTGAAAACCATGGTGACAATGAGGGCAGCTACGATTGGGCATGGAGTGGCAGTGTCTTTCATCCACCTCTCTCCTTTCTTTACCAACTCCTGGTGTGTATCAGTAAATACTTCTGTAGGTGTCATTCCATCAGTGTTCCTCTCTTCTTTGTCTCTGGACAGTACCAATTTTTCCACTTCCTGTACAAATTATCAAAAAATGGCTTTAGAATGATAAAGACAAGTTTCATCTAAAAGCTCAATGACCTCTAATCTGAGTAGTGGAAAGGGGTTGTCACGAGACATCTCAGCCGAGAAGGTTTTTGCATCAAAACTTGGGGATTTTGGAATCAGAAGGCAACTTTTATCTATTTCAGATGGATGTTTTTGGATCATAGATTTAGATAGAGATTTGAAAAGGGAAAAAGAAAATGTGAAAATAATGTGAATGAAACATATATGAAAAAAAATTTCTTTGATTTCCCTTTTTGTTTTCAAATCTCTATCCAAATCCATGATTCAACACATCTTTAAGATTAACGACCTCTAGTTTGAGTATGGTAGGGGTTGTCCTAAGACATCTGAGTTGACAAAGTTCATAGTTAAAAACATGGATGGTAATATGGGCATATGTAACTTGTGTGGTAAAGTCAAGTAATTAAGAGAAGAATGAAATATAAAGAAATTTCTTAATCATTTTATTTTTTTCCTTGGGGGAATGGAAAAATTTACCTTAAACCATTGCAATTCGCGCTGCATTTGTAGAGCTGCACCAGCTGCACTTACTCTGAGACTGAGTTGATGCTGAGGTCCCAACAATGCAGCCATATGCAGAGCATTGTTTCCCGATGCGTCCATTAGTGACAGAACCAAATAACTAGACTCCTTAAGTTGATATACGAGGTTGAACACATTTTCATGACGACATGCAATTGCATATTGGAATATGTTTTGCTTCTTTGCGTTAGAAAGATTGATCATAGGAGGGCATGGCTCTTATATTTTCAACAATTTCATGAATCCCAGCCGATGTTGCTTCGTGTAACACTGGTGCAGATATCCTAGCTACTTCTGTGAAATTTGTTTTTGCAACTTCCATGCAAATGCATTGGACAAGCTTCTGTGCTTGATGGTGTACCAATTTCTTTTCTCGGATGTGCTTTATTTGTGGCACTATAGTTAAAATGAACTTTTTTTAAAGAAGTAGTTAAAAAATGAATTATAGTCTAGCAAAAACATAAAAAAGGGTATATATTCACTCGTGATCCCTACCAATTTTTTCAACAACTTTCCAAAACATCGTACGCAATCTTTGCTTCACTGCACAACAAATAATAAACCAGTTAAAAGATGAGAGACAATAATGCTAGGGTGGCAAACTTATTGCTACGAAATCGAAGACAAGATTTCGAACATAGATTTTCATTCACAAGTAATGCTAAAATGAATCATTTTAATCAATAATTATAAATGTATTTTTTTCCCAAGCTATGATTTAAATTTTATTTTAATTTTTATTATTACTTTTTTGTGGATACGCATTGTGGTATGGATTTAGTAATAAGTGAAAAGGGATGACAACGCAAAACGAAATTAATTTTTCCTTTTTGACAATCATGGAAAGCAAGAGGGCCACGAGTTGGAAAATTTGAGGAGAATGAGAAATTCTTTCGGTTGTTTCGTTTGATTGGCAAGTTTAGAGGGGCATTAGTGAGGTTTTTGAAAATACACTCCACGTCAACATTCTCTGTTCTCCAAAATCCCAATTTTACCTTAAAAAATAATGTTTAATGAACAATCAAATTTTTCCCACAACCAAACACACCATATTTCATTAATTTGTTGTCCCTATAAATATATGGTGTTTTGTGGGGATTGAGTTAGATTAAAGGTTACCATAAATCAAGCAGTTGATAGGATTCTTAATATCTCCTCCGCTACGGGTCTTTGCAATGTTTTCCAATTCCATAGGAACATCTACATGAGAGAGAGAATGGAAAGTTCACTAATTATTTTAGTCTAGCAAAATAATTAGCAAAGATATTGAGCACAATTATTATAATAACACAGACAATAAATAATATATAGACAAAAACAAGAGTAGAGAAAAATAGATGTGAGATTTTGAGGGTCGCATTGTCACTGTCTTAAAATTATTTTTTCTTCCCTTGTAAAGGTACAATCAGAGTAAATGAGTTCTAAGATAAAACTCAAGTTACTTACAGCGTCCTTCATCCAGTGTTTACGACCACCAAAAGCTTGAAACTTCGTTTGGCATTTGATTTTTGGCTTAAAAAACACAAAACGACAAAATTGGCTACATAAGTCAATAAGATAAAATATCACATCCAAACCATAATCATTACACTTCTTCTCTCATGAAATTAAAAAAAGCCAAACCATATTAGACTAAAAAAGTCCGGCTAAAAAAGCTCCAACACAAAAAAGCCAACTAAAAAAACTAATGCCAAACAAAGACTTAATCACATCATGAACCTGAGTTATCCAAAACATATATAATATGTAAAAGTATACAGAACTCTCTAGAAAACATTCCACCTTTCAATTCACTCTTCTTCTCTAAGATAACCCATCATTGGTGTAATGGGTCCATCACTCATATTGATATCAAATGATGTGCTAACATATAAGATGGTACATTGAAAGTGGTATTAAAAATGGCAAATATAGCATTACTCTTTTCAAAATTTGTCTAATCAATAGAATTAACAATGAATGTAATCCTTCGTAAATATTAAAAATTTCTAATAAATAGATATTATGTACAATATTAATTTGTAATAAAACTATAATTATTTTGTCAAATATAATTTATTTTTGTTAAAATATCCCAACAAATTATGCTAGTATAAAATGATTTATGGATTGAAATTCATAGAATATTTTTGCTTAACGAGATTATATATCCTTTTTCCTTAACTAAAGTGCAAGAAAGTACAATTTTGGGAACTACTGGCATAGTTAGCCCATCATTTTCCAACAAACGGATAAAAAATTTAAAAAAAAATCAATAAATGAAATTGTAAAATAGGTAACAGATAAGAAAGAATAGAGATTGAAGAAACTAACACGTATAGATTAAATTTTGCCAAAAGTTTAGGGAGTTTCCACTTCCAAATGAAGGACGTTTTGCAGCAATTATCTCCAAAGGAGAGACTTCTTCTATGCATGCCAAATTAGGGTAGCGTTGAAGCAAGGTTAGAGCAATGTCGGTAAGATTGATGAAAACAAAGTAATTAGTAGGAAGTTATTCAATTTTAGCAATATCATACCATTTTTTTTTCAATTTTAAGTTTATTTTATGAAAATGTGAAAAATGTTGTCTAAAAGCATCTCCAATGCAAACAGTCATTTTTGCCATTCAAATGTAAAATTTTAGCCTGCTACAATGACCAAAAAAAAAAAAATTATAATGGATAAATTAAAGTTGTAGTTCCTAAAGTTTAACACATTTTCGTTTATGTCCTTAAAGTTTCAACTTTGTCAATTAAAATTTAAAATATTAAATTCAAATCAATTTAGTCATAAAGATAATATAAAAATAAAACATAAGTACGAAGGTAATATAAAATTGTTGTAAGGTTCTTCCTCTATCTCGATTCTACTATTATTTATTTCTTCTAACGTTATTATCCATTTTATCTAAATTTTTTTTTGGCTATTTCTAATATAATTTTATATTTTGTTTCATTATCTCTTTGTTCTGCCACCTCTAATTCTTTTATACTATAATTATTTAGATCTATTATTGATATTAATTCAAAACGTTCTTTTAGAGAGTTCCCCCCATAAGGATAAGGAAAATTATTTGTAATATTTTCTTACTTATTTTCTAGAATAGCTAAGTTCAGCATAATTTCTAGTTGATTTTCTTTAAAATTCTTAAGTTTTTTAAATAACCTAATTATAATATTATTTTATTCGATTAGTATTTGTGAAGCAGTACTATTGTAGTTATCTAGTTCAACTTTTTTGGTACATCTTATGCTCCTATATTAATATTGGCAAGATTTAGAAAGAAACAAAACTCTGATAATAATTATAAACTAATCATGAGAAGGGATAATTAAGTTAACAATAAATTAAAATTATGACTTTACAAAATTTTGAGGCAAATTACACCAGTAATCGATGTTATTAATTAGACTAATTTGAAACAAAATTTAACAATAAGAGTCAAAATCGAGTAAATTGAAATGACAAAAACCAAAATGACACAATAAGCAAAATGTAGAGATTACTGATGTAATTTACTCTAAAGAAAATGAAACTTAACCTTATAATATTGAAAGACGAAATTGACAAAATTGATCCTTTAGGGACCAAAATGATACAAAACATATACTATATGAATCATAGTTAACATTTATAATTTTTCCATTACTGTTTAAACAGCAGTTTGGAATTGGATCAAATTTCAAATTGATAACTTTGAGACCAAATTAACTGAAGGGATTAAATGACAAGAAACATATAAAATATTTTTTAACCTTTAAACTATTAGAGAACTAACGTTGTAAATTTACAGTTTTAGTTATAATTACTCACAATAGAGTCCAGAAACTGACAGCCAAGTCAACAGTCCAACACCGTTTTCATCCTCAAATGGTTGAAGCCGCTGGTCTTTGTAGTGAATTTTGGCGACCAAAAATGTAAATTTCGTCACTGAAAGTAGGACAATTGGCGACTAAAAATCAGATTGGTCGCTGATTACATGGGTTTTAGCGACTAAAACAATTTTAGTAGTCAAAGGTGAAGGTTTTTGGTGACTAAAAAAGATTAGTAGCCAAAAGTATAGGCTTTGGCGACTAGAAAATGGTTTGGTCGCCGATTGTAGGTGTTTTAGTGTCAAAAAAAAAAATGTTGTAGCCAAATGTAAAGGTTTTTGGCTACTAAAAAATTTTTAGTAGCTAAAAGTGGACAATTGGCGATTAAAATTGAGTTTAGTCGGCAAAAGTGGCGGTTTTGGCAACAAAAAATCAGTTTAGTCGCCGAAAGTGGTTATTTTTAGACGGAAATTAATTTTTTTAGCGACTAATTTATTGGTAGTAGCCAAAACTAAGGTTTTTGACGACTAAAAAAAACTTTAGTTGCCAAAAGTGGCTCCCTTTTTTTTAATAATTAATTTATTTTTTACATAAATTAATATTGAATAAAAATAATTATATTTATATATATAGTTTTAAATTAATACGGGTTAATATACTATATAAATAATATATATTGCATATATATTCATGTGATCTTGTGGTGGCATAGTGGAGGGAGTGTGTTGGTAAAGGTGTACAAAGTAAAAGGTCCGTGGTTCAAATCTCAGAAAAAGCAAAAAAGTTGGTAATTTTTTTTCCCTCACGGAAGCACCTTTGGCGACTAAAATTATTAGTCGCCAAAAGTCTTCATTTTGGCGACTAAATGGATTAGTCGGCGATTCAATGAGTATTGGCGACTAAAGGATTAGTCGCTAAATGTATGATTTCGAAAAGTGTAAATCACTATTGGTGACTAAAATGTTGGTCGCGAAAGAGCTGCTTTTGGCAACTAAAAAAGTTTTAGTCGCCAATACCTCTGCCGACCATCTATACGCGACAAAACCAGCGACTAAAAAAAAATTAGTCGGGGAATGTAAAAAGTCGACTTTTGGCGGCTAAAAATTTAGTCGTTAAAGGTGCTTTTTCTTGTAGTGTTTTGTGGCATCTAATAAGTAAAGAACAACCTCTCCATGTCCATTGCCAGCGGCGCAATGGAGAGCTATTTTTCCCCCAAAATCCACAGCATTAGACAACTTTGGGTTCTTCTCTACCAACAGTTTGGTTGCCTCAATGTTGCCCACCCCTGTAGCTATGTGAAGGGCAGTCTTGCCGAGAACACTACGGTGAGCAAGATCTCGTAGTTCCATCTTCTCCAACAACTTCTTCACAAAATGGTTTCTTCGAATCATCCAAACTGCGATGAAGAGTACCATTTCGGACAATCGAGTGATGGGAACCCTGGTTGCATCTGGTAAATCTTCTATGAATTTCATGGCGCTCCCCCAATCACCATTGATTGTCGCTATTTGCAGTGGCTGACATGCCAAAAGAAACTTTTATGTTTCTTTGTACGTCACTAATTCAACTTCTTTGGCTTTGGATTAGACCCGTAACAGTTGTTCTGTAGATCAGGCCCAGGCAAAAACTTTCCAACGTTGTCAGGGACTCAATCTGGTGGCTGTTGTCAAATAGGGGATCAAAATCTAATCGAGCTCAATCCCAAATTAGGGCTCTGGGTGTTGTTGGTTCGGAAAAAGGAAAAAGGGGAGGGATTGTTCGTCAAAAGCAAAGGATTGTGTCAAGAGGTGGAGGATCATCATCCATGGCAAATTGGCATAAGGGCCCGACTTTTCGTGTAATAGCTTCTGTTCTGTTACGGTCGAAATCACTCGGTCAAGGTTCATCCAAAAACAATGACCTCATTGCAGAGGCAGTGGAAACCATCAATCTGGGTAAAGTTTTGGGGATTGATTTTCTAGGCAATGAAGAAGAGGCGATGCGAAG
The DNA here is from genome assembly GCF_004153795.1 of Camellia sinensis. Taxonomy (NCBI): domain Eukaryota; kingdom Viridiplantae; phylum Streptophyta; class Magnoliopsida; order Ericales; family Theaceae; genus Camellia; species Camellia sinensis. The sequence goes on along the minus strand of NW_021028276.1, from coordinate 67,415 downwards.
AATTGTTGAGCTTGAAGTGGAAGATGCAAGCAAAGTAGCACAGGTGGCTAATGGTGTTTGATCATGAGCACCCATTAGGTGGAGGTTAAGGTGTTTAAATGTTTTTAATGAAGCTTTTGTCTTGGAATATTAGGGGTGTTGGGCGATCTGAGAAGCGACGGAAAATTAGAATTATAGTCCAGAAGAGGATGGTTGATGTTCTGTTTCGGCAAGAAACAAAAAAGGCTGGAGTGTTCGAAGAATTGGTCAAGTCTGTTTGGCCATATGATGATATGGAGTATATGTCAGTTGATGCTGATGGTTTTTCTGGTGGTATTCTATCCGTTTGGAAGGCTAGTGTGTTTTCACTTGCTAAGTGTTGTAGCTTAAGGAACTTCATAATTCTTTCAGGTATGATTCTTCCCTGCTTCAATTGTGCCTTCATTAATGTTTATTCTCCAAATGATATAGCCAGAAGGGGAGTTGTCTGGAATGCTCTGCGAAATTTAAAGTCACAGTTTGTAGATCCTTGGTGTTTAGGGGGAGGGGACTTTATTGAGATTAGAAGTATGGGGGAAAGGAAGGGGTGTACAAGAACAGATAAAGGGATGAAGGATTTTAATGAATTTATTGAGGGTGTTGAACTCTATGATGTACCCATGCAGGGTAGACAATTTACATGGAGTAACTCAAGTGTGAGGGGTAGTTGGAGTAGAATAGATAGAATCTTACTTTCACTAGAGTGGCTAGAAAAGTATAACTTTACGCTATGGGGTCTTCCAAGAGGGCTTTTCGATCATTGCCCTCTTCTTCTAATGGAGGATAGCAGGGATTAGGGTCCTAAGCCGTTTTGGTTTATTAACGCTTGGATTTTGCATCCCCAGTTTTTGTCAGTTATGAAGTCTTCTTGGGTAGCATCAGAAGTTAGAGGTTGGGCTGGTTATGTTATTCTAGCAAAGCTTAGAAATCTTCGTTGGGTTTTAAAGAAATGGAATAATGAAGTGTTTAGGAATGTGGCACACTCAGTGAAGGTAGTTGAATCTGATCTACATAATCTTGACTTATTGGCTGAATCAAGGGAGTTATCCAATGTTGAAGTAGATCGAAGGAGACAGCTTAGAAAAGAAGTTTGGTTGTTGAACAAGAAACAAGAATGGCTGTGGCTCCAGAAGTTCAGGTTGAATTGGAGCATGATGGCGGATAGGAACACGAGGTTTTTCCATATTGTGGTGTCTAGGAGACAAAGCAGGAATTTGTTAAATTCTGTATCTGTGGGTAGGGTGTTGTATGAGGACCCGCAAAGAGTGAAGCTTGAGGTCTTTAATCACTTTAAGCATGTGTTTTCTGAACAATGGAGGATTAGGCCTAAGATTTTTGGTTAGTTTAAATATGTTGGTTATGATTGTGTAGCTGTTGGTCTTGAAGCAAGATTCGCAGAGGAGGAGGTGTGGGCTGCTGTTAAGAGTTGTGATGGGAACAAAGCTCTCGGTCCTGACGGCTTTAACCTACTGTGTTTTCAAAAGTGCTGGAAGGCCATTAAGATTGATGTCTGAAAGTTTTTCAATTAGTTTCATGAAAATGGAAAATTGGTAGGTGGTGTTAATAGTTCCTTTATCACTCTTATTCCTAAAGTTGAGGGTCTAGTTAGCATTTCAGAGTACAGGCCAATTAGTCTTATTGGCTCTATATATAAAATCCTTGCTAGGAACATTTTGGATGGGGTCTTGATTGCAAATGAAGTAGTTGACTGGTGGAAAAGGAGTGGTCAGTCAGGTCTGATTTTGAAACTAGATTTCGAAAAAGCCTATGACTCTGTGAGTTCGAACTGCCTTCTATCTATGATGAGTAGGTTTGGGTTTGGAATAAGATGGAGAAAATGGATTCAGGAGTGTGTATGTACTCCTAGAGTTTCTGTACTAGTTAATGGGTCTCCTACGGCGGAGTTTAGTCCTGAAAAAGGTCTCAGGCAGGGAGATCCCTTGTCACCTTTCCTCTTTAATCTGGTAGCAGAGGGTTTAAACATGTTAATTCAAAGGGCAGGTGAATCTGGGCTTATCATAGGAGCGGTTATTGGTCAGGATGGGTCAAGCACAACTATCTCACACTTACAGTTCAGTGATGATACTATAATCTTTTGTAAGGCAGATGTAGGGGAGGTTATAGCAATAAAATGAATCTTGAGATGTTTCTAGTTAGTGTCAGGGCTGAAAATAAATTTCCATAAAAGCTATGTATGTTGAGTTGGTGTGTCTGAGTAGATGGTGAAGGACTGTGCTGGTGTGCTCAACTGTCGAAATCAAAGTCTTCCTCTAGTTTATCTTGGTTTGCCTCTTGGAGCCAGCCCTAGGTTGAAGAAAACTTGGAAAACAGTCATCGATAAAATTAGGGCCAAATTAGCATCTTGGAAAAGGAAACTTCTTTCTTTTAGGGGTTGTCTAACTTTCATCAGGTCTGTTTTGTCTAGTTTGCCTGTGTACTATTTATCCATTTTTAAGATGCCTCAATATGTGATCAAGACAATTGATTGTTTGAGGGCGGCTTTCTTATGGGGAGGGTCCGAATTAAGGAGGAAGATTCATCTAGTTAAATGGGAGGAGATTACTAAAATAAGGGATCAAGGTGGGTTGGGAATTAGAAGGTTAAAGGATGTGAATGAATGTCTTCTAGCTAAATGGTGGTGGAGATTTTGTGTTGAAGATAAATCCTTGTGGAAGAGGGTTCTGTGTAGTATGAACCAGTATAATGGTAGGAGATGGTCGCCTTTTCTTTGTTATGATGAATATCTATCTAAGGTATGGGGTGGGAGTGTTGGCCAATCAAACCCTCAATTGAAAAGTATCTTTCTTGACAATGTTGAATTGGTTGTGGGAAATGGAGGCAGGACTCAGGTTTGGATGGGTCATTGGTGTGGGCATCAGTGCCTTATGGAGAAGTTCCCTAGGCTGTACAATTTATCAACAGAAAAAAGATATAACTTTAAGTGCATTGCTGGAGAGGAAAAGATTATCAAGGGTCTGGGAACTAAATTTTCGAAGAGTGTTGTTTGCTTGGGAGGCCGAGGAGTTGGAAAGGTTAGTCACTTTAATTAATCAGGATGAGTTGGGGGCAGTGGACAGTGAAGATTGTTTGAAGTGGCTGCAAGTTCATCAGAGCAATTTTTTATATCCTCCCTTCTAAATGTCTTTGTGGCTAGTCCTTTTGTAGTGAGCACTGGTCTGTTATGCTACAATCTGGCTCCACCGAAAGTTCAATTCCTTGGTTGGCTGGCATGGAAAAGAAGATTGAAAATAGCTGTTTTTCTGCAAAAGATTGGCATGCTAAATCAAAGTGCTTCCATTAATTGTGTTCTTTGCAGGAATGATGTTGAATCAATTAATCATGTTCTTCTTTGGTGCCCTTTTGTATGGAAAGTATGGTCTATAGTGTTGAACTGGTGGGGGCTACAGTGGGTTCTGCCTGGTAATGTTGAACGGTTCCTACATTGGTGGATGGGATTTAAATGGAGAAAATTTGAAGCTAGAATTTGGAAAGTTATTCCATTGGCAGTCATATGGTTTACTTGGAAACTCATAAATAAAGTGGTCTTTACTGGGAAGTAGTTCTGCCTTGCAGATTTCTGTGAGTTGATTATGGCTAGAGTGGCTTTTTGGGTCAAAGCTCATTCAAAGGGGTGTTCCTATTCAGTCCAGGACATCATTCGGAAATTGCAACAAATCAGGTATACGTCTCTGTCTTGATGCTGCTGTGTTGTGCTGGTTGGAGGGTTTGGTGGTGTTTGGGATGCTTGTATTCTCTTTGTAAGTTGGTGGGAATGGGGGGTGCTAGGACTAGATTGGTGTTGGTGTTGGTGCTAGTCTTTTGCTTGTTTGGAGTTTGGTTGCTAGTTTTCTGTTTGGGTGTTGATTTTTTTGCTTGTTTGTTTTCTTGTTGGGTGGTATCTCACCATCCTCTGGTGTGTTTGTTGGGGGTCTTTTCTGTCATTACCCGAACCCGCCCCCCTGGGTTAAGGACATAACCGACCAGTAATCACGAGATTACTTACAACCTTAAACCAAATCAGATATATTTTAACAGAGTTAAGGGGCCAAACGGAAGAAATTTCAAACTTTTGTCCATAGAGCTATGCTTACATGGCACGTCATAACATTTTACAAACATACATTAATAACTCACATCAAGGAAAGTTAACATATAAGCTTTACATAACAGGATCATTCAAGTCATGGTCAGCCAATCAAAACTATATACAACCGTAATCAAAAGTTCTCTCCAACATGACAAAGAAAAATATAACAAAATAGCAAAAGGGCGAAAACAAGTCTCGTGCATGAGACGTATGGGCTGACTCTTCAAAACCTTGACTGTTTCACATAAACTTCACTGAGGCTGGGTTTGGACCTCTCTTGGCTCACCTACAAACACATGAATAAGCGTAAGCAAAAGCCCAGTAAATAATATCAAATAAAGAAGATACACAAACGGTACTTAGAACAACATACATCAGACGACCTTGGGCCCAATTCATATTTCTATCTAGTATATATATATATAGGTCAAGTGACTGCATTTCCAAACACATCAAATGGCCTCGAGCCCAATTCATTAATATCCGATGGCCTTTGGCTCAATCGTTCCTGTCCGACGGCCTTTGGCCCATTCATTCGTGTCGAACGTCCTTTGGCCCATTCATTCGTGTCAACGACCTTTGGCCCATTTATTAATGTCAAACGGCCTTTGGCCCATTCATTCATGTCAAACGGCCTTCGGCCCAATCATTCATGTCAAACGGCCTTCGGCCCATTTATTTATTCATGTCAAACGGCCTTCGGCCCTATCTTTCATATCAAACGGCCTTCGGCCCAATCAATTGTACCCAATGGCCTTTGGTCCAACCATATGGCATAACAAACGTTTGTCCATAATTCAAATTAATAAACTTATAAGACTTATATAGGAATAAGCAATTGGACAAATAACATACTTCAAAATATCTTTACTAAGATATTACTCACAGTGATCTGTCGGCGGATTTGCCCTGGAACTCGACCCTATACATTTCATGAACACAATGGGTCACAAACAATTCAATCCGTTCTTAATTCATACATCCCTCTTAGGCTTCTTTCTTATCCTTTTAACTCATTTATGATGCTCAATGCATGCCTAAGATTGCTTAGAAATGAAAGAGAATGGAAAATGAAACACATAACACCTTTACAAAATTTCTGAAACAGCGATCCCTGCTCGAGCGTAGGTTCCGCCGCTCGAGCAGACCCTCACGGTCTGCAAAAGCATTGGTTACCTTATTTTTACACTCGAGCGTGAATTCGGACGCTCGAGCTGGAAGTCACACTATATGGCTCCCCGCTCGAGCGTGAATGTCCCCGCTCGAGCGGACATCAATGTCTGGAAAAATTCTGGGAGCTAACATTTCACGCTCGAGCGGCGCTTTCCTCGCCCTAGTGGACATGCCAAATTTTGGGTTTTTCAACAACCATTTTGAGCTTCAACTTGCATTCAAATTGACATAGCTTGCATTTTATGGTCCATAACTCACATGTTCATGCTCTAATATGATGGAAACACCAAATTTATAACATCATGAAGCTCAATTCCTATGAATCAATTACATGCACACATGATTCATATCAAACCCATCATCAACACTTCAATTTCATGCAACTAAAGCTTACACCTTCATGGATTGTGCTTGCATGTGGAATGTAACTTCCATTCTTAACTTTGATGGTGGCAAGGATGATCAAAAGCATGAACTTTAATCAAAATTCAACATGGATCATGTAATTTATGCTCAATTATACAAATTCATGGCAATTATGCACATGCATGTACATACAAGCTCCATATTCATCAATTACATCTCAAATTATATCCTCAATTGCCATATAACTTTGAATTCACAAAACTACAAACTTAAACTCATAAGTTTTTGCTCAATTACTCACCTAGGGGCTTAAACCTTTCAAATTATAGCTAATTCTTGAGTTACACTCCAAGATCTTCAAGCTTCTTGAGCAATTCACCAACTTGAGCTCCCTCTCTCTCTCTAACCGGCACACACTCTCTCTCTAGAGTGCAATTTTAGACTTGAGCTCAAAACCAAATGAAGGTGAGTGTATAGTGCCCCTTTTATAGTCTCTCACCTAATCAAATTGATTAAGGTTAATAATAGTGCTTAATTAATTGTTCTGAATCTAATTATTCTGACCCAAATCAATTTTCAATTAAATTTCACCATGGGTTCTAAAAATTACGCTAATCACAATGGTGTAGTCAATTTCGATTTCTGTGGCCGATAAGGCCTTCAATTTAAATTCTAAAGAAGATAATCAAACAAATTTTCCTACAGTGAACAAATAGAAATTTAAAACCACATATATTCATATAAATGACACTCAAAATCATATCAAACACATAATCACATTCGCAATTAAGATTAATCAGCGTAATACAGAGTAGGGTTATCACATTTTCCCTGCTTTGTTGATGCGTTTCATCTGTTTTGTTGAATTTCATCAATAAAGTTGTTCTTTTTTTGCTGATAAAAAAAAATAAAAAAAATTGGTGACGTGTTCACCCGCACATCAATTGTAGGACTCATTCACTAAACTACTCATAATTTTTTGCGTTAATTATGAAAAAAAAAAATTTATGAAGTTTTAGGTGTTTTCACTTTAAATTCTAATATTTTAATTTCAACAAATTAAATTATGAAGTTCCACGTATTGCAAGGTGCTCCCTCCGTCCATCTCCTTCTGTGCACAATAACAGATGAAGTTTAAAATAAAAAATTCTGAAATTTAAAGTGAAAAATACATAAAATTTGGGATTTATTTTGTAAATAATCCTTATTATTTTTAGTTCTTTAATTTAAAAAAAAAATGATTGTTTACACAAAAAATGCCAAGGTTTTATACATTTTTCATTTTAAACCCCTCTGTTACCTTACAGACGGAGATGGACTAAGGAGACAAATTGAAATACGGATGAAATTTCATGGTTTAATTTGTTGAAATTGAAATATTAGGATTTAAAGTGAAATAAGCATGAAATCTTGGGGTTTTTTTTTAATTAACCATAATTTTTATTTTATTTTATTTTTTGCATTCCTAGACCCACAATTTTAGAGTCATAAATTCACCAAAAATGATGTGGTGAGGGTTTTGGCCCTTTTATCAGTCATTGGGTGTATAAAAAATAAGAAATTAACACATATCATATCATATTATCTTATATCATTGTGGATTAAATTTTAGGGAAAATCGGTCTAGGGTCCCTCTCTCACTTTTCGTAATGGAAGAGGTCCACAAAATTATATTATGATGTCTAAGGTCCCTACAGAGAAATTTCATATCCCTCACCCTTCAAACCTCCATAAACCAATTCGATGATTTGTCTCTCCATTCTAGAGAGAGAATCTAGAGAGAGAGAGCGCCATAGTTGCATTGCAGATCTGTTGAACAGACATGGAGGCTGCCTACTTCAATGATTCTCAACGTGAGGCAGCAAACGATGATGGTGTAATTGCTGGACTCAATGTAATGCGTATCATCAATGAACCCACTGCCGCTCCTTCTTGGCAGCCTCTCGGATCAGATCATCGAAGAAATCTTCTATTGTTATCAGACATATTCTCCCCCACATGTATTGACTCTGCCCAACTCCAGTATGGCGTCCCATAAGTCCATCATCCACCGAACCTCATTCTTCGAATCTACGAATCTCTCACTCCTCCACCACTATAAACGAGATTGAAAAACATTTTAGAGACAAACCGAGAACAAGACAGAGTCTCTATATACAAACCCATGCCAATTTCAGACCCTTGGCCTCATTTTTAGCAAACTCATTTCCTATAAACAAGAAAGGGACAAATTGAGAGTGTGAATCTGAGGAGTTCTTACTTTAAAAACCCTGGAGAGAGGTGGAGAGGAAGATAACAAGAGAGGCTTGAGAAGGTGAACAACAGAGCGACTAATGGCTTCGAATTGAATGAAGAAAGGGTCGTCGTTGGTAGAACTGGGGGGCTTACGGGGAAGGATTTCAAAATCGAGACGATTGATATGTGGGTAGGTGGAGAAGAAGTTAGAGATGGTGGTGGACTCAGCAGCAGAGACAGTAGGCTTGACTGCAATTAGAGTTACGAGACAGCCTCGTGAAGATAGCATTGCGGCTAGCCGGAGGGCCGGAGTCAGATGACCCATGCCGGCGCCGGGTAGGACAGCAACATGAGGCGATTTTCCCGAAAAATCGTCGGCGTTCGCCATTATCGGTGACGCGGAAACTATTTTTTGATCACCCATCTTTGTGGATGATTCTGTATTTTTCTTGACTTCGGTTCGACTTATATATACACTAGTAGTGATGGGGTGTCGGTGGCATTTTGTTTTAGAAAAATAAATTGTTACCTATATGATTGAATTCTAAACTATATGATTGTCCATGAAATCAACATAGAGATATTTCGAAAAAAATTTAAAAATGAGACATCAATACATTCTTTTTTTAGAAATTATTTTTTGCTTTTTACACTGTGTTTAGTTAGGAGATTTAAAAAGAAATTTAAAAATGATAAGAGAAAAGATATGTAAAATTAAGTAAAATATAGATATATTTTATTCATATTTTATCTATTTTTTTTTATTCTTTTTAAATCCTTTCCAAAATACCCCAATCAAACGCCTCTTTAGTTTAATGTCATGTGGTTACTTCCACATGATATTCATTGCTTTAAAAAATTAGACCCAAGACTTTTTGTTAATTTTTTTGAAAAGGGAAAAATACTAGTCAATGTAATTGTTCAAAATTAAATAATTCTCAATGATAAATTTTATAAATATTATAATTTTTTTATATATTTGATTTTTTTTTTTTTAAAAAAAAACTTGATCAAAATTTTGAGAAGAACAAGATGGTGCCAATCATGAAGCACAATAGAAGTTCCATCAATAGAGAATTGACAATTGCCGATGCCCAAAACATCACTATAGGAGTTGTTGCCCATGTAGATTCTGTGTTCACCAACCTTCTTTTCAGTAAATGCCACGAACATGTCTTTATTTTGCACAATATGCCTAGTTGCAGCAGAATCAATCCACCATGAATTTGATGAAGGTTCAAGCACCATTGCTTCAGAAACTGTCATTGTAACATGATTATGCTCCTTTGTCTGCTTCTTTTGAGGACAATTGGCTTTGATATGACCTTTTTGGCCGCACTTGTAACATGGACCAATTTGATTCTTGTGATGTTGTTGTTTTTGTCATTCTTGTGGTTTCTTCCATCCTTTTTGAAATCCCTTCTTTCATTTTTTCTTGAAAAAAGTCATCTTTTTCTTGTTGAATGGAGTGTGGGTATTATTCTGTGGTTGTGGTGAAGATTGTGCCATCAACAAATTAGAAGACAAACCTTCTTTACGCCTGCACTTCATTCTTTCTTCTTCCAAAACTAAGAGTACAGGCAATGTTACTATTGAAATCTCTCGTCCGCTATGAGTTAGAGATGTGATAACATGATCCCAAGATAACGGAAGACTATTAAGTATGGTTGTTACTTGCATCTTGTCCGACAAAGAGTGATCAGCGTTGGATAATTCTTTAGCAATTAATTCCATTTGATTAACATGAGTTGGGGGCAGTGGACAGTGAAGATTGTTTGAAGTGGCTGCAAGTTCATCAGAGCAATTTTCTATATCCTCCATTCTAAATGTCTTTGTGGCTAGTCCTTTTGTAGTGAGCACTGGTCTGTTATGGTACAATCTGGCTCCACCGAAAGTTCAATTCCTTGGTTGGCTGGCATGGAAAAGAAGATTGAAAATAGTTGTTTTTCTGCAAAAGATTGGCGTGCTAAATCAAAGTGCTTCCATTAATTGTGTTCTTTGTAGGAATGATGCTGAATCAATTAATCATGTTCTTCTTTGGTGCCCTTTTATATGGCAAGTATGGTCTACAGTGTTGAACTGGTGGGGGCTACAGTGGGTTCTGCCTGGTAATGTTGAACGGTTGCTACATTGGTGGATGGGATTTAAATGGAGAAAAATTGAAGCTAGAATTTGGAAAGTTATTCCATTTGGTAGTCATATGGTTTACTTGGAAACTCAGAAATGAAGTGGCCTTTACTGGGAAGTAGTTCTACCTTGCAGATTTCTGTGAGTTGATTATGGCTAGAGTGGCTTTTTGGGTCAAAGCTCATTCAAAGGAGTGTTCCTATTCAGTCTAGGACATCATTCGGAAATTGCAACAAATCAGGTATGCGTCTCTATCTTGATGCTGCTGTGTTGTGCTGGTTGGAGGGCTTTGGTGGTGTTTGGGATGCTTGTATTCTCTTTGTAAGTTGGTGGGAATGAGGGGTGTTAGGACTAGATTGGTGTTGGTGTTGGTGCTAGTCTTTTGCTTGTTTGGAGTTTGGTTGCTAGTTTTCTGTTTGGGTGTTGATCTTTTTGCTTGTTTGTTTTCTTGTTGGTTGGTATCTCACCATTCTCTGGTGTGTTTGTTGGGGGTCTTTTCTGTCATTAACCGAACCCGCCCCCATGGGTTAAGGACATAACTGACCAGTAATCATGAGATTACCTACGACCTTAAACCAAATCAGATATATTTTAACAGAGTTAAGGGGCCAAACGGAAGCAATTTGAAACTTTTGTCCATTGAGCTGTGCTTACATGGCACGCCATAACATTTTACAAACATACATTAATAACTCACATCAAGGAAAGTTAACATATAAGTTTTACATAACAGGATCATTCAAGTCATGGTCAGCCAATCAAAACTATATACAACCGTAATCAAAAGTTCTCTCCAACATGACAAAGAAAAATATAACAAAATAGCAAAAGGGCGAAAACAAGTCTCGTGCATGAGACGTATAGGCTGACTCTTCAAAACCTTGACTGTTTCACACAAACTTCACTGAGGCTGGGTTTGGACCTCTCTTGGCTCACCTACAAACACATGAATAAGCGTGAGCAAAAGTCCAGTGAATAATATCAAATAAAGAAGATACACAAACAGTACTTAGAACAACATACATCAGACGGCTTTGGGCCCAATTCATATTTCTATCTAGTATATATATATAGGTCAAGTGACTGCGGTTCCAAACACATCAAACGGCCTCGAGCCCAATTCATTAATATCCGACGACCTTTGGCCCAATCGTTCCTGTCCGACGGCCTTTGGCTCATTCATTCGTGTCGAACGGCCTTCGACCCATTCATTCGTGTCAACGGCCTTTGGCCCATTCATTAATGTCAAACGGCCTTTGGCCCATTCATTCATGTCAAACGGCCTTCGGCCCTATCTTTCATATCAAACGGCCTTCGGCCCAATCAATTGTACCCAATGGCCTTTGGCCCAACCATATGGCATAACAAACATTTGTCCATAATTCAAATTAACAAACTTATAAGACTTATATAGGAATAAGCAATTGGACAAATAACATACTTCAAAATATCTTTACTAAGATATTACTCACAGTGATCTGCCGGCGGATTTGCCCTGGAACTCGACCCTACACATTTCATGAACACATTGGGTCATAAACAATTCAATTCGTTCTTAATTCATACATCCCTCTTAGGCTTCTTTCTTATCCTTTTAACTCATTTATGATGCTCAATGCATGTCTAAGATTGCTTAGAAATGAAAGAGAACGGAAAATGAAACATATAACACCTTTACAAAATTTCTGAAACAGGGGTCCCCGCTCGAGCGTGGGTTCTGCCACTCGAGCGGACCCTCATGGTCTACAAAAGTACTGGTTACCTTATTTTTATGCTCGAGCGTGAATTCGGACGCTCGAGCTGGAAGTCACACTATATGGCTCCCCGCTCGAGCGTGAATGTCTCCACTCGAGCAGACATCAATGTTTGGAAAAATTCTGGGAGCTCACATTTCACGCTCGAGCGGCGCTTTCCTCGCTCTAGTGGACATGCCAAATTCTGGGTTTTTCAGCAACCATTTTGAGCTTCAACTTGCATTCAAATTGACATAGCTTGCATTTTATGGTCCATAACTCACATGTTCATGCTCTAATATGATGGAAATACCAAATTTACAATATCATGAAGCTCAATTCCTATGAATCAATTACATGCACACATGATTCATATCAAACCCATCATCAACACTTCAATTTCATGCAACTACAGCTTACACCTTAATGGATTGTGCTTGCATGTGGAATGTAACTTCCATTCTTAACTTTGATGGTGGCAAGGATGATCAAAAGCATGAACTTTAATCAAAATTCAACAGGGATCATGTAATTTATGCTCAATTATACAAATTCATGGCAATTATGCACATGTATGTACATACAAGCTCCATATTCATCAATTACATCTCAAATTATATCCTCAATTGCCATATAACTTTGAATTCACAAAACTACAAATTTAAACTCATAAGTTTTTGCTCAATTACTCACCTAGGGGCTTAAACCTTTCAAATTATAGCTAATTCTTGAGTTACACTCCAAGATCTTCAAGCTTCTTGAGCAATTCACCAACTTGAGCTCCCTCTCTCTCTCTAACCGGCACACACTCTCTCTCTAGAATGCAATTTTAGACTTGAGCTCAAAACCAAATGAAGGTGAGTGTATAGTGCCCCTTTTATAGTCTCTCACTTAATCAAATTGATTAAGATTAATAATAGTGCTTAATTAATCGTTCTGAATCTAATTATTCCGACCCAAATCAATTTTCAATTAAATTTCACCATATGCTATAAAAATTACGTTAATCACAATGGCGTAGTCAATTTCGATTTATGTGGCCGATAAGGCCTTCAATTTAAATTCTAAAGCAGATAATCAAACAAATTTTCCTACAGTGAACAGATAGAAATTCAAAACCACATATATTCATATAAATGACATTCAAAATCATATCAAACACATAATCACATTCGTAATTAAGATTAATCAGCGTAATAATTTAGTCAGAGAAATTTGAAAATTTCTCTGTGAAGTCACCAGAGAAATTCTCTGTGAACCAGAATTCTCTATGAAGTTCACAGAGAATTCTCTGTGAAATTTGATATTTGATTCTACAGAATTCAGGTTGTAGAGTTGGTAATAATTGTTGATTTTGCTAAATTCGACTTCACAGAGAAAATTGGTGCAGGGACTTACCTTCCCTAGACTTTCCATTGCAAATTTCTCTGGTCTTCCCTTCTCTCCAGAGAAATTTTTTTCTCTGGCCTTCTGTATATTTCCCACTCTCCATTAGAATTAGGTAAGGATAGATATACCCTGAAAAATTTGTAAATAAGTACAACAAAAATTTATTGAATTCATTCAAAGAAAATGATAGGAATTTCCCAAACAAATTGTAGAAATTCTGAATCAATATCAATAATATAGCATATTCAAACAAGATGAAGCACATTACAATTTCTCTAGAGAGAAGGGAAATTTCTCTGGAGAGAATGGAAGGCCAGAGAAATTTACAGTGGGAATTCTAGGGAATGTTAGAGAAATTGGAGTATTTCTCTGGACTAATTTTCTCTTTGAAGTTGAATTTTCTCTGGAAGTCTAGGGAATGACTTCTTCTCTTTCTTATCTATGCTAAGGTATGGCAAAATCTTACTGTCAACCACCTCATCTTGTTGAACTTGATCTACAAAGAGCACTAGGATTAGCAAACAGAATTTTGATAGTAACCCTTCATGAAAAGATATTTGTAAGAGAACATATAAAATGCACGATGATGCAGAGTTTCCTGGATTGTGTGAATTTTCTCTGAACTATCTGAATTTTCTCTGGATGTCTAAATTTTCTCTGGACTATCTGAATTTTCTCTGGATAAAGAGAATTTCTCTGGATGTCTGGAGAGAATTTCTCTGTCCAGAGAAATTCTCTGGACCGAATTTTCTCTGGATCGAATTTTCTCTGGATTGATGTTGAAGGACCTTAGACATTATGAAAATATTGAGTGTCCTTTATACTATAAATTCTTAATATCAGGGACCTTAAAAAAAATCCCCCAAAATTTAGAAACTTTTTTACTGAAAGACCAAAAAAAAAAAGAAAAAATACTTGTTACAAATTAAACAACTCTATGAGTTTAGAAAAGTATGCGTAAAACGTGAACAAAATGCAATTATATTTAATATACATTATAATTGTTTTTTTCCTTTCTAAATCTTCGTATTCATGACAATTTGTGTTCTCACTTTGTACATTTTAGTCATCGTCAACTAGTTTGAAAACTAGCTGTCGAAGATAAAAAAATCCAAGCAATTGCAATAAAGAATTGATCATCATCATCGTGTGAGAAATGAATGCAGAAGAAACTAGTAATAGATATAAATAAATAATGCAACCTGTAACAAGGAATCCGATCTAGTTGCCCGCAATCAGTGTAGAACTAGCTGTTAAAGATGTTTAAAAAACAAAAAATCCTGGATTAATCAAATCCATCCAACTTGATTGGATACAATGTTTAATTTGATTTGATTTGATTTATTATTAATATTGTTTAGGTATGCTTTAAATCATGTTTGCTTAGTTTTAGAGGTGGTGAGATTAGCTTAGATAGGAGGTGAAATTACTATTTTGCCGTTATTTTACAAAAATAATAAAAAGTTACTTTTTATAAATTGTAACATTTATATAATTTCATAAATTTAATCTAATCAATAAAATATTACTAAATTGTAAAAACAAACACAACAACAACAAAAGCCAAAGCAAAAGCAGAAGTAGCAGTAACAGCAGACAATGAAATATATACTCCCAAGTTTGAGACCATATTTTGTTTCATTCCATTGTTGTTTTAACTGTTTTATATTTTACTCCGACATTTAGAAATAGTGAAAATGACCTTTTATAATTTTTCTCTCTCTTTTTCATTTCAATCATTAAAATTACACGTTTAAATTGATAGAAATTATAGCACACGTGAATATTGTGGGAGGTCTTTTTTTTTTTTTGGCATAGACAATCAAGCCCTTTAACTTATTCCTCTCATACCTTCCCACCTGCACCAGTACCTTCGAAGCCTCCTCCTCCCCCCCCTCTCATTGTCAACCCTCCAGTTTAGTCCCATTAAACAATTGTAAATCTTCTCTATTCAGCACAATTTGTGTACACACTTGTATATGTTTTAGTCTTTGTCAATGTCAAAAAAAACTAATCAGTGTGGTGTAGATAAAATAAAAAAAAGAAAAACAAAAATGTTTTGAAACTCTAATAAAGGAGCTCTAATAGCTCTAATAGAGAGTGGGTCCTACTGTGATAGTGATGTTTGTGTCGTTTAGAGCTCTTTTATTTAGAGAGATGTATCATTGTTAAAAAAAGAAATTCTAGGTAGCTTTAAGAAAAAAGAATAAAAAGAATGGATCAGTAGTTGTTAGAAATTAGTGCAAAAAGTTGTTATAGATAAAGAAATACAAGTAGTAATAAACAATGGGGGCATCAACTAGCTGTTAGAAAAGAGTGTTTTTATAGATGAAGATATCCAAGTGTAATGTGACTGAAAACAGCATATTTATTATACATTCTGGTAGGTGTAATAAATGGTGCAACTAACGACTTCACACTGGTGAGTCTTCCTTAAAAATTGTAATGCGACTGAAAACAGCATATTTTTATTATACATTCTGCTCTTCCTTATGGCCGTCACTGGTTGTTTCTGAATGCAGTTCGCTTGGTGACATCCATAAATTTGACTTTTTTTTTTTAAATTTAATTTAATAAAAAAGATCACCTCTACTGTTTGACTTGACGATCTTAGAATTTGACAAAAAAAAAAAGAAAGCAAAAAGGAGCAAATATTTTGTTCTCTCCTAGAAAGTATAATAAAGATAAAAACATTTTTGTGCTTCTTTGGGGCAGAATTTGACTTATTTTCGTTTTCAAAAAACTATTTAAAATGTAATTTGTACAATGGTCTAATGTAAACTCATCTAGAGTAAATAAAAATTTGAAAATTAAAATATGTCAAAAAAGGGATAAAACTTGTATCGGGAGGTGCTGTCCAAAAACCTGTGAAGCTCACCAGAGGTGAACAATTCATTTTGTAAAGAGTAATATTAGGGATTTCAAATATTTTACCAACATTTTTATCAAATGTTTCACGTGAGTGTGAGATCCACATGGGACCCACATGGTATAGGGTTCATATCCATGTGAGAGATTTGATAAAAATGTTAGTAAAACATTTGGGGTTTCTGATATTTTTCTTTTGTAAAACTCTGATTGTATATCATTTATGAAAAAAATTAAGTCAATCCGATAACTGTAACCTCTTCATTTTAATTTTATAAAAAGACGCATTTATTGTCTATTTTTTAAGCGACGAACACGATAAAATGATGAGTTTACGATTATTAGATTGTTCTAAATTTTTTCATGAATAATATATATAGAGCGCTTAAAAATGATTATTTTAGATTATCGAAAACAGGACCGTGGTAGACTCTACCAGACTAAATTCTGAAATAAATTTTATATAATTTCATACAAAGATGACATGATTGTTTATAGTCTTTTCATTTATAATCAAATACCTATTAGAGGAAATATCATTTTGTCTCCTAAACTATCAAGTGTTTTTCATGTTGACCCCCCATATTTCAATTTATTTCAATTTAGTGCCTGAACTTTTAACAAATTGATCAATTTAACCTCTACAATCACATTCCTTTTATAATTGGACAAAATGTGCTGTCGTGACATCAAAGTTCATTTAGAGTCATTTTACCACCCAAACTATATATACCTTAAAAATCAATTTACCCTCAAAATATGAAAAAATTAAATTTAAATATTTAATAAATATTTTTTATCTCACTAATGAAAAAAATTAAATTTTAAATAATATATGCTTTGCAAAAAAAATCATAATAAAATTCCTCATTTAGAATTATCTTGAGACTATGAAGCATGGATACTTCAACAAACATTTCGTACCCGTACCGGATACTTACTGAATTTTGAAAAAAATTTCACACTCAATTTTGAAATTACTATTAGTCGATCAATTCTATTGAAATTAATTTGCGTGATAAACTTGTTACAATTGTGCGTAGGCGCACACATAAAATATTTAAGAAATTTTCAGCTCAATAAGTTTCTCTAGGATCAACTCGAAATAATTTGAGACCTATGAAGCACGAGTATGGGTATGAGTATTGGTATTGGTACGATATGAGTATGTCGACATGGTAAAATCTTAAAAATAGTTTAAATAGTTTAATTTGTTAAATCCAACATATAATTGACATTTAATGCCAAAAGCATAGGTATAAGATAAATCAAAATTAATTATTATTATATTAAATAACTTATAAACCATAACTTAATTTTAAAACCATACTAAACACAAAGCTAAAAATGAAAAAAGAAGTTTAGTAAAAAGAATTTTATCTTTGTAGTAGAAGAAAAATATTCACTTTGCTTGGTTTCCATTTTTTAAAAATAGTTTTCAGAAAATTCTACACTCTTATTTTCCGTGTTTTTTTTTTACTGAATTTTTTAAATATTTTATGCAAATTTTTTACTTTTTAGACACACCTAACATAAATACATCTAAAATGTAAAAAAATTGTAAAAAAATCTTTTAAAAATTCACTAAATACCAAAAATATAAAAAAATACAAGAATTTAGTACATTTCTTGTATTTTTATGTATTTCTTAATTTTTTAAAATATTTTTTTACAATTTTTTTACTTTTTAGACACATCTAAATAAGGTGCATCTAAAAAAATAAAAAAAAATGTTTAAAATTTAAAAAATATTCACTAAAAACAAAAAAATACGAAAATCAAAAAATCCAATTTTCAAAAAACTTAATCCAGAAAACTCAAACCAAACACAATGATTATTTTCGACTGAGGTATGACATGGCTTGGATATTTATTAGATATGTCTGGGTATGCCAAAAATTAAGAAAGAAAAATTTGAGTACATATTTTATGTACCCGAAACGTACGCGGAAATATTATACGTCAACAAGTACTTGGTATGAGTATAATATGTTTGTCAAATTATCCATGCTTTATAGTCTCAAAATAATTCAAGATGAGAATTTTTATATTTTTTATTATTTTTTTGCAAAGTACATATTATTTAAAATTTAATTTTT
Organism: Camellia sinensis; assembly: GCF_004153795.1. Classification (NCBI taxonomy): domain Eukaryota; kingdom Viridiplantae; phylum Streptophyta; class Magnoliopsida; order Ericales; family Theaceae; genus Camellia; species Camellia sinensis. The sequence goes on along the minus strand of NW_021028276.1, from coordinate 49,320 downwards.
TATTATTGAGATAAAAAAATTATTTATTAAATATTTAAATTAATTTTTTATATTTGGGAGGGGGGGAGAGAAATTGATTTTTAAGGTATAGTTTGGGGGATAAAATGAAATTCAAAATAAATTTTGGTGCTATGTCAACACATTCCGTCCAATTATAGATGGAATGTGACGGTAGGGGTTAAATTGATCAATTTGTTGAGAGTCTAGGTATTAAATTGAAATAAAGCGAAGTATGAGGGGTCAACATAAAAAATTCGTGATAATTTGGAAGACAAAATGATATTTCCTTTACCTATTATTACGACGAATCAAAAGATTTTTTATTTTACAATTAGCTTAGTCAGATTGGGCCTCTATAAATTATTGGGCTTATTTATTTTTCTAATTTTTTGTAAATTATTGGGCCTATTTTATTTTTGTAAAGGTTCAAACAATTTGTAAGCCCATTTTTTACGCAGGATTGTTTTGGGGCTAGCCATTTTAATTAACGTTTTGAATTTTTATGAGAAGATATATAGACAAATAAAAATAAAATTTAATTTTTTATAGCAACTTTTAATTATTTTAGATAGTTTACAAACTTGCCCTCAAAATCTGGTAGATAACACTGTTGCATGAGCCCATTTTTTACGCAGGATTGTTTTGGGACTAGCCATTTTAATTAACGTTTTGAAATTTTATAAAAAGATATATAGAAAAATAAAAATAAAATTTAATTTTTTATAGTAACTTTTTAATTATTTTAGATAGTTTACAAACTTGCCCTCAAAATCTGGGTAGATAACACTGTTGCATGTGGCCTAACCACAAAATGTTGTGAAGTTGTGAATTCGTTTCTTACAAAAATAAATTTGATATTTTATGGTGTTTATTTTTAGCTTTTTATGGGGTTATAAGTAATTGTCTGTTTCTTTCCGAGTTTGAGTTTGGTTTCGTAGCAATTGTTAAGTTTGGTGACTTGACTTTTTAACTATTGTCAAATTAATTGTCAAATTGATATAATAATTTTTATATTTATAATTATTCCCTTGTCAATTAAAATATAAAATATAAAACAATCCCAAGCACCATTCATTCCTTGCCATATTTGCCTGAACCTCTGCTGTTAGCCAACAATTCCCAGTAGACTCGCCAGTGATGATGCACCCACATTTAACTTCAGCACTCTAAAATTAAATTTTTATTATGACTATTATTATCATTTTAAAATTAAAAATCTAAAAGGTGCCTTGTACTTTTTTTTTTTGGTGGTGATAAAGATAACATTAATATGTTAATAGTTAAATTATAACGCAGACCAATATATCTCCATAGACTATAACTTAAAATCTCACCTTGATATCTATGTGCCCTCCCCATAACCACTTTTTTTTATCAACAAAAAAGAAACTTTATTGATGAAATACAAAGTACAAAGTACAAGAGCAATTACATCAATAAAGAAGGCAAATGCACAAGCATCACGATGAGCAAAATTATCCCAATTAGGTTGGTACCAAATTGCACACCATATCATATTCTAGCATTCCCCGCGTTGGTGAGCAACCAACAAGAAAAAAGAGAGGAACAACCAAACAGAAGAAAAACAGAGAAAAAACCAAGGCAACCCACCACAGAATAACAAGAGTATATGATATGCCACAGCAATAAAGCACCAACTCAGCCACCATTCCTGATGCAGTACTGCACTTGTTGCAGATTAGATACTATGTCATTGATAAAGATAACATTAATATGTTAATAGTTAAATTATAACGCAGACCAATATATCTCCATAGACTATAACTTAAAATCTCACCTTGATATCTATGTGCCCTCTCCATAACCACTTTTTTTTATCAACAAAAAAAAACTTTATTGATGAAATACAAAGTACAAAGTACAAGAGCAATTACATCAATAAAGAAGGCAAATGCACAAGCATCACGATGAGCAAAATTATCCCAATTAGGTTGGTACCAAATTGCACACCATATCATATTCTAGCATTCCCCGCGTTGGTGAGCAACCAACAAGAAAAAAGAGAGGAACAACCAAACAGAAGAAAAACAGAGAAAAAACCAAGGCAACCCACCACAGAATAACAAGAGTATATGATATGCCACAGCAATAAAGCACCAACTCAGCCACCATTCCTGATGCAGTACTGCACTTGTTGCAGATTAGATACTATGTCATTAACAGAGAACACCGCATACATTGGAGAAGCCTTTACCCACAATGCTACTCTCACCTTAACAATATCACACTATTCATCCCAGTCTGGTTGAATGCCATTGAATACACTCATTTTTATGCTTCTAAGTGGACCAGAGAATGGCTAAAGGTATAGTTGTCCAAATTTTCTTTTCCAACTTTTTCATTCTACACCCAGACCACCACTGCAACAAAACATTTACAGAACCAGGCCAAACCCACTGAAGACCCTACTATATTATAATGTTTGACCAAAGCCTCCATACAAAAGGGGAAAAAAGAAGAATGTGATCCACTATTTCTACTTTGATAAAACACACAAACAATATTAGTATTCCCATCAAGGATACCAACTCTTTACAAAAAGCTATGAGCTTTAACCTTAGTTTGCTAGGCCAACCACCCAAAAAATTTCAGTTTGGGTGGAGCACAATTATTCCAAATTGTTCCTGGCATGCCCAGATTAGGCTCTAGGAACCACTCACACCAATTATAAGCTAAAGAGACACCAAACATCTTTGATGTGTCTGCAGCCCATATCAATTCATCTATTTTAGTGCTACAAGGTGTAGGTATATTATTAAGGCCTCGCCTGGGAACATACTATTTTAATAACTTTTTGGCTTTTTGGCTAAAATATGAGGTAAAAAAAACTTGTATGTTTGAAATGACTTTTTCATTTTTTACAAAAAGATGTGCAAAAAGTAGAGAGAAAATGGACTTTTTAGTATAGGTTATAGGCTTTTTGATTTTTTTTAGTATCTTTTTGGCTTTTAGGCTAAAACTATTACTTCCCAAATGAGGCCTAAGTAGAGTGTAAAGTTTACTTACCTCCTGCTCCTCCCAAACCAGCAATGCTCTTCTGAATCCCACTTTCCAACTTCTAGCTTCTCCCCTTCTCTGAAAGAATATATTTACCACACTATGCTTGTTAGTGGATAAGGAAAGCAGCCTGGGAAATTCTTCCTTGAAGCGTACATTACTGACCTACTTATTTAACTAGAAATGTGCTCTTTTTCCATCCCCCAAAACAATCACGGCACTATTACGGTAATAATTAGGCAAATTTGGTTTAGACAAGACAGTGTTAATTACATCAGACCAAAGCTTAGAGCCTCTTCCATCCAAACATGGTAACGATCTACCACTCCCTATATTATACTTCCTGCAAATCACTTCATTCCACAAAGATTGATTCTAAGTCCCAAACCTTCATCACCATTTTAATAAAAGACATTCATTCATAATTCTAATCATTCTCACACCCAAACCACCAAGTTTCTTGTTTTTAGTAACAACCTCCCATTTCACCATATGCATTTTCCTTCTAAGGTCAGATCCACCCCAAAGGAAGGCTGATTGAATTTTCTCAATCCCCTTAGCCACCCCTACAGGAATCCTGAACAAAGATAAATAATAAATAAGCAAGTTCGACATAACATATCTGATTAAGGTTAACCTCCCAGCAAAAGAAAGCAACCTCCTCTTCCAGGTAGACAATTTTTGCTTGAACTTTTCTAAATTAGGTTTCCAGGTATTTTTCCTTCCTAGATTAGCCCCTGAAGGCATCCCCAAATATTTCAAAGGTAGTTTTCGGCGTAAACAATTAAAACTAGTGGCAAAATCTTGCATCAGCCCATCATCCACCCCAACACCATAGATTACACTCTTGTGGTAATATATTTTCAAACCTGATCAGATCTCAAAACATCTCAGAATTCGTTTGATGTTCACCACTTCCACCCATTCAGCGTTACAAAACAAAATAGTGTCATTCGCAAATTGTAAATGGGAAACTTTAACACCATTAGAACCCACCTCAGCCCCTTTTATTAAGCCCAACTCCTTGGCTCCTCGGCTCTACTTGACAAGATATTTAGTCCCTCTGCTACAATGTTAAATAGAAATGGTGACAATGGGCCATCTTGCCTCAGACCTCTTTGTGGACTAAATTCAGATGTTGGTGACCCATTAACCAAGACAGAAATCTTAGTAGAAGACAAGTTCTCATCTAACTCACCTATTTATCTCCAAAGCCAAAGTTTGAAAGCATGGAAAATAAGAACTCCCAATTAACTAAGTAATATGCCTTCTCAAAACTCAGTTTGAGTACAAATCCTTTTCTATTAGATCTTTGCCACCCATCAATTATCTCATTGGCTATCAAAACCCATCTAATATGTGTCTTCCACCCAAAAAAGTTGACTAAACCTCACTAGGCCTTGTTTAGGATAAACTAAAAAAGCCAAAAAGTCAAAAAGTTACTAAAAAAGCTAAAAAGTCTATACTATTCAAGGGTAGCTTGTAAGGGAAGACACTAGGGTAAAATTATTATTTTTCCCTTTGAATTCAACAACCCAAAAGTCAAGTCAAAATGTCAAAAGGGTAGAATGGTCATTTTGCTTTTACTATAATATTCTATTACACATATTTTAGTAAAAAGTCAAAAAGTTATCCCAAACATACACCTTTTTTTTTGCTCTACGTTTTTAGCTAAAAAGTCAAAAAGTGCACTTATATAGCACATCCCAAACAACCACTAATTATCCTTAGCATCGCCGTGTTATCCTATTTGCTAACATCTTTGCAAGTATCTTGTACATAAAACCAATTAGGCTAATTGGCCTATACTCATTCAAACAAGATGGACTATTAGATTTTGGAATTAAAGCAATAAAGAGCTATTGATCCTGTGGGGATATATTTTTTGAGTAACAACACGTGGCCAAGGTGGCACCGAAGTGCCAGCCGAGGTGTCACGTGTCTTGATCTTGATGCCGAGGTGATCTCAGCTAAGGCGAGGTTATCTGCGAAGATGCCGAAATCTGAGATAAACGGATAAGCTATAAGAGTCCAAGAATGGGGGAGGACTTCAGACTAGATAAGGATAAAGCTCTTAGGGAGTTTATCTTTATCTATAAGAGAGTCCAGTATGGGCATTGAGCCAGAGTCCAAGGGAAGCTAGGCTTCTACAAGGATCAGGTCAGTGCTAACTATAAAAGTAAGACACCCTCATGGGTCTAAGGTATGCTTTTTGTATTCTGACTAGTGAGTAAAAGCACTGTTTACTATCTTAGAGAAATAATTGAGTACTGACTTGATCGTCGGAGTGCCCCCAGGTGGATGAACCACCGCTGGAGTCTTTTCTTTTTATGACAGGTTGTTCAGGCGTGATCTATTCTGCCGGTGTTCTCTAGTTAAGTACCTGTTTGGCAGTGTGGTCAGAAAATAGCACATACAATTTGGCGCCGTCTGTGGGAATGAAAAGAGAATAGATGGTCAACGATGGATAGAAAGAAAAGATTGGGGATGACATCCCTATTGGAAGTGGTAAACACATTGACCCTAACGTAGGAGAGGATAATTGCAACGAGAAAACTCAGGATCAAAATCCTGGAGAGAAACACATCGGCCGGGAGGATGACATACCAAAGAAGTCAAACCGAGGTAGGTATTATAACGAGAACGACCTCCAGGTGTGGAAAGATTGATGCCTGCGGAGGGACGAAGAGATGAAGGAAATGGCGAATAAATTGATAGATCTGCAATCAGTCGTCAATTTCATGATGTAGAGCAACGTCATACAACCACCGTTTCCGTTACAAGACACGTTGATTCCAGTGGCCAAGAACAATGCCTAGAAAGGGGGGTAGAAAATAGTCCCTGCGGTCCCCCAGCATAATAGATCCAAGGAACACTCTCACCAGCATTCAAAGGAGGTTGGGCGAGGAGAGTCAATGAAGGGAGATTTTCAAAGGACACATCGTACCAAAGAAGCTGACCCCAAAAAACATTAGCATGTTCAAGAGAAGGAACTCTGTTTGGACACAACTAATGGCGAGAGGTCCAAGCGGACTCATAACGACACAGGGAGTAGCGCACCAAAAAGGTTAAAATTCGTTGATAGCTGAGCTCCTAGACGGACCAAGGAGGATCTGAGGAATTACCTCTAGAGGAAGCCAATAGATATCGAGGTAACCTCTCCGGTCAAGCCTAGAACACCGTTTTCGGTAGAACTGGACAAATTTGAGGCCCCGAAAAGGTTCTATATGCCAAGATTCTAGATATACGACGGTAAGTCTGACCTTAACTTTTATGTGGGCTTGTACCCAAACTCAATGGCACTGTACACCGGGAATGAGCCAATGCTCTGCAAAGTGTTTCCCTCATCCTTTGGGGAAATCGCATCAGACTGGTTTCACAAGTTACCAAAAGGAACTGTGAAACGCTGGGAGGGCCGGGCTGAGATGTTCGTGGCTAGGTTTGTGACAAACAAACTATAGTCGTTGGAAGTGGACTCCCTGATGGCTCTGAGAATCGGCAAGGATGAAAGCCTTAGGGCCTATGCCAAAAGGTATAATGAGGTGTACAACTGAATACCAGGGTGCAACCAAGAGGTGGTGATCGTGTCTTTCAAGAACGACCTGAGTGATGATTGCCTGCTTTGAAAATCACTAGCAAAAACACTGCCAAAAAGTATGGAGGAACTAATGGCCCGGATAGAGAAATATGCGAGGGCCGAGGAGGACACACCAGGGACAAAGGCATCAAAACAAGAAAAGAGAAATGGCTTGCCGAAGCGAGGCTGAGGTAATAGCGGATACAATAAGTAGGAGACAAGACTGAGGGCTACACAAGCAGTCACAACCGTATTCCGAATTCTGGTTTACGAAGTCTTAGAAAGAATTTGGAACCAACCCTATTATAGAGCACCAGAGAAGATTCCTGGTGAATTTATGGGAAGAAGCTTGGGGAAACGCTGTGCCTACCACAATGAGGATGGGCATTTGACTCAAGGGTGCAGAGCCCTAAAAGCATATCTGGAAAACCTGGTAAGACAAGGTCACCTAAGGGACTTGGTAGATGAGGCCAGGACAAGGGAAGAGCAAACGAGACTGCCTCAGGCACCGGCAGCACCACCTCCTCGAACACCACAACCACAAGCAGGCAGACCTCGAATGATCAATGTAATTCACTTGAAGGTCAATGAGAATGAGATACGTGGGGAAACTCAGAAGGTAAAACACTTGCAGCATGTGTATCAGGTTCGGCAGAAGTGACCTAGGGCAGACAAGTGCTATGGACCAATGGTGTCCTTTACAGAAGATGACCTAGAGATGGTGCAGCATCCACGCAACGACACCTTGGTAATATCCCTCCAGATTGGAGAGTACCAAGTAAAGCAAATTCTAGTTGACCAGGGCAACTCGCATGTCAGGTGTTATAAGGAGCTTGGCCTTCACTAAGATGATCTGGAACAATCCAATGGTTCAATGGTTGGGTTCAATGGAATGCCTACGTGACGTGGCCCCTGGGAGCAATAAGTTTGGAGGTGCAGGCTGGCACTAAGAAGATAAACATAGAGTTTACAATAATTAACACCCAATCCCCTTACAATGTTATCCTTGAAAGGCCTTGGCTACATACAATGGGGGCTGTCCCCTCAACACTGCACCAGTTGTTGCGGTTCCCAACAGAGCATGGCATTGAGGAGGTCAGAGGGGATCAGGTGCAGGCAAAGAATTGCTCCATGGCAGCAATAAAATCCACCTACAAAATATGAGAAGCAGAAACAGTAGAGATTGAGGATAAGAACATGGAGGTCCTTGGGGACGTCGGTAAAAAACCAGCCGGGAAAAGTGAGGAAGTCCTGAAGAAGATCTTAGTCTAACAAGGGGGTAAAGAGCGCTTCTTCCTTCTCGGCTCAGGCTTGGCCGAGGAAGAGGAAAAGGAATTAGAGGCATTCTTGAGAGCAAACCTTGAGGTGTTTGCTTAGACACCATACGAGATGCCTGGCATTGACCCTAAGGTCACTTGCCATAAACTGAATGTGGACAGGTCGGCCAAACCTATCATCCAGCGAGCAAGGGGGCCTACATTGATACATGTTGAGGCCATAGAAGAGGAAGTGGATAAACTTCTGGAGGCCAGAGCCATTCGAGAGGTAAACTACCTAACATGGCTATCAAACATGGTTGTTGTGAAGAAAAAGAAAGAGAAGTGGAGGGTCTGTGTGGACTTCACCAGCCTAAACAAGGCTTGTCCCAATGACAGTTTCCCACTCCCCAAAATTGATGAATTGGTGGATGCCACCTCAGGACATGGAAGGATGAGCTTCCTGGACGGTTACAAGGGGTACGATCAGATAGCCATGTACCCCCCAAATGAGGAGAAAACTGCATTTATTACCCCAAAAGGGCTATATTGCTACAAAATGATACCTTTTGGGTTGAAAAATGCAAGAGCAACTTACCAAAGACTGGTGACTAAGATGTTCAAACATCTAATAGGAAAAATAGTAGAGGTATACATTGATGACATGGTCGTGAAGACCAAGGAACCTGAGGATCGTCTGGCTGACTTGAAAACAATCTTTGATATCCTAAGGACATTTTGGCTCCAACTCAATGCATCAAAGTGCACATTTGGAGTTAGGTCAGGGATGTTCCTGGGTTACTTGGTCACCAAAAAGGGCATTGAGGCAAGCTCGGATCAAATCAAGGCCATCTTAGAGTCGAAGAGCCCAAAGTTGGCAAAACAGGTGCAAATGTGGACTGGAAGGGTTACAACCCTAAATAGATTTATAAGCAGAAGCTCTGACAAATGTAAACCTTTCTTCAGTTTAGTGAAGAAAGCCACAGACTTCTTATGGACAAAAGAGTGCGAAGTTGCCCTGGCCGACTTGAAGAAATACTTGACCACCGCTCCAGTTCTCTCAAATCCAGTATCTGGAGAGGTGTTGCTCTTATACTTGGCGGTTCCAGAGCATGTAGTGAGTGCAGTGGTAATCAGAGAAGAAAATGGAGAACAAATAGTAGTTTACTACATGAGTAAAACCCTAGCAGATGCAGACACCAGATACTTACCCTTGGAGAAATTGACACTGGCTTTAGTAATGGCCTCAAAGAAGCTGAATCATTACTTTTAAGCCCACAAGATTGTGGTATTAACTGAGCATCCTTTGAAGTCCCTATTGTAGCAAGGAGATCTGATAGGCAAGATAGCCAGATGGACAATGGTGTTGGGCCAATATGACCTGGAATTCAGACCTAGAACAGTAATCAAAGGCCAAGTTTTGGCCGACTTCGTGGCCGAGTTCACACTAGGCGCCATCGTACATCGGGCTTCGTTGAGCCGAGTTATATGATGTCCAAGTGAACAAGGAGAAACCCAGTTGGGGATAGCATAACAGAGGAGAGAAGAAAAACTCAGGCCATGCAGTATTTACGCCGGTGACTCCTTCCGCCTGTTTGTTGATGAAAGTTCAAATCGACAAAGAGCGGGGGTAGGAGTAGTGCTAATATTGCCGGATGGGCAGATGCTGGAACACTCCATTCATTTGGGGTTTAAGGACTCAAACAACGAAGCAGAGTATGAAGCACTAATCATAGGATTAAAGTTGGCAGCAGCAATGGAAGCCGACGAGGTAATGGTTTTCTATGACTCCCAGCTTATCGTCAACCAGGCCATAGGCGAATACGCAGCCTGAGATGAAACGATGATGGTCTATGTAAAGGAGGTGGGCAGACAGGTAGCCTTATTCTAGAACTGCCGACTATAGCAAGTTAGCTGAGATGATAACAGCCATGCTGATGCCTTGGCTAACCTGGCTAGTGCAATGAAACCAAGAGAGGTAAGGACAATAATGGTTGACTACTTGTCAAGTCCAAGTGTAGAACCACTAAACATAGAGCATGAGGCAATGTGTATGGAGATGGAACCAAGTTGGATGGATGCTATAATAATATTCCTTAGAGATGGGAAACTGCCAGATGATAATAAAGAAGCACACATGACCAGACTGAAGTCAGCAAGATTCAGTCCAACAGTAGAAGGACATCTCTACAAAAGATCTTTTACTGGTCCCCTTTTGAGGAGTGCACATCCTTCACAAGTTGAAGACTTCCTGTATGAAATACACGAAGAAGTATATGGAGGCCATGCTGGGGTAGGTCACTTGCTCATGGGGCTATTACTCAGGGGTACTAGTGGCCCTATATGTAGAAAGATACTGAAGCTTATGTCAGAAAGTGTGAGAAGTGTTAAAGGTTTGCACCTTTGATACACTAACCAACAACGGATTTGAACCTAGTGTCCAGCCCTTGGCGATTTGCCTAATGGGGCATGAATCTTGTTGGATAGCTACCTCAAGCTACTGGACAAAGGAAGTTCCTACTAGTGGCAACAGATTACTTCACAAAGTGGGTAGAAGCTGAACCCCTTACTAAGATTCGGGATATTGATGTAAAGAACTTTATATGGAGGAACATCATCACCAGGTCTGGGATCCTAAGGGCAATAATAGTAGACAATGGTACGCAGTTTGACAGTAAGCTAATCAAGAGCTTCTGTGCAAAGTACAAAATCAAGAATTACTATTCCACTCCAGGCTTCCCTGACAGCAAGCTAATCAAGAACTTCTGTGCAAAGTTCAAGATCAAGAACTATTTTTCAACCCCAAGCTTTTCACAAAGCAATGGACAAGCAGAAGCATCCAAAAAATAATTTTGGATGGAATAAAGAAGAGGCTGCAAGCAGCAAAAGGCAAGTGGGTAGACGAATTGCCCAATGTACTCTGGGCATATCGGACTACGCCAAGAAGATTAATAGGAGAATCCCCTTTCGCCATGGCTTATGGGACAGAAGCAGTCATCCCGCTAGAGATCGACATCCCAGGAATAAGAACCTAGGGAATTGAAAACGGGACTAATGATGTACTCTTAACCCGAGATCTGGATCTTTTAGAAGAAAGAAGGGAGAAAGCAGTAATTCAGTTGGGTGCATACTAGCAGCAACTTGCTAGGGCTTACAAAAAGAAGGTCAACCCACGAGAGTTTCAAGTTAGTGACCTCATCCTAAGAAAGGTCATCGACAACAAGAAGGATCCTAGAGAGGGCAAGCTTGGCCCAAACTGGGAAGGACCTTATAGAATCATCTTGGTCCTGGGCAATGAGGCATATTGACTTGAAGACATTGAAGGTAAAGAGTTGCCAAGACCCTGAAATACTTGCAACCTAAAGTTTGTCTATCATTAAATTTCCTTTTTTTTTAAGTCTTTTGTTATTAGCCGAAGTAATAATAAAATTTTAGCTCGATTGTTTCAAACTTGTGAAAAATGATTGACCAGTTCTTAGGCGATGTTTCTGATTGAAACATGACAAATAACTTAGATTTATTATATGGCAGAGTTGACTTATACTTGTATATAATAGAGTTGAACTATGTTGGCGATGTTTCTGATTGAAACATGACGAAAAACTTAGACTTATTATATGACAGAGTTGAATTATACTTGCACATAATAGAGTTGAACTAAGTTGGCAACGTTTCTGATTGAAACATGACGAATAACTTAGACTCGTTATATGGCAAAGTTGAAATTATACTTGCATATAATGGAGTTGAACTAAGTTGGATTAACCTAGATTTGCTATGTCGACAAAATTAAAACTTTGAATGATACTAAGTACATTAATAGAGAAACCGAGGTTGAGAACCTCGGCTAGTCTCCGTTTGAACATAACTTCGGCAACAAGGTCATAGCCACATGCTTAATGAGAACCTAAGTGAAACTTAAGTTCACATTAGGGGGTAGAGAGCTGGAGAACGATAAAGAAAGTTTAAAAGCCTGGGAAGGCTTGTCAAACATTTTACAAGCTAGAGTTTGCTTAAACACTTGTTGAAAAGAGTTGGCTTAAACACTTGTTGAAATTTCAGAAAAAATTTACAAGTTAAAGATAAGCCGAGGTAATATTACAAAGAAGTACATTCTTGGTTGCCGAGATGACCAGATTACCCAGCTTTGAGAAAATTGAAGACAAGTCTTTATAAGTGAAAGTGAAGTGGCAAGTTTTAAGTAAACACTTGTGAAAATATTTTTACAAATGTTTTCAAGTGTTAAGCCAAGGCTGAGATAAACAGCCAGCCGGTATATCCAAGGTATTTTACCCCATAGAGATTGCACAGTTAAGAGGTACTATGAAAACATGCACATTATTCAAAGTATGGAATCATACAAGAGAGTAAAGAAGGCAAACATACAAACACTTGAAATTGTACTTGCATTCAAAGAAGAAAAAAGGCACTTCGGCCTACAAAGGGATTACTTGTTCAGATTACAAAAGTGGCACATCGGCCAAATATAAAAACTATTGTTCAGAAAAGTACTAAGTACAAAGAAAAAGCTTATAGCAAGACTATTCGACGTCGGTGGCAGGCTGTGTCTCGGCCCTAGAAGACAACTGGGGAATGTTTTCGGCAGCCTTCTCGACCTCGAGCTCGGCATCGATCTCTCGTAGAGTCTGATCAATGCGCTTCTCGGTGATTGGCACCTCAGATGTTGTCTTCTAGGTGGAGGCACCTTTTGACACCTCGTCCTCTTCATCCTGAGTCAAGTCTAGGACTTGCTCATTCAGAGTTGGGGACTTGGCCCCAGCAGGATCTTTAGCAACAGCCACCTTGGCCTCTTCGAAAACCGGGAACCGGACTCCGAAATGGGCAAAATGGCCTACGGCCACCAAATGTAGCCTACGGACATTGAGAGATGGTCTACGGGACCTCTCCCTCCCCTCAGGAAAAGAAACAGAGAAAACCGAGTCTGGTTCGCAAACCGAGACAAGGCACAGAAGAGGGTTCGGAAATCCGGAGGCGGGGCTCGCAGCCAGGACTCTGGAACTTCTGAACGAGCACATTATGCAATATCACCAAGTGCTCAACTGGTGACGTCTGAGTCTCAAGGTTGGTCAAAAATGGGGTGTCTACACCTCTCCTTCTTCTTTTTCTTCTTCCTCCCCAGCCTTAGCCTCAGATTGGCTTGAAGCAGGAGGGAACGACAGCAAAAGTCGGCCTATGTCTTTGAGAGGAGAGTCCTCGGGGATAGCCAACTCTTTCAAAGCAGCCATCCAACTAAGGGTGTAACCCTTGTTGCATGCCTCTCTGACTAGTGTTTTGTAGTCCTCGTGGACATCGGTTGCCCCCTCGGCATAAGCCTTCTTGTCTGCCGCTTTGATCTCGACAGCTTTGGTGGCCAGGGCATCTCGAAGGTCGGCTTGGGCTTCGATTGTTTTTGCCGCGACCTTTCTTCTCTGACTTGAGGACCTCAGCGACAGCCTCAGCTACCCTCGCCCTTTCCTTGGCCTCGTCTTGGGCTTGTTTGGCTGCCTTGGCCTGATCTATCAATGTTTTCATCTTAGCCTCGACTTTATTTATGGTCTTGAGCAAACTAGCAGCCTCCTTGGTCTTGTGGACCAGCTCCTTCTTCATTACCTCTGCTTGTATCGCAAAAGAGTGGATATGCTGGATTGCCTAGAAGAAATGCAAGGAACAGAGTTAGTAACATCATTATGAAAACAGAGAATGAAGAGTGCCAAGTGTTAGGGATTTACCTGTACGGAATGCTGCACCATCAAAGCAAAATTTTTATATTCGTTGACCTCGGCCATTCGGTTGAGGTCATTGGGAAGGAGCAGCGCAGTGGAGAGGGCGACGCCGACCTCAATATCAGAGGTGCTATCACTAACTCTGATTGGCTTATCCTCAATTGTAATGGAAGGGGCCCAGGGGTCATCTGATTTAAGAGAGCCCGAGGTAGCTGCTGAGTCTGACCTCCATTTCTTTGACTTGGTAGATTCGAAGGGTTTAGCCTTTCCAGGCCTCTTTTCGGCGGCAGAGGAACTTTTTTTTGCCTCAGCTATTTTTGAGATCGGTAAGGTGTCCTCAGAGTCAATCCGAGTCACCGTTGCCTTGGCTTGGGTTTTCTTCAGCCTCTTTGGCTTCAGTTTGGGTTGAGAATGGGAAGGTGAGGACTGAACTGTGACAACGTTGGGGATGTCGGCTAGAAGATCATCAGCAACAACCTTCTTGCGACCCATCTCGTCGGCGGCAATGGCGATTGTGACACTAGAACCGAAATTAATCGTTGGAAGCACAGTTGGAGGATTGGCTAGATTGTAAGCTGATGCCTCAAAACTTCGGTGTCTTATACTACGAGTTCTGCCTGCTGGTGCAAGTATTGGAGCTCGACGTTAGTGTTGACGTTGAGAAGGTGGAATCAGTTGTGGAGCAAAGGTTGATGGCTGTTCTACTGGGTCAGATGTTGAGGCTTGATCAGGCCTCGGTGATAAGGTAATTGGGGGAGTTGTTGCTGAGGGTGGAGACTTGCACTTTTTGGGGACGTCGGGCAAAGTTGATTTGTAGGTTGGGATGTAGTTCAGAAGTAGAGGAGCCCTGTGCTGAATAACAGGCAAGTCCAACAACCTCTTGAAATCTATGCTAGGAAAGAATGTCTTGCGGAAGTCCTTCGAGGGCTGAGGAAGAACTGCAAAGCAAAACAAACAGATGTTAGAACATATAAAAATATCAAAGTAAAAAAGACTTGAAAGCAAGTAAAGTGACACTTGGCTCTTACCATTTCCCTCTTTGAACACTGTTTGGCTTAAGGGGTAGAGGTGAAGGTCGTCATCTGGTGAGAACTCTCGGTTGCCCGAGACGATGAAATAATCGTCTCCAGCACCCTTGTTGGAGTCTGGGAGGTCGACAATGAGTTTGTATTCTATGGATCTCGGCTTAAGCTAATAGATGTAGCCCTTTTCTGACTTCAAGCCACACATTGTATAACAGTATTGGATATCGGTTAAGGTTATCCTAGCGTTTTCTCGGCTAGCTAGGGCAATGATACTGTTAATGACTCAGTAAGAGTTAATGGCTAGCTGCATGGGGTTGAGCTTATAGTAGTGAAGGACTTCACGGAAGAGGATGTTAAGAGGGAACCTAAGTCCACACTCAATAAAGGCCACTACAGGGAAAGGCATGGGGTCCCCATCAGGCATGATGGAGCCCTTCTCCCTTGCTAGCCTAAGGTAGACATCGACGGGGATGAAAAATGCCTGCCTAAAGTACTCTAGTTTGGTAGGAGTGTCTACCCTCCACCTAAACATTCCCATGATATCGGCTAGAAGGACAAAGTGTTGGATTTCAGAAGGAAGTGCTTTGTCTATGTTTGAGTGGACCTCGGCTTGACTCAAAAGAGAAGCTGGGGCAAGGGTTTTCAGAATCTAGGAGGAATTCATTTCAATTTTTCCTAAGTATGTTAGTTCTAAAACAAATCCTAAAACTTAAGACTATGAAAACAAGAATTGAAAGCAGGAATCTAAAAAACACAACAAGAAAACAGAAAACAACAGTAATTCAGACTCAAGAGGATGAGCAAGAATTCAAAGAACACTATGACAAAATGTGTACAAGGGTGCGAGGCCAAGAACAGTGGCAAAATAAACAAGTATGTAAGCAGTGTGTGTGTACTTTGGAAGAGATTGGGCAGAAGCAAAATCATGAAACAAACATGCTCAATACAAGGTAGAATTCAACGCACAAATTAATAATCAAGAACATGAACAGGTTCGCAAATGGCAGCAAATAATGCAATAGAGTTTTTTAGAAAAAACACAAATTGATAAGAGGGAAAGCAGTGACTTACCAGAGGGAGTGACGTTGGTGTGAGGTATGCCGAAGTTGAACGATGGTGGTACGAGTGGCAAAACATTGAAAGCCTCGCTGGAGGGGAAAAATCAAAGTAGTTGTAGAACGCTTCATGAAAACAAAAATAGAGGATTTGGGGGAGAAATGTTAGAGAGAGAAAGCTTGAGCGAAAATAGTGTTGCAAAGGTGAAAAGACGGAGAGAGAGGGAAGTGTTTTTGTTAAAACACGAAAATGTGGCAAAGTTTCATTGAATGTGCCTAAGACGACGTGCCTGTCAGGCGGCTGTAGACACCCCATTTTTTACCGTCCTCAAGACTTGGACGTCACCGTTTGAACACTCGGTGATCATCCATGTTTGTGTTCGTCTTGAGTTCCCGGAGGTCTCGGCTTGCACGCCTTGCCTCAAGATCTCTCGACTCGACTGTTTAGTGTCTGGTTTTGTACCAAACACTTGTGTTTTGCCTTGGAGGGGCAGGGAATGCACACTCCACCGGCCATGGCTTGAGGCCACCGGCTGTGTTTTGTTTCCATCGGCCAATTGTTTGGCCGACCAGCACTCTAGATGGTCGACTGGCCATCTATTTTGGTCAAATTGCATTTTTGGTTGGCTGACCACTGTTCATCTGCTTTTTCAGATATTTTTGTGCCAGCTGTGATAGTTGGCACCCACTTTGCTCCCCTCCATACACGTGTATGGAGGGATCTCCCTTTTGACTAGCTTACTTGAGAAGCTTTGCAAGAGTGAGTTTTATAAGAGGGTGCCTCTTCTCCCTCCATTGGGGTTGACATAGAAAGCTCCAGAGCTCTGAGTTTTAGGGTTAGGGTTTACATATACTCTATCTCTATATCTCTTCCTCCTTTTGGTGTATTAGTGTGTGTTTGTTCTTACTATTGCACACAAACACCTACCATTACACCTTTCCTTAGTAGCTGAGGTCCTTGGAGGTAGTTCTTGAAGTTCTTGGTTGGTTTTGAGCTAAAGGAGGCAGCTGGAGCATTGTTTGTGAAGAGGGTCAACAAGAGTAAGAACTTACTCCTTTTTACCCCATTTTTGCATAGCTTTTTAACCTATCTTGCAACTATTTTTAAGCTTCATGTATAACATATAAAAGTTCTATTTTTACTTGCTTAAAATAGTTGTTTAAGAGTGTTTTGGCATTTGGGGTTGTTTGACCCCTCTTAGGGCTTGTTAGGCCCGATTTTATGCCATTTTGGGTGAGCTATGGGACCACTTTGTTTGGGCCTCCTCACCACTGAAATCTTGAGGGATTTCAATGGCGAGGATAGTGCCTTGAGGTCCTAAGAAGGAGTGGGCCACCCCCTCTCCTTGTTGTCCTTGAAAAGGTCCATTTTTGCCTCATGTGTGAGCACCTAGTTTAGGTTCATGTTGACCATGCCTTAACTCTTATTTGGTAGTATGTTGCCATGTATTACCTCTGTTTCATGTTGGTTTGGACACACCTTGCATGCCTTGTATACATGTCTTGTAATGCCACATTTTTGCCTTAACATGCTTTAGGTTTAGACCCTTGTTCTAGCATGATTTAGGCTTAGCTCTGTGAAGCTTTTGTGCTTGTTTTAGCATGTTGAAGTTCTGTTTTTGGTTGCTTTGGTCGACCATGACATGCATAGTATAGCCACCTTGCATTTTGGTTTGTAGGCCTCGGGTGTGTGAGTGTGGAGCATGCATTGCTTGCATCATTTCAGTGGTTTGGAACCGCTTAGCATGTCATTTCAGTCCTCATGGCATGCTTGTATGCTTGCGTTTGATGTCCTTTTAATGCTTTATAAGGTTGTCATCTTATGCTCCGTGTTTGGCCTCTTTTGTATGCTTGCATGTTTAAACCATTTAGATGCCATCTAGATGTGTTTTTGGCTTTATTTTAACATGCTAAGACTCTAATTTTGGTTATTTAAATCCTACCATGTTTGGTTTTGCTAAGTGTAGCTCAATACCCTTTTAGTTTGCCTTGAGTTTTGGCCATGCTTGCATGCTTTGCTTGTGTTGATTGGTCGGTTTGGCACCTCTTTTCCATGCAATTTCAGAGCTTATAATGCATGCCATTGGTACATGTTTATTCTCTTTTAAGTGTGCTTAAAAGTTGTCTCTACGTCCTAAGTGTTGGACCTTGCATGCATGCCTATTTGTATGTGTTTTGGCTTCCATCCTTGAGCATGTTAGCCACTGTTTTAGGCTTGTTTGAGGGCTGCCTAAATTAGTCTAAGTCCATTCTCGCATGTTGTGGCATGCTCACCTTGTGTGTTGATTGCATACTTGGCTTATCATGTGTTGTTGCATGTTTAAATGGCTTTGCATTTGGCATGCATTTATCTTGGTTAAGAATTGTGCGTTTGGAACAAGTTAGTTGCTTGTATTTCAAAACCTGTGTTGCCCAGATTTTGGCCTTTCTGCTCGAGCAGGCATTATCACGCTTGAGCGGGCTTCACAATTTTATCTTCTCCGCTCGAGTGGCCATTTTTGCGCTTGAGTGGGAATTTGTCGACTCTCAGTATTTTTGCAGAGTGCATTGGACACTCGAGCATCCAGTTACATGCTCGAGCGAGGACTTTCGTCTGCAAAACTTCTGGAAATGTGTATTTTACGCTCGAGCGCCAGCTTTCGATAGAGGTTGAAGGCTCCCTTGTATGTTTATATGCATTGCATTACATTCAAAATCAAAATGGCACACTTGGTCCCTTGGGCCATCACGCATTGAAATGCGCGATTGGTAATCCGAGAACCAAGAACCATGTCCCTTTGAGTCATAAACATGATAAGGGATGTGTTGGTGCACACATTTGCTTGGAATGCATTGCCATGCCTTGTTTTGCCCTCTGCTGCTGTCAAAACAGGATTCTGTAGGAAACTTTGGCCGGCCGGCTATCTTTAGTTCCGACCGACCAAGTATGGATGGTCGAGAGCTTAACCAGTGGCCGGTGATCATTCCCCATGGCCGGTGACCATTCCTTATGGCCGGTGGTGTTCCCCAATGTCCAGAAAGTGTTCCTTGGGAATTGTGCCATTCTCAGAGGAGCAGAGTAGGGAAAACAGAGGCAACTTGTACATGGCAATGGACTCCCGAGCGAAACCGAGCGCGCATGCATTGGACCCTCTTCCCGAGGACTTTTATCGCTTTCTTTACTTAATTGATTTGTTAATTAATTAGGTGGTTTGTAATATTTAATTAGCTTGTAGGTTAATTAATTGTATTATTCTTTTGGTCCCTTCGAGCGAGGGCAAATTTGTAATAAGTGTGGGTGCGTGTGTGCATGTCTTCCAACCCCCTCTTCTTTCTCTCTTTTACTTACCTTTTTTGATGGTTAGTACTAGGACATATTTAATTTAGTATCCTTATGCTATGCATGCGTGCATCATTCATCAGTATTGCATGCACCGGGCTCGACGCATCATACTAACTGCATAGTATTTCAAATCTAAACTTGAATATGTGCATGAAATGGTTGCATTTCACATGACATCCTAGGATTAGCCGGGCCGATCCTAATTGCATTCTGTATGCATTGCATTAGGCACTTAACATGGACTCGGATCATACATTGATTGTTAACGAGTTCTTTGTTTTGGCTTGGAGTACCCTGTAAGTATTTTGTGCTTTAGCATCTCGCACGAGTGTGAATGTTAACATGACATCATGCTTACCATGTGGCTAGATGCTTATGTGATATGAACTGCCTGAATGCCTGTGGGTGAAGGTTGGATTGCTTGAGTTGGAAAAACTCATCAAAATCCATGTTTTAGCCTACTCGCGAGTAGCAAATTTCAAAATATTTTCAAAACAAACGGATATGTGATGTTTTGTTCCAAATTAGGCGATCTAGTCTATACTTGTTTGCTGTGTGCATAACATAGTAATTCTAGGCTAATAACCAGAATAGGAACACATAATGCTTTCAAAACAAGATATCACGGTTAGTAGAGGCCGATCTTTGATCGGGCGAGAGGGGGGTGCTCATAGCTGACCTTCCCTAATCTTACCCAAGTTCCCGAGTCGAGGCAACTTTGGTGATGACGGACACATGGCCTTTGGCACCGAGTCAGGGTTTCCTAAATTTCTTAAAATAAAATATTTAGGTGGCGACTCTGTATCTGGCAAAGTAGTCCATGTTTGGCCCTTCTTTTCTAAAAATCTATTTTTCTCAAAACGATTTACCGGATTTGGACTCTTTGGTTCAGATTAAGAGCCGTGACAATTTGAGAGTCCTGAACTATAGTAGACCCACAAATGAACAGAACGGGACTCATCCTCCAGGGGCGTTCGGGGACGTCTACAGCGACACACACAGAAATGACGCGACCTGATGGTGCATGTCAGGTATGGATCAATAAGGAGGAGACGCGAGGTGAAAACGGTTGAGTTACTGTGCGTGACAGCTCATACGCGTGTAGAAACTCTTGGAGATCTTGATTTAATGAAGCAAAGACCTCGGCTAAGGGAGCAATCTCGGTTAAGGAACTTGAAAAACTTTTTTTCTTGGTTCCAAGGCATTGATAAAACGGACTATAGGTCTTGGTCATATGGAGCCGGTGTATGATAACCTGAGTAATGAAGAATAGAACAAGCTTAGCCGACATATTATATGGTCAAAGGATATAGGTTCCATCACCTCAAGATGCCGAGGTAGTAGAACCTAGGGGGCAGTTGTGGGGATATATTTTTTGAGTAACAACACGTGGCCAAGGTGGCACCGAGGTGCTAGCCGAGGTGTCACGTTGTAGACACCCCATTTTTGACCGTCCTCAAGACTTAGACGTCACCGTTTGAACGCCCGGTGATTATCCATGTTTGTGTTCGTTTGGAGTTCCCGGAGGCCGCGGCTACGCGCTTTGCCTCAGGATCTCCGGACTCGACTCTTTAGTGTCTGGTTTTGCACCAAACACTTGTGCTTCTGCCTTGAAGGGAGGAGAATGGCTTGTTGGCCATCCTCACTTTCCACCGGCCTTCCCCTGGCATCACCGGCTGTGTAAGGGTTCCACCGGCCATGGTTTCTTAAAATAAATGGCCGGTCGGCCTAATATACTGTCGAACGGCACTTTGTTTTGCCGATGACATCTTTTGCTGGCCGGTGTGACTCCTTTGCACCCTTGAGGCATGGTGCATGCCAGCTGCACCAGCTGGAATGCACCATCACTCCTCCTCGTGCGGTTTTTTGGCTGGTGAGAGCCTTTGAACCCCCATTTCCTTCTAGAAGCTTGAACCCTTTGGCCAAGCTTCTTGGAGAAGCTTGGCCAGCTGTTTTGGCTTCTCCAAGAAGCCAAGACTCCTTTGCACCCTTTGCCCCCTTCATTTAGCTCCCTTGAGAAGCTTTAGCCTTGGCCCTTTGCCTATATAAACACTCACCCTCTCCCTTTGCAAGAGGTTAGAGCTTTTGAACCAAAAAACCAGAGCTTTTATATCTATATATCTGGTATATCACCCTCTCTCTCTCTATATCTCTCTCTCTCTCACGCTTAGGATGTGTTTGAAAGCCCAAAAGTGCATTTTGGCCTTACTTTTACACTAAAACACACACCATTACATCTTGCTCCGAGATTGAGAGGCTTGGAGGGTTGATTCTTGAGCTTTTGGACTGATTTTGATCAAGAGAAGAGGGCTGGACCAACTGTTCTTCAAAGGATCTTCAAGGGTAATCACTTTGCTTTAGTTTCCCCAAACTTGCACTAGTTTTTTACCTATCTTGCTTGCTGATTTAGTCTTTGTGCATAACATAAAAAAAGGCTTATATTTTCATGCTTAAGAACTTTCATTAAGGGTCATTTGTGGTTTGAACTCAAACTCACCATCTTAGGCCTTATTTGGCCCTTTTGGTGCTTCCTTTGTGAAGCTTTGTTTGCTTGAGTGTCTTGGTCTTCTCACCACTGAAAACCAGTGGATTTTCAGTGGTGAGGAAGGTGGTTTGAAGTCTTGTATAGGAGAGGGACACCCCTCTCCCTTCATTGCCTTATTTCCTTGCCTTTTGGCTTAAAGGGCAACATGTATGCTTGATTGATTTTGGCCCTATTTCAGGGGTTTTTGGGTGTCTCTAAGTCACATGTTATCTCTGTTTTTGGTCGAATTTGTGCCCTTTTGCATGCTTAACATACTTGCTTTACATTCCTCTATTTGGCCTAGAAATGCATCTTGTGTTTAGGTCATGATTCTTGCATGTGTTAGCCTAATTTCATGAAGGTATTGGCATTACTTTACCATGTTTAAGGCCTGTTGGCCATCTGTTTCAGTCATGATTGCCACGTTTGGTGTCCTCTCTTTGTGTTTTGGCTTGTAAGCCTTGAGTATATTGGCCTCTAACATGCGTAGCTTAGACCATCCTCATGATTTGGCATCATTTAGGATCGTATTTTAGTCCATAAATCATGTTTGTATGTTTGCATATGTGACCTCTTTCATGCTTTGAGGATATGCCCTTTTATGCCTTGAAATGAGCTTGGGTGCATGCATCTCATTGGAACCACTTAAATTGCCATATTAGTGGGTTTTGGAGTCCATTTTTGCATGCTAAAATTCTATCTAAGTGACTCTAATTCATGC
>NW_021028274.1:0-10817 GCF_004153795.1 Camellia sinensis | reverse complement strand
GTACATAGCATAGGTTACCACTAGTTACTTTTAGGAAAAAATATAACTTATTAATATGGAAAGTTATTTTGACAAAATAAAATATAACAGTTTTTTTTTTTTTCTTTCTCTTTTTTACTCTATCCAAACAAGATAAGCGATAAATTACATTCTTTTATTTTTTTCTAAACATAAATGGTGATAAGTTATAATTATTTCTTTTCTTTTCTCACTTAGGTGAGAAATCACAATTATTTCTTTTTTCACATCACCTTACGATCCAAACGGATTGTTAGATTGTATTTGGTTGCAGATTTGCGAAAAGATTTGAAAAGGAAATGAAAAAGGTAAGTGAAATGTGAATAAAATATGTCTAAATTTTACTTAGTTTCACACTTTTTTTTTTTCCTTTTCCTTTTCCTTTTCATTTTCAAATCTCTTCCCAAATTATTCGACCAAACATAGCCTTAAATTTCAAAAAAAAGTAGAGTATTTTTATTTTTGAAAAAAATTCACTTTATCTAGCGATTTGGTAAGGCTTTCCAGGCCTACAACGATAATTCAAGTGGTTGTTCTATATTATCCTTCCTATACTATTTTGTGGGCATTATCTTAATTCATAATTATAATTTGAATTGTTGATTTAAAAATTTAACGAAAAAGATAAATTATCTAAAAATTTAGTTTGGGTAAATTATGTAAATAGTCCCTATAGTTTACACGATGTGACAATTTGGTTCCTGTAGTTTCAATTTGCTCAATTTTTCCCATTAATTTAACGAATTGTGTCATTTTAGTCCAATAAATAACTATTGTTAAGTTAATTTAACGGAAGGTCAAACGATGTGTCAATTTAGTCCCTATACTTTATACGATGTGTCAATTTAGTCCATGTAGTTTCAATTTTCTCGATTTTGATAGGGACTAAATTGACACATTGTGAAAAATACAGTGACCAAATTGACACATTGTTTGATTTTTTGTTAAATTAACTTAACGACTGTTATTTATTGAACTAAAATGACACAATCCATTAAATTAAGGGACAAAATCGAGCAAATTGAAACTATAGGGGCCAAATTGACACATCGTGTAAACTACAGAGACTATTTGTATAATTTTCCCATTTAGTTTTATTGAGCATTATATGTTTTAAAATAGATGTCAACTATAAATTTAAACTTAAACTATCTGTTTTATAAAACAAAATGATATATGATGAAATTGATTCTTTGTATAGCCAGTCATTGTATGAAATGGGTTCTAGTAAGTTCACTGGAAATGATAAATATTTCCAAAAACTCATCAAAAAAGATGAATTTTGCTAAAAAAGATGATTTTTTTTTGGAAATGGAAGAGAGAAGCTAGATTTGTTGGTAATCAAACTAGATTCAAGAAGAGATTGAGAGAAATAGTGGTTGGATGAAAGATCAAAGCAAGCAAACTAGAGAGAGAGAGAGAAAAAAAAAAAAATAGCAGAGCATTCCATAGAATCCTCACTTTCACTCTTTCATTCCAACTCTCAAAATTTGCTACTATGTTTGTTCTGAATCATGAGCTATGAGTGGGTGTATACACACCCAAAATTGGCTTGAAGTCCAAGCAATTGATTATAGTGATACCATGTGTTGCCATGTGACAACATGAGAAAGATTCCCTCCCTAACTGCGTGGTCGAGATAGTTGCTACCCCCAAGCATTTTGTGTCTTCTCCTCAAGTATCCCGGAGAATAATAGGAAATCTGAGCGTTTTATAAGTTATCTTGACGAACTTTTGATTTTAGCCACCAACTCAACAATAACTACCATCCCAAGTTAAAGGTCAGGTGTTGTCTAAGGGGACTTCCCAAGTCCTACTACCTTGACTTTCAGTAAAGACTAATTTGAGTG
This sequence comes from Camellia sinensis, assembly GCF_004153795.1. Classification (NCBI taxonomy): domain Eukaryota; kingdom Viridiplantae; phylum Streptophyta; class Magnoliopsida; order Ericales; family Theaceae; genus Camellia; species Camellia sinensis. The sequence goes on along the minus strand of NW_021028274.1, from coordinate 8,949 downwards.
TTGAAAGAATTTATCTTTGAGTTCTCCATCTTTAAGAGAAGGTCCATTTTCTCGTCACATCATGGTTCTAACATGTCAATTAGGCTCCAAGTTCGTAAGTGTTTTGGGATTCTTAATGGAATAACTTCTGGGTTCTCGAAACATTTTTGAAGCCAAGCACTCAGATCTTTGGGTTTATGGCTCTAAACCTTTTCGAATCTAGTTGCAAAGGATATTTGGATTCATGGTTCTAAATCATTTTGAGTCCAAAAATTTGTCTCGAGATTTTCGTGGTTTGAACTCTTTGTACCACTTCTAGCCTTCAAAGTTTGGGTAGGAGATTTGAATTTCATACTTTAAGTTGCCACCTCTTACGATGTTCACTACATGGTTTATGAGATAAACGAATTCCAATAATCTTTTGGGTCCAGTGTGAGACCCACAAAATGAAGTACGAAGAAATATAAAGAATAGTCAATGCCTTCTTTTTTACTTTTAAATGCTAAATCTATAATTATGCCACATCATTTTGTGTAATTTTAGAAAATTCTATCAAACACCTTCTTCCAACTTTCTTAAGAATATAGTTCAAGATTTCAAATAATCTCGCTTAAAAGTTTTGCCATGGGCTCAACAACCTCTATTACAGAAGTAAGCAAGAATGGAAAACACTGTCTGTGTCGAAGTGAGTAGAAGCAACATAATAGCTCCGAGAAATGAGATGATTGTCCATGGGCTGTTGAAATAATTACGCCTTAACATTGCAGTCCATATGTTCCAACATTGCTTACTATACTTGTTTATGTCATCAAATACTTGATAGTAATAAAAATTGTCTCGAGGTGCAATGGCACAAATAGAAATCTTGTTAAGAATTGACACAACCACTTCATCACCACCTAGCATGTTTTTGAGAATTCCATAGCGACGAAGCAAGGAGACATCCTGTGAAGAGTTAATGAGGCAATATCCGGACTTATTCGTTGGTATTTGAACATATGTCGAGATTTTAGTTTGTTAATGAAATGTTAAAACATTGTATATGTTGTGAATGTCTTGAAAACATGGATTCAATATGAGCATTGTATATGTTCTGGGAATATAGAATATTGTATGTGTTGTATCAAATTTGGAAACATTGTATATGTTTTGGATTATGAAAGCATTGTGAATGTTGAATATGTTTCGGAAACACAAGTTTAATTTGAACATTGTATATGTTGTTTAACTCTTGGAAATGCAAATTTATCATAAACATTGAATATGTTTTGGAAATATGAGACGCACATATTGAAATTGGTTAAATTTGGAAGAATCATATTGATAATATATGTTCAGATATATTTATTGTGGAATTGTTCTTTTGTGGAAGGATTGAATGACCGGTAGGTGGGTCATGGTAATGAGAATTGAATTGTAATCATTCGAAAATTGGGCAATCATGGTTTTGAAACTTGTACTAAAATTTCGGGGACGAAATTTCCTAAGGTGGGGAGGTTGTAGCACCTGTATCTTTCAAAGATTTTGGGGAAGTGTATTCGAATCCTTAATTTTTTATTTTGGAAATCTTTGGTGTTGTTGTACGTTGGTTTTGGAGGAGTATAATCCGATTTAAACTTGTTGGGTTTGGTTGTTCGCACTTATTCTTGTCAAAAGTTCCTTGGAGACTTAGAAATTCTATTCTAGGGTTGACACCAGCCTTCTTAAGGGTCGACCCTTACCTGTTGGTGAAGTTTCTGGAGGTGTTGCTAGAAAATATGGTAGACATCAGACTGGAGAGGGTCGACCCTTTTATGTTTATGTGTTAGTTGCTGGAAAATAGGGTAGACACCAGACTGGGGAGGGTCGACCCTCTTATGTCTGTATGTTAGTTGCTGGAAAATAGGGTCGACCCTATCCTGTCTATGGGTTGACCCCCCTTGCTTGTGCAGAATGTCTTTTCTACCTAAAGGGTCAATCCCCATGCCCGAAGGGTCGACCCCTGCGTGTTTTTTTTTTCCAGATTTTTAAGGTCCAAATGGCCCCTATCTAATGGGGTTTTTGGGCCTATTATTTTATCTGACCTTGGGGCTTTTCCTCACTACTATAAGTAGGCCTAACCCATTTTTCTCCCATGATTTTCCTTTCCTTTTTCCTCTTAAACCGTGATTTCTCTTTTCTCTCTCTAAAACCCAAACTTTTTCACTTAAATCTCTAGATCTACTCACCTAAAGTGATCTTTTCACCTTTCTCCTTTGAGATAAAGTGTAGAGCTTGTCAAGGGTTTCGTTTTGATCGGGGCAAAACGTGGTTTCGTTGCCATCGACTTTTGAGCTTTCTCTCTTCTCTCTCATCTAAGCTTGAGGTAGGGATATTCTACTCTTTAATATAAGCTTTAACCTAGATATTTGTCATTTTGTATAAATAGTGAAATTTGGGAAGATTTTGGTAAAAGTTAAGGTTTGGGTTCTAAATTAAAGGGGGTTTTTCATGTTGATTTACAAAGTAACCTTGGGGGTTTGTGTATGAGTTTCTTTATTATTGAAGTGGTGAGATTTGGACCTATGGGTTGATATTTTGGAAAAAATGGAAAATTTTGCCCTAAGTTGAGTTGAAATAACTATTTATGTAAATAATGAAATTGGTTTGGGAATTATGAAATTGGGGGAAATGTGATTGAATGGTGTAGTTTGGTTTGATAAATCACACACCTATGGAATTTGATAAATTATCTGTTGATAGATTTATTTATCTATTTAGATATATCTGTTTTGGACTATCGGTGAAGGATATCTATGATTTGTTGTAGAAACTGCATGAGAATTAGGATGATTGAAACTAATCAATTGAATTATGTCATTGAATATGACGGTTTGATTAAACCATTGAATATGTGTTTTGATTAGTCATTGTATATGACAAAGTGTTTAAATACATTGTATATGTACCTTTGTTTGGGAGGAGATAGGGGATGTACTCCATTGTTTGAGAGGAGATAGGAGATGGACTCCATTAATAATTGTAGACACCCCATTTTTGACCGACCTTAAGACTCAGACGTCACCAATTGAGCGCTTGGTGATGTTGCATATCGTGCTCGTTCAGAAGTCTCAGAGTCGCGGCCGTGAGCCCCGCCTCCGGATTTCCGAACCCTCTTCTGTGCCTTGCTTCGGTTTGCGAACCAGACTCGGTTTTCTCTGTTTCTTTTCCTGGGGGGAGGGAGAGGTCCCGTAGACCATCTCTCAGTGGCCGTGGGCTACATTTTGTGGCTATAGGCCATTTTGCCCATTTCGGAGCCCGGTTTCCGGGACCGTTGGCCGTGTGCCTCGGTTCGGGACCGCTTAACCATCTCCGTTTACTCTAAATTTTGGCGTGCATCTTAATTACTCCCTTTTGAGGGACACTGGGGCCTGAGAGACCCACTTCGTGGTCGAATGCCACTTTCGGTGCTTAACAGGCAGTTTTCGGGGTCCCGAACTGCGTATTTTGGCCCCCGAACTTTCGTTTTGCATCGGTTTTCGTTCATTTTTGGCAGGTACCTCTGTTTCATCACTAGGAAGGCCGTAGAAGGATGGGAGGCCAGCAATTATTTCAGCAACCAGTTATATATCCTCCGGCGTCCTCCGACGCCCGTTTTTCTCACTTCCAAGCCAATATTGAACACCCTTGGGCCATTTTCTTGAACTTTTAACCATATATTTGTGATGTACACACATGGGAGGACCCTAAAAGTTGGTGGCCAGCCACTAGTGTTGCTTGACCCTTTTGAACCCCTCCTAAAAATGGCCTATTCTCTCTCCTGTTTTACAGTTTGCAATTTTGAACCACAGGGTTGTGATGAGGGGACCTGGGAGGCCACCAATATCATATGGTCGGCTACTAATTCAACTTGACCCTTTTGACCCTTGGCCGGTCGGCTAGGGGAGGTGGCCGGCCGGCCACCTGCAGCTCCAGAAAGTGGCCGGCCATAATCCTTAGGTTGTGTGCATTACAGCTATGCACTTTTGTCCCCCAAATAGATCTAAATCCGGGGGACAGCCTTTGGGGAAAGGACTTGGTCCTTTTTCCCCCACCCTTTCCCTCCATGCTCCCCCTCTCCTTGGTCCATATAACCAGTGCCATCTCTTGTATTAGGGGTTAGAAAAATTGCTTCAAGCATATACATTAACATATCTCCCTCCATCTCTTCATTTTCCTTGAAAAACTCCTAAGTTCTACCTCATTCTTCATCACCACCAAGCACCACCACCACTACTCCATTTCAGCAGCTTGAGGGCTTTCCAGCAGCTAAGAGGCATCACTTCTCAAGCCAAGAAGCAACCAAAGTTTGGTCTTCAAGAGTGAGTCTCATTTCCCCCTTTTTGGTCCATTTCTTGCATCATTTATAAGCCATACATGCTTGCTGTTTTGAGCTCCGGCCCTAACTGAAAGTGGCCTTCTTTTGAGCTCTTTTTCACTTTTTCTTAAGGGCTCAACCCTGTTTGAGGCCCCATCTTGCACTTGCTTCAATATCCTCCTTGAATGTCATTTTCTTGCATGATATTTTTAGCCTATATGTGATCTGTTTTGGAGCATGATGTAAACTGTAAATAAGCTTATTTTTGAGCCCCTCTTCAACATTGAAGAAGGGCTCATCACTGTTTGGGACCTCCATGTGCCACTTGTCATTATATCTCTCTTTTGGGTCCCCATTTTTGCATGACTTGGCAGCCCCTTGCTGCTTCTGTTTTTGGCCATTTTATAGAACTGGAAACAGTCTTATTTTGGCCCATTCTTTCATGTTTCATTAAGGGCCTTTCATGGTTTGAGGCATCTTTTTATACACTTCATGTTATATCTCTCTTTTGGTCCCCATTTTTGCATGACCTGGCAGCCCCTTGTGCTTCTGTTTTTGGCCATTTTACAGAACTGGAAACAGTCTTATTTTGGCCCATTATTCATGTTTCATTAAGGGCCTTTCATGGTTTGAGGCATCTTTTATACACTTCATGTTATATCTCTCTTTTGGACCTCATTTTGCATAGCATTTTTTGACATATTAGCATACTGTTTTGGGTCCGGCCATCAACTGTAAAATACCTATTTTTGGTCCCTCATCAGTATGTAGAAGAGTCTTTTCTGTTTGGGCTTTGCATCTACCACTTGCTTCTTGTCCACTTCTTGGCCCATCTCTTGCATGTGAGTTTTAGCCATATCTGTGCTGGTTTTTGTGGCTTTCCATAAACTGTAAAAGATCATGTTTTGGGCCTCTCTTCAACTTTATCGAAGGGCCCTAACCTGTTTGAGGCCAGCAGCTGTGAGTTGCTTCTTAATCTCATATTTAGGGCCATTTTTGTATGCTAGTTTTGCCCTATTTCTGTTAGCTGTTTGGCCATGCTTTGTACTGGTAAAATGCTAATTTTTGGGGCTGCCTTGCTACTGTCTATTCATTGCATGTCCATATTGTGCATGTTTGTATATAGTTATAGGCCATTTCGGGTGCCAAAATTCATGTTTCGGGACTATTCCATGCATCGGGTGTACTTTCGCCTCATTTCGGGCTGTTTTCCCCCACATTTCAGTGCTGAAATTCCATTAGCATGTTTGCATATTCATTTTCCATGCCATTGCATTGCGTATGCCATTGCCTCAGTTTGCGTGCCCGTGTGCACGCATTTCGAGGCACTTCATTTTCGTCCATCGGCCTCTTATGTGAGTGTGGCTGAGGCTCTCTCATGTTAGTATAAGTCCATGTTGCATTCTATATGCCATTTTAGCCATATTGCATGCGTATGCCATTGCCTCGATTTGCGTGCCCGTGTGCACGCATTTCGAGGCACTTCATTTTCGTCCATCGCCCTCTTATGTGAGTTGTGCTGACCCTCTCATGTTAGTATAAGTCCATGTTGCATTCTATATGCCATTTTAGCCATATTACATTGCGTAGCCATTGCCTCGGTTTGCGTGCCCGTGTGCACGCATTTTGAGGCACTTTATTTTCGTCCATTGGCCTCTTATTGTGAGTGTGGCTGAGGCTCTCTCATGTTGGTGTAAGCCCACCATTGCATTGCGTATGCCATTTCATCCATAGCATTGTGTATGCCCGGTTGTGTATTACCTCGTATATGCGTGTATGCCATTCCATAACATTGTGTATGTTAGGATTGTATCTTAGTTGCATTTCATAGCATATCATGAATATTGCATCGTGTTCGGGATAGGAGTTAGCCCGGGCACGGGAAACGAGGTATGTTCCGTACTCTAAGTGACGGAACGTATCTTAATTCCCCAGTCACCGACACTCTGGATCATCCATGATGGAGTTAGGTCTTGTTGTGTTTTCATGTGCATTCATTCCATATTAAATTGTGCAATTCGACTCCTCGGCCATCACGCCTCGATATGCGTGATTGGTGGCACGAGGATCGAGGCATGCATATATTTGTGAAAATACATTGCTATGCCCATTTCCTGCTCTCTGTTGCAGTAAAATGAAGAATCAGCAACTTTTCGGGACTTGGCACGCATTCCAAGAATAACTGCTAAACAGAGGCTAATTGGGGCATCCCGCGTGGATTTCCGCGCAAGCAACCCAGACATGCAATCATTTCATCAAAGCAAGCAGTCCCTGACTTGCACGCCAGTTTTACAGCTTTCTTAGTTAATTTTGTTAAATTAATTAGGAATTTGTATATATTCAGACTGTAATATTTGGACTGTAATATTCTTTTATTCGGACTGTATATTTATTCGGACCCCTTTGCACGAGGGCATAAATTGTAATAAGTGTGCGTGCGTGTGTTGTGTGTCTTCCACCCCCACGTCTTTTCTCCCTTTTATTTATCCACTTATGATTTTAGATTAGGGCATATTTCAATTAGCATACAGTATGACAGCAGTTTTTGCATCATTCATCGTTTTGCATGCACCGGGCTCGGCGCATCATACTACTGCAATTGTACTTTCAATTCCAAATTGAATACATGTTAGCTGTAGCATTCCATATGCCATGTTTAGAGATAGCCGAGCCTACTATAGTTGCATTTTTGCATTGTTGCATTAGGCATTTTCTGTATACTTAGGATCATGCCATGATTTCTAATGTAGTTTCTATTTTGGCTTGAGTACCCAGTAAGTTTTATGCTTTAGCATCCTTGCATGCGTGTGAGTGACTGCCAAGAAATAGCATGCTTACCATGAGGCTATTGCTTATGTGATATAACTGCCTGAATGCCTGTGGGTGAAGGTTGGGTTATCTGGATTGGAATAAATCATCAACTGTTCATTTTAAGCCCACTAAGATAGTGGCAAAAATCATTTTTTACTAGCCTACCCGAGGGTGGCAAAAATCTGCATTTTAAGCCTACTTGCGAGTAGCAAACCATCTTTTCAAAACAAAACATGAAATGTTTTGTTCCAATTCAGGCGACTCAGTCTTATACTTGTATGCTGTGCGCAATCACATAGTAACCTAGGCTAATAATCGGAATAAGAACATACAATGTTTTCAAAAATAAGATATCATGGTTAGTAGAGGCGGTCTCTGACCGGGCGAGCGGGGTGCTCACGAAGTGACCTTCCCCAATCGTACCCAAGTTCCCGAGCCGAGGCAACTTTGGTGATGACGGACATGTGGCCCTTAGGCAACGAGTCAGGGTTTCCTAAATTTTCCAAAAATAAAAATATTTAGGTGGCGACTCTGTATCGCAAAGCAGTCCATGTGTTTTGGCACTTCTTTCAAAAATCTGTTTTTCTCAAAACGATTTGCCGGATTTGGACTTCTTTGGTTCAGACTTAGAACCGTGACCCGAAATCGAGTCCGAGCTGTAGCGAGGTCCCGCCGCGGGCTTGTTACAATAATTAAGTTGGTCGGGAGTGTCCAGGGTGAAAGTCTCGAAATCTTATATATTTATGGGTGTCGGTTCCCTCGGACGTGGTCCGTAAAATGGCAAGAAATAGATAGTGTTGGATTGATGAATGTAATGAATTTGTGAACCATTGAGTTGTAGTCTCATTATTGTTCCTTTAATTAATAATGAATTTGGTTAATTGATTTACCCGGAATGGAAGAATGGAAATGAATTTGAGATAATTGGCTATCTATGTTGGATGACCTTGAAAAGAATATGTATTGGTTAAGAATTTGTATATTTATCTAATGCTCATATTTTAGTTAATTCTCATATATTGTTTAGGATATCTCTACTAGGGCTTGGTTCACCCTACTTGGGAAACCATTTTCAGGTATAGGTGACATGCCGCCTCCAAGGGCATAAGCTTGGGAGGCTTAGGGGCTGAACGCTCCATTTTTGTGATTTCGTTTTTGTGCTGAATGTTTATTCAAGCCGATGGTTTTTATATGTTATAGAGCTAGGACACTTCTTTTGTTGTAACCAAGCAAAGTCTTGGAAAGATTGTAAGCCCGCCGGGCACTTATTCTGTTGTTAACATTCTGAGTTACATGCTATAGTTTCAGGATGATCCTTTGTGAAAGTGTAATGCATGTAATATCTCTTGTAATATAACTCTGATGAATGAAAATATAACATTTCCATTAATGTCTATAGATCTTGTGAATGATTGATTTATGTACTTTTTGGGCGCGTTACAGAGTTCCATCCATTTTCTCCTTCCAAACAATAGAGTACATTCTTTTTCTTCTCCCAAACATTATACATATACAATGTATTAAAACCCGCAGTCATTTTCAATGACAACAGATAAGAAATTAGTTTCAATTCACCTAATTCTCATACAATTTCTACAAACAATCAATACTATCCTCCATCGATAGCCGAAACAGTTATTTCTAATGCAATTAGTTAAAAATATAACAAGCATGGATATTACAATCTAACATTACAACATAAACTTGGAATCCCGTTGATTTCCCAACACTTGGATAACAATCCATATTTCACATTTTAAAGACAAATTTTTTCAAGACTCATATAATTTTCCATCAACTCAAACCATTTTCAAAGGAGTAAACCAATAACTTGGTTATTCCAA
>NW_021028271.1:1003978-1017787 GCF_004153795.1 Camellia sinensis | reverse complement strand
AGACTCGAAGGACCACCACCCTATCATACATGATCAAGGGTGATGGAGACAAAGGAGATTAGATCATTTCATCACTCTGAGTATGAAATGGACCAATCTGCCTTGTGTTCAATATAACGTCCGATTGAACACATGCAATGCAAATACAACATGCTTATCTTGGTCATATTTTACTTGATTCATTTTGTTTACATATTTTAACATTACCAAGCCATTCTTTAACCAGTTAAGTCCAATGTGAAAGTCTTCTAATTGGAAAGATGGCCTAAGCCATAAGTGCCTTGAGCATGAAAGAGGCATCATGCTGTTGGTTAGGAGGAACCCTCAATAGAAGGTTAAAACCACTAGGCATGAGAGCCTCAAGTTCACACTCAAGCCAACAAGGGGCTCAAGACCACTTTCAAAACAAATTGAAAAGTGAAGAATAGAGGGAGGTTGTAGAATTTCCAGTGTTGAAATGGCATGAAAAATAGTGCTACAACATGCAAGCAACACATGCACAACATGTTGAAAAGCCAAAAGCATTACACTAGTGGCATGCAATATCAAGCTCAAATGACCAAGCTAGCTCAAAACAGAGCTACAACATGCTGAAACAGTGGCTAAAACATGCTGAGATTAAAACATAAAAGGCAAGAAAAACATGCTCACATGTTGGCTCACAAACAAGACTCAAAGCACAACTCTCAAAAAGCAATGGAAGATAAGTGAGATAAGTGAGAGTGTGGCAGAGATATATATACTGAAATCACATGTTAAATGATGCTACAGCATGCAATCATCTCATGCAAAACATGTTAGAGGCCTTAAAACACAAAGCTAGTGAAGGCATTTGCACTACAACCATGCAAGACAAGGCTCATATGACCAAGATAGCTCAAAACAGAGTTATATCATGCCAAATCAGAGCCTAAAACATGCTGAGATAAAGTCACAAAAAGGTAGAAAATAATGCTCACATGTTAGGTTATCTACACTTGCAAACAAGACACAAGGAGGGGAGGCCACTCCCTCCTATTTTGGACCTTAAAACCAAGTTTTTACCACTAAAATTCCCTTGGAATTCATGGTTTAAAGGGCCAAAAATTTTGACTTTAGTATGTTAAAAGATGATGCAAGAAGCTCACAAGCTAAGGAATAAAAGGGAGAGCTAATCCCCTAACACAAAATAGGCTCAAACCAACATGTTAAGGCCTAAAAATAAAAGTTTTTTGTAGTTGAAAATCAGGCCAAAAATAGTGTAAAAAGATGGCAAAGCAAGCAACTAGAACAAAGCTTACAAGGTAAAGTCTTATACCTTTAAAGCACAGCAACAAACACCAACAATTATGAGCTAAAACCACTCTTATGAGCTCAAACTAGGCCTCAAAGAACCTCAGCTCCAAGGTGAAGGTGTTTGGCTAATGGTCTTAGTGCAAATGTGTAGAGAATTCTCACTTTCAAGCACAAAATAGGAAGAGAGAGAGGATTCTAGAGAGAGAGAGAGGAAATTTGCTCATAAATTTTTGTAACCCCTCAAATGGGGGAGAGACCCCCCATTATATAGATAAACAAGCCAAAGGCTTACCCTCATCCCTCTATACATGTGTATGGAGATGAGCATCAGTGATCAACAACTGGCACAACTGGCAAAGAAATATCTGAAAAAGGAGAAAAATGGTTGTCGTCCATCAATGTAGCCGATCGGCCACCACTGGTGGCCTGCAGGCACAAGTCATGGCCAGCAGGCTAGGGGGATGGCCGACAGGTCACCCTCTCCTCCAGAAGTGAAGCAACAAGCTCTTGGCCCACAACCAAGCACAAAACAGACAAGATTGGAGGCTTCGAGACAAGGCACTCAGCCGAGACCTTCAGGGACTCAAAACGAACACAAGCGAGAACAATCATCGGGTGTTCAAATGATGATATCCAACTCTTGAGGTCCGTCAAAAATGGGGTGTCTACAGTTGCCCCTCTTTGATAGAACTCGGAAGCCATGAAATGACGGGAGTGAATGTCAAAGCCTAGAGACGACCCATTTTTGATAAGGCCGAAGACTTAGACAAACAAGCAATCAAAACAAAGAATGGTTGCACCCACAGGCTGCCTACGTATCCCTTTGCAAGGAATCAAGCCATCGTAGTTCTGGTGCAAGATGCAAATGATATGCATGATGCAGAACATAACTTATGATCATGCAATGAGACTGTAACGAAACATCAAGATGTAAATGCCATGCAGAGAAACGTTACAATAAACTCATATATAAGCAAGTTAACATGAGCCAAACCACATTTCATGTAGAAAGGATGTAAGAAAATTATGCAAGCTTAACTACACATCACGCAGGAAAGGTCAAGAACTGCAACCGTCGGACGCACCTGGGGCGGCAAACAAGATCCCAACGCGTGGCACACGCGAGGAGTGAGATGGTGTGAACCTAAAGACACCCCCTAAGGTTCCAAGCCACAAAGAATAGTAATAACAGCTGAAACACATCCAACCATTATGCAACCGAAACAAAGAGTGGTATAAGCAACAAAACCCGTCCAGATGCATTTAACCAAAGGTCCTAACGCGCCACGCGCGAGAGGAAAAGGAGAGCGGTGCAAACACCGGAGGGTGGTATAAACATCATAGCACATTCCAATGTTGTTAACCAAAACAGAGTGGTATAAGAGTCGAACACATGTTCCAAACGCTTCTAACCGGAAGAGAGGTATAAGCATCGGGCGCACGGTCCAAATGCTTCTAACTAGAAGGGAGGTATAAGCATCGGGCACAGGGTCCAAACGCTTCTAATCGGAGGGGTGGTATAAACATCGGGGGGCACAACCCAATGCTTCTAACCAACGGGGTGGTATAAGCGTTTTGTGGCAGCTAGGGGATTGTATTGAGTATCCTTTTTTCTATATCGGGGTCACAAAAAGAAGGAAATGCTCTGTGGGTTTGGAGAAGGTGAGATGGGTAACATCCTTGGTATTCGATGAAGTAACAAGGTAAGTTAACTTCCTTCTCATTTGTATTCTGCATTTTTTGGTTTATCGAACATTTGCAGTAATATTTTTAAAATGGGCCATATTGTTTAGTTGTTCTATTGGATGATGAACACATGCTACAGTTTTCTAATGTTTGAATAATTCATGGGCTGCCAAATGAAATTCTATTCTGAACATACAGACCGTCAAAGGTGTGAGGGAAATGCTTGGGACTACAATGAAAGGCTAGTGCCTATTTATTTATTTATTTTTATTACTATCTCTTCAGTTGACTAGGTTTACCTTCGCCTTCTATCTTAATGTGTAGCATGTTGGCCTTTTTCACCTTCAAAGGTTTTCTTTCACCATGTCTTGTTATCGAATTTATTTGTTTTCCTTCTGAATCAATTGTTTGCTAAGTCCTCTCTCTCTCTCTCTCTCTCTCTCTCTCTCTCTCACTCACTCGCTTGTTGATCTCACTCTGCCCCTTTCCCTCTCCTTCTAATTTTCATAACCCTAACAAGTGATTTTTTAAGGCTAGGGTCGGTCAAAGTTGTCTATCTCCTATGGGTAAAGTTTCCCTCTTTCTCTACCTCTCTTAAGTATGGTAATACAAATTTTTTTTGGGAATACTTTGATCTGTAATGATTTTTTGTTATGTTGGAATATCAAGTTAGTTAGTTATTATTATATTTTCTGTGATGCTCTCGTTGATAGGTGCTTTTGAGCTGGTATACGTAATTCTTATTTAAAATCTGATGCTCAGTGTAATGTACTACTGCGGTGGTGAATGTAACGAACTTTTTGATAATTTTAACCAATTGTTGTGTTCTGCACACTTTATTTCTCTTGGTTTCTTTTCTAAATTTCATTTTTTCTATAATTTTCTTTCTTTTAGTTTATTATTTCATTGAATGATATTTGACCCCAATAAAAACCTGTAGACACCCCATTTTTGATCGCCCTTAAGACTTGGGCGCTACTAATTGTTTACTTGGTGATAAAAGGTGTGCAGTGCAAAAGGTTTGATTTCTTTGGCATAGAGAGAGTCAAATCCCAACCTGACACCCCCGTTTGGACCAAAACTATTTTGACTAAATGATTTTGAGACCTTAAAACCCACTCTTTTAAAATAGCTTTTGAAAAAGATTCTACAATGTTCCGATGCATGCATTTTGTTAAATGTTGAGCTTTTCGGTAAATCGAGCAAGGACAAAGTGGAAATGCATGAAAGAGAGGTGAACTCTTTGGAAAATATTTCAAAACACCTTATTTAGGGGTTTGGAGTTGAACAAAATGAGAGAAGAGAGAAGAAAACTAGTTGAGGAGAAGTTCGGCATGAATCTGGGTACGATCGAAACTGAGCGGCTTCACCAAAATAGGCATAACCTTTTTCACAGTTGGAATTTTAATTCAAGGCTGCCACCACTGGAAATCTTACTTCTGGGGCTTCAATTTGGACACAAGAATGACCTGAAAAGGAGTCCATATGAAGGAGTTATGCCCGTTTGAAGTTGGACCTGTAGAGCAGAATTTGCTATCGGCCACAAATATATGCAGTCAGCCAAAAAAGTATCAGATTGGCCATCACAAGAAGCAAATCGGCACTAAAGATGGCCGATCGGCCAAGATTGACACAAATTCAGATTTTTTGAAGATATTTCATCTCCAGCTGTTTCCAGCAAGCTCCAGCTATCCCAACTCAGATATTTTCGACCAAAAGCTCTTGAATTGCTATATATGAACCTATATCTCATATTTTTAGAGGGTAGAACTTCTTAGGCAAGTTCGAGAGCTTCTCTCAGTAAAATCCCTCTCTCTCTACAATTTTCAGAGTTTTGATCTCTGCCTCTCTCTCTAAAGCCTCTCTTTCTTGCCATTTGGTGCATAGAAGTGCATAGAAGTAGAGAAATACAACTAGTTTGGCTATGCATCCTTGATTAAAGTTGCCTATCTTTGGGAGGAGGTTGCTTGAAGGTTACTTGGGACTTTTTTTGAGCTCCAAAAGGTGTTTTGGCTCAGATTTTGGACTGGTTTTGCAGCTGTACATCAAGGGTAAGATCTCCCTCCCTTTAAGCTTGTTTTACACACTTGCTTGGACATCTTTTCACACTACTTTGGGACTGTTTTTGGCTTGGTTTTGAATTAAAGAAAATTCTATTTTTCAGTCCTAAAAGTGATGGTTTAGGCCTATTTTGTGTTAGGGGGTTGTCTCTCCCTTTTGTTCCTTAGCTTGTATAGCTTTTGAGCCATCTTCTAAGGCCTTTCAAAACAACTTTTCGTGGCCTTTTAACCACTGAAATTCAGAGGATTTTCAGTGGTGAAAACCCTATTTTGAGGTCCCAATGGGTGGGGGGTTGTCCCCCCTCCTCTTCTCTTGTTTGCATGTCTTATTGGCCTATCAAATGAGCATGTGTTTCTAACATTTTGAGGCTTAGTTCAGGTACTTTTTTGTGAATTTTAGGACCTGCCTTAACTCTTTCCATGGCTTCTTTGGTCACCTTATGCATGCTTTATACACTTGTAGTGTAATTCTTGCAAACTAGTCTTATATGCCTCATGAAGTAACTTGTTTGTTAAGCATGTATGGGATCCATTTCAGCATGTTTTTGGTCATTATGTAGCATGTCATAACTCTGTCTAAATTTGGTTTGATAGCCTCTTGCATGCTTCATGTACTTGTAGTGCAAATCTTGCTTACTAGCCTTGTATGCATGATGTTTTGGCTCATTATTCTAGCATATTTTGGCTATGATCTAGAATGATTTTATTCATATATTGGGCTATTTTAGGACGGTTTTGGTCTGCCATGGTCATATGACTCATGTTTTGTATAGCTATAGTGCAAATGCCTTGACTAGTCTTGAGTTTTGAGGCCCCGACCATGCTAAACTTGTGATGTTTGCATGCCTTGGCATCATTTGGAATGATATTTCAGAGCATATAGTGTTGTTACACTTCCATGTTTTCTACTCTTTAAGTGCTCTTGAGAGTTGTACCTTTATGCCTTATTTGTGAGCCATTGCATGAGTCTTATTTTCTCGCCTTTCCAGCCTTCATCTCAGTCCATTTTGGCCACTGTTTTGGCATATATAAGGTCTATTTAGGGCTGGTTTGGCCATTTGAGCATTGTCTTGCATGCCCCTAGTGTAGTACACTTCACTGGCATTGATGTTTGAGCTTTTCAACATGCATTACATAGGTCGTTTGCATGATTCCAAGTCATTTTGCATGCCATTTCAGTGCTAGAACACATGCCACTATACTCCATGTTTCACTCTTTCAATGCCTTTGGAGAGTTGTGTTTTGTGCCTTAAGCTTGGGCTAATATGCATGCATGTTTGTCTAGTCCTTCGAGTCTCCATTTCGGCATGTTTTGGCCACTGATTTGGGCATGATTGAGGTCTGTGCATTTTGGTTTAAGTCTATCTTGCATGTTGTTGCGTGTTTGTCGCATTGCATGTTGTCGCATGCTTGTCACATTGCATGATTCTTGCATGTTGTTTACATGTTTAGGTTGCATTACATGTGTGCTTGCATGCTCATGTTGCATTACACTGTTTGCATGTCGTTAACTTTGTTAAATTATGCTTGCATTGCATTGCATTTGGCATGCTTATGTTGCATTGCATTGCATTTCCATGTTGTGTGCATTGCATTGTGTTTGGTTTGGGTGTTAAGCCAAACATGAGGGAAGAGGGACGTTTCATACTCAAAGTGGTGAAACATGCCTCGATTCTCGGTCGCCGACACTCTTGATCATACATGATAGAGTTCTAGGCTTTATGTGTTTACTGTTTTTGTGCATTCATTTTACATTGAATTGCACACTTGGCTCCTTTGGCCATCATGCACCGAAATGCGTGATTGGTGGCCCGAGGGTCGAGCACTACACACCTTTGAGCCTTAAACATGATAAGGGGTGTAGTTGCACATATTTTCTTGCAAATGTATTGCTATGCCTCTGTTTGTACTCTGTTGCAGCAAAAGGAGAAGTTTGCGAGAAGAGATAGCCGATCGGCTATCTAGTGTGCCGGTCGGCTACAAATTATTGGCCGATAGCCTTAAAAGTGGTCGATGACCATTATCCACTGGCCGATGACCTCTTAGCATGTCCATGAGGTGGATCAAAAGTGTTTTGGAGATTGTCACAATTTTCAGAAGTTTAGAACAGTGCAAACAGAGGCAACATGAGACACAGTAGTGGATTTCTAAGAGAAGCCGACCGAGCGCGCACGCATCCCTCGTCACGAGGCCATTTCAGTACTTTTGATAACTTAGAATAGTTATTTGTTTTGATTTGGTTATGTAATAATTAATTAGCTTGTTAGTTAGTTAATTAGTTGGTTTGTATTATTCATTCGGACCCTCCGACGAGAAGGCGAACGTTGTAATAAGTGTGCGTGAGTGTGTGAATGTCTTCCAACCTCACGTCTTTCTCCCTTTTACTTAAACTGCTTACGATGGTTAGTTTTAGGACATGTTTCAATTAGCATCCTTATGTTTGCATATTTGCATCCATTCATTTGTCTTGCATGCACCGGGCTCGGCACATCATACAAACTGTATTATATTTCAATACATTTACTTGAATACGTGTTCAACAGCATGTTATCAAGTCGCATCTCACATTATGTCTTAGAATAGCCGAGCCTATCTTAGTTGCATTTTGCATGTGTTGCATTAGACATCTTAACATGAACTAAGATCATGCATGATTTGTAACTAGTTCTTTGTTTTGGCTCGGAGTACATTGTGAGTGTTTATGCTTTAGCATCTTGCATTCATGTAAGTGTTGCCGTGATAGCATGCTTGCCATGAGGCTAACTGCTTAAGTGTTTAATTGCATGAATGCCTGTGGGTGAAGGTTGGATTGCTTGAATTGGAACAATTCATCAAAATGCATGTTTTAAGCCCGCTTGAGAGTGACAAAATCATGTTTTCTAAGCCCACTCGAGGGTAGCAAATCCACGTCTTAGCCTACTTGCAAGTAGCACCTTCAAACCATTTTCAAACAAACAAACACGAGATGTTTTGTTCCAACTTAGGCGATCTAGTTTATACTTGTATGCTGTGCGCATCACGTAGTAATTTTAGGCTAATACACTGGAATAAGAACGCATGTATTTTCGAAAACAAAATATCATGTTAGTAAAGGCCGATCTTTGATCAGGCTAGCGGGGGTGCTCATTGCATGACCCTCCCCTCTCGTACCCAAGTTCCCGAGCCGAGGCAACTTTGGTGATGACGGACACATGGACTTGGCCCGAGTCAGGGTTTCCTAAATTTCCCAAAATAAAACATTTAGGCGGCGACTCGGTATCTAGCAAAGCAGTCCATGTTTGGCACTTCTTTATAAAAATCAGTTTTTCAAAACGATTTGTCGGATTTGGACTCTTTGGTGATTTATCGGTCTCACATTGCACTTTCTGAGATTAGATTCAAAATCGTGACACGAGTCCGAACTGTAGTAGCTAATGAACAAAACGGATTTCGCGCCCCTGGCGCACGGAGCCGGGACGTTCGGGCACGTCTACAGTTTCTGGCAACTCCGCTGGGGATTTAGAGAACTTGACTCGAACTCATGATATCTTGTTTTGATTACACTTATGTGTCTTTTTGCATTGCATTTGCATTGGTGCGCCTAGGACATTGTGTTTGCCGTATACTATTCCTGAACGGTTTGCTGGAGGCTTGCTTTGAGAAACGTGCCAGAAAGCTGACTGGTTGCGGGCTCTGCCATGACAGGAACACAAACCTCGATTTTTACCAGGGCACCCTTTTGACCATTCGACCTAGTGTATATCGAAATACATAGTGACTATTCCAAGCTAGGACAGGTTGCTCACCCGATTATAGGTTGTTTGAAACCGCTGCGTGCGTAGTGAAACCCTAGCTCCTGACAAAATAGGACAGGAAAACCCTACCCCTCCATAGAGGTGTTTTGGCTCTTACTTGTGTGTTATGTGCTGTCAGAGTGTGTCTCTACAGGATGGTATGTATCAGTTGCAAGTCTGAGTATTGGCCTGAGCGTATCAGTTTACAGGCATAATTTTGGGCAGAATTCTGTAGAGAGCACAGTCATTCAGCTATGCTCATGTCCGTTGTAGTGAAATCAAGCTGAGATGCTGTCTGTTTTCTCTTTTGCAAGGTAGTCTGGGAACCATAGCTTCAGAAGGCTTCAATATTCCCCAGGTGCATTGGACTTGTGTTGATAGACTTTGTCAGGTTAGAAATTCAATTCAAGGGCAACTAGTGTTTCCTTCGCTGAGGCAAGGCAGAGAAAGGCCAATCAGGGCTCACCGGTTCATCTGATCCGACAGTCACCAGTCGCATCACCTTCGTTCAAACTCAGCAGGCCATGATGGCACAGGGTTCGGAAGAATTTGTGGCCGTGATAGCAGCGTTAAATCAAGGAACTGCCATGTAGGATGAGACTAGTGCTAAAACACAACGCCCATCTGGGGTATCTGCCTCACATCCAACTTTGGAACCCCAGCCGAACTTTGACCCACTTCCGCCAGCTGAAGATGTGCAGGGTCCAAATCCCTGAGAAAGGTTGACTCAAGCTCAGGTGTTTAGACCCCGAGTGCAGCCTAATGAGAGGCTTTATCCCCTTGATGTTAATGAGCTCAATCCGACTGTAGTGAAAATTGCGAACCTTGAGAAGCAATTCAAAAAGGTGCAGGGCCTTAACTTCATTCCCGATATTGAGGATGGGTACGTCGAGGCTGCCATACGACTCCTAGAAAGGTTCAAAATGCCACATATTGACCATTTTGATGGGTCTAGAGATCCTATGGTACATATCCAGCTTTTCTTGGACGTCCTGAAACCAATGGGTCTGACTAAGCCGCAGAAACTCTCACTGTATGGAAGAACCCTATCGGGTTTAGCAGCCACTTGGTACGCCAAGTTGGAGAATACAGTGAAGCAGAACTGGGAAGAGTTGGCTGAGACCTTTGTCGATCAATACTCTTACAATACCCAAGTTGAAATGACCACTCAAGAGCTAGAAGCAACCCACCAGAATCCTGCAGAGTCTTTTGTGGAATTTGTAGCAAGGTGGAGAGCAAAGGCAGCACAGATGACAGATCGCCCTTCTGAGAGGGATCAAGTGCGGATAGTGGTGTGAAACCTCGAGCGTGATATGTTGCAAAAGTTGATAGTCGCTCCACTATTCACTTTCAAAAGTTTGCATGAACTGGGGGTTCAGGTCGAGAATGCGTTCAACAGTGGGATCATTCCCAGAACAAGTGAATCGACAATGAGGGTGATTTCAAGGAGTACCAATGCTGGTAGTAGCACTGTTCTCGAACCCACTGAAATCAACACAGTTGCCACAGCCGACCCTTTTGCAAATCCAAGCCTACAAACTGCCGGCCCAGCCCGAGCTCAGGGCAGAACTTTCACCCCCCTCTATATGAGCCTGACTAGCGCACTAAAAGTCTTGATGGAAAAAGGGTAATTTCAAGGAGTACCAATGCTGGTAGTAGCACTGTTCTCGAACCCACTGAAAATCAACACAGTTGCCACAGCCGACCCTTTTGCCAATCCAAGCCTACAAACTGCCGGTCCAGCCCGAGTTCAGGGCAGAACTTTCACCCCCTCTATATGAGCCTGACTAGCGCACTAAAAGTCTTGATAGAAAAAGGGTATCTCAAACCCCTTGATCCTCAACCTCTGTCTGACCCACTCCCAGCCAGACATAACCCTTCCAAGTACTATGTATACCATCAACAGTGCGGTCATGGCACTGATCGTTGCTACTGCCTTCGTCATGAGGTCCAGAATCTTATCGACAATCGGATGATAGCTCCACCTCCAGACCCCAATGACCAAATATCTCCTGCCTACCTTAACCTCATCCATACACTACCATCTACCTTCGACCCCAGCGTATACATCACCCCGGCCTATCTACCCAAGCCTGAGATGTTTATCCCGAAAAGCATGGACTTATGCATGATGGGTGTATCTGAACCCCAATCATCTGAAATCTGTGAGCCCACTACTTCTGAGCTGATGAGAATGATTGAAGATCTACAGAGAACCGTGGCAGATCTGGCCTTTGGGATATTGGCCCTATCATCGACCACATCACATGCCAAAAATTTCACACCAAGAGGCTCTCCAATCTTGGGGCAAGCTGCAATTGAAAATGTTCAACCTGAAGCCATCTCAGATCTGGGTGGTGGCATGTCGATAACAACAGGGTCCCGCTCTGATATAGCGACCCGATCCTTTGATAAGGTGGAGGCAAGTGGTAAGAACAAGGTTGGGGCAGGCATTGATCCCCATGAACACCTTCTGTGGGCTATTGAGGCTTTGAAAGTTGAAGGACTGAACAAATAGCAAGTGCTTGCAGTGGTTGCAAAAACTGTGGATGATACTTTTGCCACTCAAGTTTGGGGCAGTCTGAATCAAGGGGTAAGCCGAGATAAGGGATGTCGTACCAGAAACACCCCTTTCAGCTCCAATCCTACACTCAGAAGAGATCATCAAAAGTCAACACCTGCCGACCCTTTCGCTGGTACATCCAATACAACCAGCTCACTACCTGCTAAATACCCACTCCGAGGCCAAAGAACCATCACCCCGCTGTATATGTCTCCATCCAAAGCTTTGGGGGTGTTGATCAGAAAGGGGCACCTGAAGCCTCTAGAGCCACAGCCTTTACCAAGTAATCTCCCACCAACCCATAACTCGGCGAAGTACTATGCCTTTCATCAACAAGCCGGCCATGACACCGACATGTGTTTTCGTCTTCGCTACGAAATACAAGATCTGATTGACAACAAGGTCATCGTCGCACTAGGCTCTGCAAGTCTATCGGCACTGGATCAGGGAACTTGGGGGATAATGTAACTATGTGATCCAGGGGATAAACCACCTGCGGATGGCACTCAGTTTACTCCAGATTTGGGGACGGCACGCACTATTTTGAGCAATGTGCAAATGCTTTTTGTTGTACTTTCTGACTTGGGTATTGAGTCAGTTCTGTTGTATAGCTTTGAGTCAGTCTTTTTGTGCTAAGTCAGTTGGGTCTGTCTTGTTGTATCGAGTCAGTCCTATTGTATAGGAGTCGAGTGATTTCAAGGGTGTTACCTCGGACATCACTTTTTTTTTTTTTGTGTTTCTCTTTTTTCTTTCTTTTGAGTCTGTTTCTGCCATGAAGCCAGTTACGCCAGAAGATCTGAATGAAACAACAGTGGTTTTCATGCTTTTGTGTTTGTTTCTACCTTGAGCCAGTTGTGCCAGCAAGTTTGAATGAAGCAACAGTGATTTTCACCTACTTTTTTTGTGCCTTGAAATCATTGCATTGACCTATGTTTTTCAAAACCTTTTGAATACTGTGGTGAAAACAAAGAGGAAGGAATTCTTCAGATTTTGTAAAAATTTGATCAATTGAGAGAAAAGGAGGCATGCTAAGCCCTTAATGAATGAGATCATGTTTGTTAATGTGAGTACTGAGAAGGATGCTGGCTTGATCCAGATTGGTTCTGCATTGTCTTTAGTGCGAGCGACTAGTCGCTTTCTTAAAAGATTTCAAAAAAATGTTTTGGGTCGTCCTACGAAGACCTGTATGGAATCGCTTTTGAGATTGTGCAGCCTAGGATCGCTCTCAGCCTCGAGACTCATCCCCTTCTGCTTTCAAACCTTGAACTTGCATTCATAATGTTTAACGGTCAACCACAATGTGAGGCTTGCATGGCTGGATTTGAAGCAGCCCTCAAACTAGGGCAAGAAGGTCAGATATGATCAAAAGAAAGCTTGCAAAGCTGGATGAGAAGCAGCCCTTGAACTATGGGCAAAAAAAAAATGTCAGATGTGCTGGAAGAGTCAAAATTGGGACATTTCTCAAGCTAACGAAGATCAGCAAGATTGCCAAATCCCAGAAGGGAGGAAAGAAGAAAGCTTTTGCTGAAGGACAATCGAGTTCCTATCCGTAACACTAGGGGCAAATTCAGCTCCTATTGGATGGACTCCTACATCATCAGTGAACAACGACCACTCACTTGGATTCAGATGACTTAGAGATTTCAAAACCATTCGACATGGACAAAGCTACACTTTTACCCTTGAGAGGCTCGCTGGGCTGAAAACTTGGAAGGGCAACCCAGGCAAAAGTTAAAGCAAGAAAAAGAAAAGAAAAAATGCAAAGAATGAAGAAAATGAAAAAAAAAATGATGAAAAGAAATGAAAAGAAAAGAAGAAAATGAAAAGAAATGAAAAACAGAGCTCGCAAGGTTGAAAACCCAGAAGGGCGACAAAAGTTAGAGCCCAAAATGAGAGGTTAATACCCGAGTGTACCGGTAGACGGCGCCCGCGTGGGACCTCGTGCTACAGTTCGGACTCGATTTGTAGTCACGGTTCTTAATCTGAACCAAAGAGTCCAAATCTGGCAAATCGTTTTGAGAAACAGATTTTTGAAAAAGTAGTGCCAAACATGGACTGCTTTGCCAGATACAGAGTCGCCACCTAAATATTTTAAAATGGGGGAATTTAGGAAACCCTGACTCAGTGCCGAAGGCCACATGTCCGTCATCACCGAAGTTGTCTCGGCTCGGGAGCTAGGGTACGATCGGGGAAGGTCAGTTATGAGCACCCCCTTTCGCCCGGTCCGAAGACCGGCCTCTACTAACCGTGATATCCAGTTTTGAAAACATTATGTGTTCTTAATGAGTCATTTTGGAGTCATTTGGCATGCCATTTCAGATCTGGAACATGCACCATCGTATGCCATATTCCCTCTTTGCCATGCTTTGGTAGAGTTGCATTTTTGTGCCTTAAGCTTGGTTAATGCATTGTGCATGTATTCCATGTATTTTGTTGCCTCACTTGCATCATT
>NW_021028271.1:839892-992866 GCF_004153795.1 Camellia sinensis | reverse complement strand
AGGACAAATCAAGGGAAAGAAAATTGAGTGGAGAAAAAAATGAAAAAAAAGTTGGGAAAAAAATTTAGGAAAAAAATTATTTAGTATAACAAAATAAAATCACGCCATAGATAATTTTTTTCAACATATTTTTTTATTAAAATTTAGTTAAATTATATAAGTGTGTATAGATATTTTAAAAAGTATATCATTTGTATATTATTATTTCTATTATATTTAATGAAGATATTGTGACTAAAATAAGTCTAAAATAGAGATAGGTGATCAATTGCAATTGTCACTTAGGGATGACACTTCAAAATTAATTGAGAGAGTTGAGAGTTCAAAGATAATGAGAGTTTGAGAGACAGATTTGTTTGTAAGAAATAAAATGAGAGAGGGGTGGTATTTATAGGACTTGGGAGAGAGGGGTTAATTTATATATATATATAAATAAAAAATAAATAAATTGGTTGTTGGTGGAATTAACGCTTATATGATTGTTTCAAAAAAAATTTAAAATTTTTGACCGTTGCACTAGTAGGAGGCAAGGAGCCGTTGGGGTTAGGTCGGGTCAGATGGGGAAAAAAAATTCGGGCCGAGCTCACGAGATGGGTCACACTCCATAACACACCAGAGTCGGGCCGAGTTCTAGAACACATGGCCTAGGGTCTTAGGTTTGGCTTAGGCTTAGGCTTGGTTGGGCCCACCTTGGGCGTGACTAGACTTGGGGTGTGCCGCGAGCTCGTGGGCCAAATTTACACTTCTATATGTGGATAGTGGTTATGAAATATGTGATTAGTGATTTTGATATATGTGATGTTGGTTATGAGACAAATGGTGTTGGTTATGAGATGTGGTTATGACATAAGTGGGTAAAGGTTATAAGATACATGATTAGTAATTATTAGATATGTGATTTTGGTTATAAGTAGAGTGGTATAGTTACAAGTCAAAGGGTGTTTGGTTATGAGATATGTAATTAGTGGTTATGAGACATGTGGGTAATGATTATGAGATATTTGATTAGTGATTATAAGATATGTGATTTTGGTTATGAGCAAAAGTGGTGTCAAATGGTGTTTGGTTATGCTATATGTGTTAGTGGTTATGAGATATGAGATATTGGTTATAATCAAAGTGGTGTGGTTATGAGCAAAAGGGTTGTTAGTTATGAGCTATGTGACTAGTGATTATGAGATATGTGATGTTGGTTATGACTCAAAAGGATTGGTTATGAGATGCGGTTATGATTCATGTGGGTAATAGTTATGAGATATGTGATGTTGGTTATGATCAAAATGGTGTGGTTATGAGCAAAAGGGTATTAGTTATGAGATATGTGACTAATGGTTATGAGGTACGTGATACTGGTTATGAAAAAAAAGGTATTGGTTATAAGATATGCGACTAGTGGTTATGAGATATGTGATGTTAGTTATGACTCAAATGGATTGGTTATGAGATGTTATGAGATATATGATTATGGTTATGACATATGTGATATTAGTTATGAACAAAATGATGTTGATTATGAGATGTGGTTATGAAATATGTGATATTAGTTATGAAGAAAATGGTGTTGGTTATGAGATGTGGTTATAACTAAGTTATGATCAATTTGATTATAGTTAAGAAGAAATATGATTTTGACTCATAACAATAAAAAGTGACCTATTTAGTAGGTCACCTTTAATAATGTGGCCCAATCTTAACTATTGATTTTCTATGTACCGTACATTTTTTTAACAAAATGTACTATAGACTTTCCCTCCATTTACAAATTGATTTGCCGAAAATATGAAAAATACATCAGAAAAGGGAACACAAAAGGGTAATCATGTAAACTCCAATCTCACCAAAATCACCCAAATATGACTTTTCAAAAACATAGGACTAATTGGTCCATAAAAAAACTCTTGGAGTGTGTTTGTTTTGAGGAATTATTTCACGGGATGGTTCAATTTTTTTCTCTGGATTATTAGTCCCTCATATGAGGGATTATTGTACCCTAAGGGAGGGGTGGGATTATTTCCATGGGATTTGTATCCCATGGGACTAATATATGAAATGTTCATTTTACTCTCATGCTATTACTTAATAAACAATTAAAAAAGGATAAAATAGTCTTTGAACATTTATAAATTATTTTTTTAGTGTTGTTAATTTAAAATTATATATTAAATAAAAAACATAAATTATAAATTATAAATTAAATTCAATTAAAAATTATGGCCTTATAAATTAAAATTTTTTAGTGCTGTTAAATTATAAATTATAGATTACAAATTTAAAATTATATATTAAATAAAAAACATAAATTATAAATTACAAGGGTAAAATAGTCTTTTGAACATTTATCCTTATCTAGTCCGTCCAACAAAACATTTGATTCACTAAAAATAGTTCAATCCAGACATCTAATCCCATGACTGAACAAAAATAGGATACAAATCCAGTTCAACCAAATAATCTAGGGATAATGTATCCCAAGACTAACAGTCGGATGGATTACAATCCCCCTTATCCAATCCGTCCAAACAAAGATACCCTAAAAAGATTGGGTGATGTCATTTTTATTTTTTTATTTATTTTTTTATTTTTAAGTTATAGCAAATTTCAATTTTTGAGTTTTAAAATAGGTCATATTGTTTGGTAACCTTATTGTTTTTTTTAACCTACATTTTTTTTAATGATCACGTATCCGGGCCAGCTTATGCGTATTTTGACTAATCCCAAGATCTACGCAAATTGCCCCTTCCATGTGGATCGGCCAAATCTCGGGTAAAGTCCACGAACGTGGCCACAAGGAATTAATAGCACCTAGTAGGAGTTGAACTTGAGATTTTGAGGGAGCACACCCCCAGATCCCAAATTGCACCCACTAGGCCAATCCGTTAGGGTTTTATAACTTACATTTAGGTAGACTTTTTTTTTTTTTTGGGTGCTAATTTTCTTCTTTGATAAACTTTAAAAAAATTGAGTAAATATTTTTTGTTTTTATTTTGTGTAACTCAGATAACCCTAAATTTTTATTAAAAATAGGACAAATTTAAAAAAAAAAAAAAATTCAAACTGAAAAATTAAGTCTAGATGCAAAAGGAATAACGTATTTTTTGGGGCTAAAATGTGGCATTTATTTTCAATTTTTGTTTTTTGGTTTTTTTTTTTTAACACGTTTTTTGGTTTGTTTTAGTAATATTTTTTGGGGACATTTTTGATCGACAAATAGAAAGTACTATTTTATTAATAAAAATAAAACATTACAAAAGGGTGAGAGAGAGAATTATTTAAAAAAAAATAATAACGACCCCCAACTAACACAAGGTAAAATCTGCAAAATTTCAAATAGCAAATATATATATATAGCTGTCTAGGAAACAACTAAATAGAAAACAAAAATCCACAAAAATTATAAAACAACTTAATCCCACCCAATTAAGTTTGTAACTTCTTTAATCTATGAATATGAAAAACAAAAAAAACAAAAAAAATTTGGAACTTAAAATAAAAAAAGATCAGACTAAATATAGAAATGATGTGAAATATTATTTAAACAATGTAGACATATGCAACCTAAACAATTAAGTACTCGTTTGGGAAGAGCTAAAATAGCCTGATTTTTTTGAATTTTTGGTTATTTTAGCTTGACTTTTTTAGCCTCATTCGGTTTTTGTTTTTGGCTTTTTTGATTTTTATAAGAGAAAAAGTGTAATGATTATGGTTTAGATATGGCATTTTGTCTTATTGACTTATGTAGTCAATTTTATCTTTTGTGTTGTTTTATCCAAAAAGTCAAAACCAAACATAACTTAAAAATAAACCAATTTTTAACAATCTTAGAAGAAGAAATTAGCTGTAATGAGCTGCGTGACTCTTTCCTTTATAAGGTGAGGAGATTGGGAATAATGTGGAGAAGATGTATGGCGGCTAGAATTTTAAAGTGGAAAAGATAATAGGCTGTAGAGAGAGAGAGAAAGGGGAAATTAAAATTTTTTCTATTATGAAATAATTATTATTTACAGGAATGATAACATATAATCATAGCAATATTTTTATTTTTAGGAAAGAAAGGTAAAATTTTAACAAAATTATAATTAATATGATGTGTTAGTCAATAACATTTCTTTTAATATTTTTAAAATAAAAAAATTAAGAATTTCATAATGAAGTTTCGGAGCTTTGTTTTCCTATTATGAAAAAATTATTATTTGCAGGAATGATGGTGTAATCATAGCAATATTATTGTTTTAGGAAATAATGGTAAGCTTTTTAAAAAATTATAATTAATTTTATATAATTAATATGATGTGATAGCCAATAACATTTTTTTCAATATTTTTAAAATAACAAAAATTAAGAATTTTATGATGAAGTTTTGGAACTTTCCTACCCTTCATCATTGAAATATCACTTTAATATACATATAGATAACTAGATAGGTATTTAATATTGGGTCAACCTAATATATATCTGTTTGTCTTGTTCTAATCCTATCTTGGATTTGATCCAAAAAAAATTGATCAATCAATTAATAAATAGGGCGCTTCGGAGAAAAGTTTAATTTTTAATTTTGTTTGGTCAAAAATCTAGATATCAAAATACTTTGTTCAAAAAGACAAACTTAGACAAAATGACCAACATGCTTCGGCAAAAAGTCTAATTTTTAATTTTTTTGGTCAAAAATTTAGATATCAAAATACTTTGTCCAAAAAGACAAACTTAGACAAAATGACCAACATGGCCCTATATCTATCTTATATGTTGTAATGCCCCAAAATTTATTACCCATTTTATAATTAAATCCATTTAATATTTTTCAACCATTACAATGAATACCATTAAAGAACAAAGTTTTCTATCCAAGATAATCTCTTATCATTGTACAATTTCAAGTGAAATATACATCACTGTTCATTAACATACAATCATGAATAATAACATTTTAGAGGGTATATAAGAATACAAAAATAAAGTGCCTATAACGCTCCGAAATAATAACAACAACCCACATCATAATATTCCGTAGAATGAATCACTAGCATTATATTTAACATTTCCACTGATACTCATTGATCATACATTCATAAATCCTAGATCATGAATCTATAACATATGACATGTGTATACGAATTGAAATAAAAAGAGAATCCAGTAAGTTTATATCATAATGGCTACATCTTTCTAAGTCAATATTTGGGTACAACAAAAATGAGTTCAACTCAATACAGTTAAAGCCCAAGGCTTATACAAAATAATTACACAAAGGAACAAAAGAAGCTCGTAGCTCTAAGTCCTGTCAAGCTATATCATTGGAGAAGGCATATCATTAGCACGTAAAAGTTATTTTCTACATAGGATGAGCTAAAACCCAATAGAGATACTTTACCACAATGTATAAAACTTAACGAAGTCATAAAGTAAATGCATATGCACGCTATTTGTCAAACCTTTTACATTTTTATCTCAAAATAATACAATGCCAGGATAATATATATATCAATTCATGAAAAATATCTTTTATATCAGAAAATAGGGCAGTGGATACTTACACTGGGAATCTCTAGGTATGCGTCTGCCAGTAGGCTATACAAGCACTACCAAAATCATTTTACCGGTACTAACCGGAAGGATTGACACCTAACCGCATGGGTTTCTAGACTTTTACTAAGGACACATAGACCAATATAATAATCACAACCACACTCCCTAACCAAATTCACCAAAGTATACACCTTTTTTTTCTTAAAATAATATATTTTTAATGTTCAAGTATGAAACAATACTCAATGCAAGATGTATGAGTAAATAATTTCAATTTATCTAATTATCATGCAATTTCTATAACAGTCAAAGTTATCCTCTACCGATAGCTCAAAACAAATATTTCTATTCAACATATAATTTTCCAACAAAAGATATAATTTCATTATTTTCAAAACGAGAGCGATACTACATATTCAACTCCATCGTCATCATTAACAGATACATTTCTCTTATCTTTTCAAAACCCACATCCTTTTCATTTTCTTGCATAAATCAAATATCTATGATTTTCAAACAAAATCTCCTTTACTTTCAAAATCACATTTGAGTAAGGAAATTCCAATAATTTAACACAACTCAATATTTTATACACTTCCACAACCTTTCTTAAGAATCTATTTGAAAAACCTTTTTTTTACATTTCAAAATCAAACCCTAAGTTTAACCTAAAATCCCAAAATCACTAAACCTTTTTAAAGAGCATATAATTAGGCTAAGAATCATACCAAAGATTGAAGAAATCTCTACCTTAAGAGTAGAAGAGGAAGAGGAAGAGGAAGAGGAAGAGAGCAATGGTAAAACTTTGACGGAGTCGAAAACATGATCTCCTCCGATTAGAATGAAGCTTTTGAAGAGATCTACATTTTTCTCCAAAGAGTTATAGTAGAGAAATCAATGGGTGAAGGTGTATTTGAGATTTTAAAGCAAGAACTAGAGAGAGAAAGTGAAGAAATTAGCGTTAGAGGTGTTTTAGAGAGAGAGAGAGAGAAATGAAAAAGTGATTAAAATTTTATTTTTTCCCGATTTGATATACGCACAGATTGCTCGAGTGACTAAAACGCTGCTCGAGCATCAGACACAATAAGTAATACCGCTCGAGCGATCAAAAACACCATTCGAGTGCACAATTAGCCTCTCCTAAAAGTTTTGTAGACTGCATAAGACCGCTCGAGCGAAAATCACCCTATTCCTAGAAGTTTTGTAGACCTGCAAAAATACTAGGAGATCTCAAAGACCGCTCGAGCGACCAAAACACCGCTCGAGCGAACAAGAAAAAAACTGGATAACAACTCTTTCAAAAAACTACCTCTTAACCTATTTTAAACACAACCAACACTCAACCCAACTACCAACAATATGAAAAAGGGCATGATCAACAATTAAAGACACGGAATCCCAAATTTAAGAGCATGAAATAGGTTAGGTATAAATCGGAATCGTTATAGTGCCCTAATGGCGTACACATTTTCAAGGATAGTCCTTGATTATACAAAAATGAACATTCAGTCCCAAACCACAAAACAATTTCAGAGCTTCAATAAGTAACATCTAGTAAGCCTTCATGCTCCAGTCAAAACACATCTATCGCTAAGTCACTTTGGCGGAATCACACTATAATTTCCTGAAATGTTGTTAGTTGGCGTAAGCTAATGCCAGTATGAATACATTTAATCGAGTATATAAATAATTGAGATGTATATGATCATGCCATGCACGTGTTACAAAATTTATATTTTCTTTTTTAAAACCAAGAACGCTCAATGCATGATTTCCATTTAAAGTCTCATTTACAACCTTGGGGTGGTAAATACGTTATGGTGTCCCAAGTAAGAGCCACAAAACCATACTTACATCTATAGACTTGTATACTAAAAATATTCCCATATTTGCTAGTTATTAATATGGTTAGGGAATCGGCACCCAAAATTAGGGTTGGGTATAGAGTTATACGACTCACGAAAACAGCCCAACCCAAATTGCCCATGCCTATTTAGGCGGTTTCGCAAAATTGTTAGTGTCGGATGCGGCTTAGGATTTTCCTGTTTTGCGGGTTGTAGGCGGGTCTCAAGTTTTACCCGCACTCGCACTCACCCATCCATATCTATATACATATTATTTTTTTTTTAAAATCTAGACTACAAGATTTTCTAGTAGGTTTTGTAAGTGTGTAACCCTAATCTTCTCTTCTCTCACTCATTTTAATCTAATTATTAAGCATGCAGGCTCTAATATTATAACATTATAATAATATCACACACTGCCTTGTTTGAAATACTTATTATTCATTTGGAATTATTTTAATTTTTTGTAAATCTAGTTATGTGATGTTTTTTTTTTCTTTCCTTCTATGTTAGTTTTTATTTAATTTTCATTCTAATTTTTTGTAATCCAGTTTTAATGGAGGATAGTGTTGAATCTCCCGCAATCAAAAATATTTAAAAAAATGGAAAAAAACCAAGCCAAAAAATAAATTTTTAAAGGAAAAAGCTCAATCTGCAAACTGCCCGCACATCCGCGAACCCTATCCACACAATCCGCAACCCACATTGCGGGCGGTTGCAGGTTCAATTTTTTCCAAACTGCAGACATGTGAACGGGTCCAAACCGCAAACTGAACCATCAAAAGCTGATCCGTGAGCACCCCTACCCAAAATCATCAATTTTTGCACTTTTATCGACTATAAATACGATAGGGCCAATGGACATCCAAAACCATTTTCTCACATTCGTCCGGCAATAAACTCAAGATATGACAATTGGGCATCCAAACTCCCCTATGCAATTACCAACACAATACACAATCATTTCCCAAAATGCGACTCAACTACCCGAATTCATATGCTATTTACCTCCTTTCAATATTTTTCAAATATCCACAAGATAGTAAGTTCATAAGAGAAAATCATAATGCACATGATGCATAAATTTCCAAATCCAATTTGCCTAAGGTTCATCAATTTGTAAGCAAGATTTAACAATAGCAAGAAACAAAAAGATTTTCTCCAACAACTCTAACATTCATCTATCTCAACACACATTTCCAAGATGAATCAAACTTACATGTTTCAACACATTTTGTAACAAGCATTCATCCAATTTCAAGGTTTAAAAGTCAATTGAACCAAACCCCATTATTAAATCAAATTTAGAAACTAGGGTTTTTGAGAAAATTGGGGCCTTTTCCTCTTTTACACTTAAAGAGTCAATATTCATCATTAACAATAATAATCAACAAGAAACATTTATAATCCTTCCCAAAATCATTAGGTATAAGCCATTTTTTGTTTGTCAACCCTATTTTATACAACAAAATTATCTCATACATTTCTATTAAGAAAATACCACATATATACCTCAAATCATAGATATACTAAGTTAAAAATACCCCTACCTCAAGGATAAGAGCTAACAACGAAGACCCAAGCAAGAACTTTGACAAAAACGCAAACCAATTGATAAATATGGCAATTTACACTTCTCCTTCACTATTCTTGCAAGATCTATGGTGAATCTTTACTAAAATGGGGTGAAATCTAACGCTCTAGGGCTAGAGTTTTTGGATATGAAGGTGTGCGAAATAAAATTGAAAGAAAATGAGCAAAAAGTGGGTTTTATACTAGCTGAATCCGAACAAACCACTCAAGCAGTCTTTCCACCGCTCGAGCAGTGAGCCTAAACTTCGAACATTTCAAGCCCGCAAAACCAAATACTGGATGCACTCTCCTTTCTGCTCGAGCGATGAACCAACCACTCGAGTAGTCACCCTGGACACAACAAGTCACACAGCTCAGCTCCTAAGGCACTCCCAACATATCAACCTTATTTTCATATTGACAATTTAAGCAAATACTTTTATTTAGCCTCTTACATTTATATTTCATTTACTTAAGTTTACAATGAATATAAGAAAATGCTTCTCATTTGGATTGAAAGAAAAATATAAAAAAATCAAAATCTAATTAAATCAAAGAGTGGTTCCCCCAATTTTAGTACAAAAAAAAATTTTTGATTGAAATTTCTAAAGTTGGCGTTGAAATAAAGTGGTTAATACCTCATAAAAAAATCTCATTAAATCAAGTTAGATTATTTAATATATAAGAAATAATTACCGTCAAAAATTATTTCAAAATCTTAAGTTTTAAAAAATCTTACACTTCAAATTTTTTCAAATTAGTCCAATCTTTTAACAATTTTTTTTAAAATACAATAATCTTTAGACCATCTCCAACGGTGAACCAAACCCAGCATCAAATTCAAATTTTGATGAAAAACCTACTTTTTCAAGCTCCAACCGTTGCAACCAGATGATATCCAAAATGATGATTTCATCAATATAATATATCAAAACTAGAACGAACATCTATATATCTCAAATCTCATCATCCCTATAGATAGTTTACCACCGGTCAACCAGTAAAAGATTCAACAGTTTCAGGAAAAAAGTTCAAACCGTTAATATGATAATATATAATATATATATTATTTTTCCTAAACCGGATCGACGTACCCTCTTTCGTCCCGAAAAAGTTCAGAAAGCAATATAATAAAGTTCAGACAATTCGGCAAAAAAAAAAAAAAAATTTTCCTATACGATCAAACCGGGTCCCACATCCTCTGCTCCGATAGATTTGGTGAAAGGTGAACCGTTGGAGCGAGTGGTATCAAATTTAGTGAAATGGGTCATTTTTTACTCAAATTTGGTGAAAAATTTGAGTCACCGTTGGAGATGCTCTTATGTGAAAAAAAAATAAGGTCGGATCTCGAGACTAGCTGTTTCATATGCACAGGCTTAAATACAACACACAGCCGTACCTTCTCTCTCTCTCTCTCTCTCTAAAAACCCTAACCCCCCATCTCTCTCTCTCTCTCTCTCTCTCTCTTTTGTAGTCGCCGAAGTCACTAGAGTCGTCGGAGTCACTGCTCGACCTCTTGATCGTATCTCACCATTGGTGAACTACTGCAACACCTGGCCGGTGGTGACGCCATCGCCTTCTCCTTACTAATCTAAGCAAATCAGATATGCACTTCTCTCATCATCTTCATCTTACATTGCCATCTCCTCAGGTCTTCTTCCTCCTTCTCCTTCACTGGTGACTCCTCCACCCTCGGCCACCACCTCGTCCAGATCAGTATTTTCGATGTTTTCTTCGTCTTCAAGCTTTAGATCCAACAATGGAGCTAAGATCTGATGCCTTGCAAGTGAGACATTGCCAGATTTAAGGTCTGTATGTATTATTTATATGCATATGCTTGCCTGGTTCCAGAAACAAAATCTGCTGATGAAAGTATCCAATCCCCAAAGTCAAAATTAATAAGGACACCCATTATCTTTGTAAATTAAAGTATAACGCAGCGGGTAAAAAATTCAAATTATACCTTAGGTGATAGAACCTGAAGCGAAGAATCTCGTGGGTAAATCATGTACTTCAAAAATGCGAAACAACGAACCCAGCAGTTGAGTGATACCACAATATGAGTATCACCCACACAAGTGTGCAAAAAGCTTGATTGTTGTTTAATGGGAGAGGGTTAGTATGGGAAAAACATATGTTGTTTTCATTATTCCATATCTCATATATCATATCAGATATATAGGATAAATATATCATCTATCCATATCAGTTGATATGATAGATATAAATATCATGAGTGCTTATCCAAATAAGTTTTGAATTCAAATTCAAACTTATATGGATAAGGTTCAAAAGGTTCATGGGTCATGCCACATGGGCGCCAAATTTCTAATAATCTTCAATTAATTACTATTATACTATCACATCCCTAAATTTACACCAAATATTTTTTTATTCTCCTCTCCTGTTACTAGACAATAAGGAAGTAAATTTTAAACTTTGAGAGTTCCAAGAGTGTTTGGGTGTTCTCAAGCTTTTCTCTGGTTTTTTAGTGTGAGCAACTAGATCGCTGTTTGGTATTTTCTTCAACAGATCAGCTCTGCTATGTATATGAGAATTTGATTTGAACAGATAAAAGAAAAATTGGTATTCTCCTCTCTCTTTTCTCTCTATATATGAGAATTTATTTATTTTTCTTTCTTGTTTTTGTTGTTGAACAGATAAAACAAATAGATAATTTTTTTCTTTGTTGTTATTGTTGTTGATCATCTCTCCCTAATGATATATATATATATATATATATATTCTGTTGTTGAACAAATATATGTTGGATTTAGTTATTATGTAAAATTGTTGTTGTTTTTTTTTTATTTGTTGGTGTGTGTGTGTGTGTGTGTGTTTTATCTGTTGGTGTGTTGTTAGTTTTTTTATCTATTGCTGTGGTTGTTTTTTTTATTTTTATTTTTATCTGTTGGTGTCTTGTTGTTGTTGTTGTTGTAGTGGATAATTCCAACAGATAAAAAACAAGTTTGTGAAATTTCAAACAGATATGAAAATGGGCCCTCAAATTTGAATAGATAAAAAAAAAAAATTGAATAGATAAAAACTAATTTGAACAGATAGACATAAATTTTAACCAATAGTAAAAAAAAAAGTCAACATATAAATTAAGGGGTAAAATTGAAAACAAAATGTCTTCCCAAAATAACAAAAGGACTCTTACCAAACTATTTCGCAAAAGGTCGATCTCTCACCAATAAAAAATATCCATTGAATCTAATACCTTATATTCTCTTTAGATTAGATTTATCACCGATTTTCTCTAATAAATAGAGTTTAAAATGTTCAATTTTATATCATAGTTTCTCAAGTTTTAAATTAATACATATTTTCATAGTTTAAATTTTAAAATACATATGTCTATAGTAAAAACAATCAAGTTACCATTACAATTTACAAAGAACACTACTCTGACAGGAAAAAAAATGCATTTGTATGCAGTACATGTGAGTTTACAATGTAATTAAATCTGCGTAATTATTAATTTCTCGGTACAACACCGTTGGGGGGGGGGGAGGGGTTTGCAATTGAGAAAATTATTTATAAGTCTTATTTGGAAGACTTATTTAATGTGAAGTCTAATGAATATTCTTTTAGAGTTTGAAATTCTATTTAAATATGAATGTATTTTATAAAATTCTATGAGTTGTAATGAATGATATTAGTGTATTATTATATCCCTAATTTTTTTTCATGTTGTGCCTTATTTTCTCAATTTATCATATCACGTTTTGGAAGGTTTTTAAGAAAGACAAGTCAACAGGTAACATTCATGCCAGTTTTTTTTGCTTTGATTGTAAGAAATTGAATTTTTAGACAACTAATTAATTTGTTAATAATAATATTAAGTCAATTAATAGTGATTATGAAATTATTAAATTATAATGTTAATAGCATCGTAGTTAATATTAATAATATTAAACTCCTTTAAATAAATTTATTTATTTTTCTGTGATTAAATTTCTATATCTAAATATAGTTGTGAAAACTAAATGAGTTAAATAAATAATAATTAAGTTAGTCAGAGGATAATAGTGAGTAAAACATCTAGTGAATATTTTATATATACATTGATTTTTGTACACACACCAAAAAAAAAAAAATGAAATCATATTTTTGGCAGAGGATTTTGGTCACCCTCCTTCCCAAGGAGGTTGCAGAGGCATGCTAAGACATGCATACAAACCCACTTATACACTCAAGGCCTAGGAAATCAAGCATGCCTTATAGATAATGTTTTCCAAGTCAAAGGGAAAAACAAATCTGCCAAAAACAAAATAAATAAATAAAAATATGTTGCCTCCAAACTCCTACAAGTAGATCACTATTTCAACCCCTCTTTTCTTGCACAAACACCGTTGAAGAGGAGAGACAGAGAGGGAGAGAAAGAGAAGAATAAAAAAAGAAAGAATAAGAGAGAGAGGAAGTGAAGTCTCAACACTTAGCAAAATTTTTTTTAAAACTCTTGAGGTAAGAATACTTCAACTATACTTATCTTTAGATATATCATTTAACACAAAGAATGTATTATTATCAGATTACAAGAGTTTAGAAGCATGTTAGAATTGTTTTATGCTATCATATCCTTGTTCAAAGAATTATTTTCCAGTACTGTTAAAATTTCTCTTGCGATTAGAGATGTTCAAATAAATTCTACAAAGTTCGTTTTGAAAGTCTGAAGCTACTGAGACCTCCCAAACATATTTCTTCCATGGTCAAATTTTTACAAAGTCATTAGAGGGTATTTTATACCTGGAATAAATTGTTCTTCTCAACTGCTGCATGCAACTCAGCACAAACATCCACTTCAAATATATGTCATTTTTTTAATAGAATTTATTTTTATGCAAAACCACTTAAGATAGTTAGATATATGAGCTGTTTTTCATTTTCCACCCATTTCATAGAAAATGGATAAGTTTAAGAGGAGAAATTGCAGTTCTACTAAAATGCGATAGATTTTGTCCAATTTTCTTTGCAAAATTATTTGACTATCTTCCATTGGTTTTCAATCTTCAAGCTCTTCTGTAAATGTGTTCTCAACTCAAGTATATAGCACAACATGCTCACCTTACCTCTTATTGACATTGTTTGAGGCCCCTTTTTATTTTTCAAACACAGATTACTTGTGCTGGAAGTTGATGTTGTTCACTGTCGCAGAAACCAGTTTTCTTCCAAATTTTATTTCTCCATCTTAAAATCGTTTTTAGCCCTGGAATTCTTCTCGAACTATTTTCCTTACTCAATGAACTAGTACCAATTAAAATCTTGTAATAATTGAACTTCGTTTGGTATGGGTTTCATTATTTTTGGTCCAATAATTCAGTGTTGAAAATAAAAAGTGTGGGAAATTCTAAGAAATTTTGTGATGACTCGTAAGACATTTCTGTAATATTAATTTTGGTTTCCATACATGGTTATGTCGTGCTATATAAACTTTATGTCACTGTGGCTTTTAAACTAAAATTTGCGCATGTATCAAAATGTGAATTTGACGAAGTAAAGAAACATGAACTTGAACTGATGCATTAAAAGTTAAAAGTGATGGGGTGAGCCCGGTTTAGAGTCTTGTGCGAGTGAGTCACAAACCCTAACATGGCATGGGAAAGTATTTTGGCTTTTATTGGTATAGACAATATAAGGTTGGTGGTTCAGAGGTCACAACATAGACCATTCCCTTGGGGTAGACCGTGATGTCACGACTCGGGTACGTGACCCTGGTGTGTGGACATCATTGGCAGTTACAGTAAGTAACATTTAAATAGTTGACTAAGGGGGAGTCAGAATTGTCCATGGCTATTGCTTAGCGGTTGAGTGGAAATGGTGTTCTGCGGGGAGTTACATAGACTTACCTTATAAACTAAACCTATGAGAATTCAAAAGAAAAGTTTGGCATTTTTCTTATGATGAATCACTGCTTCCACTTGCCATTATTCTTATTGTCTATTGTTATTATTCCAACTGTTAGCATTCCTGTTATGCTTATTACTCTGTTACTACACAATATTTATTATTTGTGAGTATTCTTTTCGGGGTGGATATTTACAGGTTGTAGTATCTTATTGAGCTCATCGCTCATTGGCATTCCCATTGCCCTGGCTTTTTATGCCAGGTACTGAAGAAACCGAAGGAAACACCGAGGTCTTGGAAGGTGACGTTCAACCTTGGTTAGCTTGAAGTTTGCCCAAGTCCTATGAACCCTTTTCCTG
This sequence comes from Camellia sinensis, assembly GCF_004153795.1. Lineage (NCBI taxonomy): Eukaryota > Viridiplantae > Streptophyta > Magnoliopsida > Ericales > Theaceae > Camellia > Camellia sinensis. Next base: position 977,718 of record NW_021028271.1, on the reverse strand, counting down.
AGTTATCTAGTTTTTTCTAGTTTTATTTTATTTTATATTGGTGTTTTTTCTATCATGAATGTACTAAGACTAAGCTTTAAGTTTGATTTGGAGTTGTAATTTAAGAACTTTTAATTTTGTTTTGTTAATTAGTGGATGATGGCAAACTTAGTGGCAGCTTGATTAGAAGTTCTTAATTAAGAAAATTGATTTTAAGTTTTAAACCTTATTATGATGTCCTCAAATTTGGGGCGTCACAACATGGTATCAGAGCTTTAGGTTAGAATACCTAAGGACGGTGGTAAGAGGTCTAACCTTAATTGAGTAGTAGTGTCATGTGTTAGAAGGAATAGAGTTATGTGACGCACGATATATGCGAGCTTTATGCTAATCATAGTAACTATCCTTATTTGATCCTAACTGTACCTCTAGCTTGACGCCAAATTTGTCGGATGTATAATCATCACTTCTCTATCTTGATTGAACCTTTCCAATTCGGCAAAGTATTGCCTTAGGATGATCAATTGTCAATTTTTGAGCCTTGATTATTGCATCTTGTATATTGTTCTCTTGAAAACTAGTTGCACTCTTTTAATCTTTTCAAGGTGAGGAATCTTAGGTAGTTGGTTTGAAATGTGTATGGCCAAACGCAATTTCAATTCAAATATCTAGTTTGGTCACTAGCTCCATAATCATAACCCTATTAAAAGTCCAAAACCATCATGTCATCCGACTGTATCGTCTGTTCAAATTCCATTTGAATTCTTGTGTTAATTATGCTATTGTCATAGCCGTTTCATACTCTTTCTTCTCTATTACAACTGTGTGAATCTTGGGATTGGAGTCAGGTCAATTAGAAATAATCATGAGTGTAGAACCAAATTTAGGTAGTTCAGTCCGAGTAGATCCCGTTATAAGTCCTATAACTTAGAAGTCTCTCAGCCACGACACAAACTAAAGAATAAACTGATTAGCGGTCAATCGAACGACAATAGATTGCTATTGTAGGTCGGTGATGACTTTTTGCTTGACGATATGATTTTTCAATTTAAGGGGGATGGATAGAATTCTTTGTCTCCTACGTATCGCAAGTCATAATGGCATAACCTACTAGTTAAGCAGTTGATAAGCTTGATGCTTGAAAATGAAGAGTTGAAGGATATATGACTTCCTCGTGTAGTGTACAAATACACCAACATTTTCTTTGACTAACTACCAAGATTACCTTCAAACGGGAGCTAGACTTCACTACTGAGTTGAAACTCAAAATGTTGTTAATATCTATAACATTGCATCACATGACATAGTTAAACTTAAAGAAATGAAAACACAACTACAAGAGTTGTTGGACAAAGAATTTATTTGACTGAGTACATCTCCACATAAAGCATTGGTGTTGTTCACCAACAAGAAAGATAGAAAACTTAGGTTATATGTATTGACCATTGATAACTCAATTGAGTCACTAAATTAATAATAATAACAACAACAACAACAACAACAACAACAATAATAATAATAATAATAATAATAATAATAATAATAATAATAATAATAATAATAATCCATTACCTTTGATTGGTGTTCTACTCCGATTGGGAGGATTAAAGAGTTTTTCTAGAATCGACCTTAGGTCTAGTTATCATGACTAGTTACATGTGCATGATAAAGACATATAGAAGACTGCATTTTGAAATTTCTACAATCACTATGAGTTCATAATGATGCCATTTGGTCTAACCAATGCACCAGGCATGTTCATGAGCTTAATGAACAAAATATTCACGCCTTACTTAGATCAATTTGTGGTAATTTTCATTGACGATATTTTTGTGTATTCCAAGTCTGAAGGAGATCATGAACAACACTTGAGAATAGTACTTCAAACCTTGAGAAAGAACTAACTGTATGCTAGCTAATAAATGTGAGTTCTGGATGGAGGAAGTAAAATTTTTGGGTCACGTGGTGTCTAGAAAGGGAATATTAGTGGACCCAACTAAAGTAGAAGCAGTGACAAAATGGAAATAACCTAAGAACACATTTGAGATTTGTAGTTTCTTAGGATTGGCCGGTTACTATCGAAGATTCATTCAAGACTTCTTAAAATTGGCCAAACCAATAAGACATTTGACTCAAAAAGGAGTTAAGTTTGAATGGAACAAATATTGTGAAAATTCATTCCAAGAACTCAAGAAAAAATTGACGAGTGCCCCTTATTCTCATAGTACCAGAACGTGACGTTGGGTACAATGTGTATTGTGATGCTTCCAAAGAAGGTTTAGAGTGCATATTGATGCAAAATGGCAAGGTGGTGGCATATGAATCAAGGCAATTAAAGAACCATGAGAAGAATTATGCCACTCATGGCTTGGAGTTAGCAACCATAGTTCACGCACTCAAAATTTGAAGACATTACCTGTATGGTGAAAAGTTTGAGATATTCACCGATCACAAAAGTTTGAAGTAAATGTTCACCCAAAAAGACCTGAACATGCGTCAGAGACACTGGATTGAGTATCTCGAGAATTACCAATTTACCCTTTCCAATTATCCTGGCAAGGCTAACGTGGTGGCAAATACGCTAAGTCACAAGAATAGAGGGATTGTTGCTAGTTTAGCACTTAGAGAATGAAATATGGTTGGAACACTCAATGAATTTGGGGTACAGATGGAGGTTCAAGATGAAAAGGCTTACTTTGGTGCTCAGATTGTTCTGCCTAAAATTTTGAGCGAGATATTAGAATCACAAAAGTACGATAAGGAGGTAGTATTTATAAAGGCACAAATGGAATCTAGTGAAACCATGCTAGGTTGGGAAATTCACACAGATGGGAGTTTGAAATATCAAGGTCGAATGTTCGTGCCAAACGACAACTCACTAAGAGAAAAGGTACTTAAGGAATTCCGCCATTCAGTATTCGTAGTACATCCAAGATGTACCAAGACTTAAAACGCCAATATTGGTAGGGCAGAATGAAAAGGGATGTAGCAAAATTTGTGTCTTAATGCCTGATATATCAACAAGTAAATGCTGAACACCAAAGATCGGCAGGAACACTTCAACCCTTACCAATCCTGAAGTGGAAATTGAAACACATTACCGTGGATTTCGTGACGAGCTTGCCTCGATCACCATAGGGACATGACGACGTGTGGGTAATGGTTGATCGACTAACTAAGACAACCCGATTCTTACCTGTCGAGCCATCAGATATGTTAGATTCACTTAGTAAATTGTTCATCAAAGAAGTGATTAGATTACATGGAATACCAGTTAGCATCGAGTCTGATCGTAATCCTCGTTTCATTTCTCAAATTTGGAAGAGCTTGTAGAAGGCAATGGGAACGAACCTATGCTTTAGCGGCATTTCATCCATAAATAGATGGGCAATCTGAAAGGACGATACAAATCTTGGAGGATATGCTTCGAGCTTGCGTTATGGATTTTAAGGGAAGTTGGAAGAAATACATACCTCTCGTTGAGTTCGCTTATATAGACACCCCATTTTTGAGCATCCTCAAGACTTGGATGTTCTTGCAGGTACATCCAATGATGAGTTAGGTTGCTCATCGAGCGCTCAAAATCCGTGGCAGAATGCCACATGTTTGAGCTTTCCAAACCTTGCATACATTCTGTCTCATCTTTGGACCATGTTTAGGTCCTTTCAACATGTTGTTGTTGATGGCCAGCCGGCCATATTTGGGCACTGCTGGCCATGGATCTTGGCCTGCTGGCCAATGATGTGCCCTACCGGCCATCAATGAGCCCCTGGCCGCCATCACTGATGGCCGGCCGGCCACTAGTGCATCAGTAGATATTTTCTGATATTTTGTGCCAACTGTTTGCACAGATTGAGGCATTTTTCAACACGTGTGTGGCTAGATCTTTTTGAGGGGATTTTGCATTCTCTATATATAGAAGCCCTCTCTTGCATATAGGGGGGGGGGTTAGAAATTTTGAAGACAAAAAAATCTCTCTCTCTCTCTCTCTCCCTAGAATTCTCTATCTCTTGATATTTTGTGCCTTATAGCCTAAATTCTCTACACTTTTGCATATAAGCCCTTGATCAAACTTGATCACCATTGAGTTGAGACTACTTGAGGCCCTTTTTGAGCTTTAGAAGAGGATATTGGCTTGGTTTGGCTTGATTTTGGTGCCTAAATTGCATCTTGTCTTCAAGAGGTAGAATACTTGTGTTTTAAGCTTATTTTAAATATTTGTTTTTCCATCTTTACATACTGTTTTGAGGCCGGTTTTGACCTCTGAAAATCTCTGTTTTCATGGTCTAAAAATGGTGGTTTGAGGTTTGATTGGAGTTAAGGGTAGTCCACCATTTTGGTTTCTTGATTATTAAGTTGTTGTGCCACCTTTCAAAGCTTTTAAATCAAAATTTTTGGCTCTTTTAACCACTGAATTTCAGAGGATTTTCAATGGTAAAAATCATGTTTTGAAGTCCAAAATGGAAGGGGTTGGCCTTCTCTCATTGTGTCTTGCTTCCATGCCTAGGTTGCTTCACATGTTAACATGATTTTCTGGTTTAGCCTAGCTTAATTCAAGTATGTTTTAGGCTTTATTTTGGCATGTTTCAACTCTGTTTTGGGTTGCTTGGAGCATTTGAGGCTTGCTTTGTATGTTTGTAGTGCAATTGTGTTTAATAGTTTAGTTTGTGCTATGTTTTGGCCTCTTATTCTAGTTATTTTTAGCTTACTTCAAACATATTTTAGGACTCCTCTTAGGTTGTTTTAGGACTTTTTTGAAGTGTTTGTACCTTGTGAGCTTTGTATTGCATGCCTATAGTGTATTGATCTTCACTAGTTTGGTGTTTTCGGCTTTTAAACATGATTTGCATGAGTTGATTACATGTTGTAGTGTCTTTTTGCATGCAATTTCAGCACATATAATAACTGCGACCTCCCTCATTTCATCATTTTTTCATTTGCCTTGAGGGGTTGATTAACCTTAGAGTTGTGTTTAAGCTTGAGATTGAGATTTCTGCTTAATGGTTTTAATCCTATTTTGAGGGTTTCTACTAACCAACGATATGATCTCTCTCATGCCTTAAATCATCCTTGAGTTGACACCTCTTTCATTAGAGGACACTTACCTTGGACTAAATCAACTAAAGAATGAGTTGGTAACTTAAAATGAGTAAACAAAAGTGACAAGTAAAACTTGAGCAAGATAAGCATGTTGTGTTGCATTACATGTGTTCGATCGGACGTTATATTGAACACAAGGAAGATTGGAGCATTTCATACTCAAAGTAATGAAATGAGCCAATCTCCTTTGTCTCCATTGCCTTTGATCACACATGATAAGGTGATGGCCTTGAGTCTTGTTTTCTGCATACAATGAAATTGTACTCCTTGGTTCTTTGACCATCATGCATCGAAGATGCTTGGTTAGTGGTTTTGGATCCAAGAGTGTCACTCCTTTGAGGTTTTGAGATGATAATGGGAAGCACAATACAAATAAATCCCCGGAAAACCCTTCTTTTTTCTCTGTTTGTGCTCTGTTGCAGTGTGGTGACTTAGAGCACCAGTGGTCGGCAGTGGCTCATTGGTGGCTGGCAGTGCCTCATTTTTGGCTGGCAGCACACCTTTTTGGCCGGCAGGGGGTTGGCAGCAACCTCCCATGGTCGGCAGGCCACTGGTGCAATCTTCAGCAAGTTTTTTGTAAGGTGGAACAAGAAGATTCTGGAGTATGGTCAACCCTACAAACAGAGCCTCTCAAGAGCAAAACGGTGGCTTTTCGGGGTGAAAACTGAGTGAATGCATCCTCCACTTCCCGAAGCAGAGCTGAGGCAGTGTAGTTCAAATATTTTGCACGAATAGTTTATGTACATTTGTGTTGTAAATTAATTAATTAGTTGCTAATTAGTTAAAGTGCTGTAATAATTAGTAATTCGTTTGCTAGTTATTCATTTGATTTGTAATAATTAGTCTAATTAGTTTAGTCTAATTAGTTTTGATTAGCTTAGCTTAGCGTAGCTAGTTAGCTTATTCATTCGGACCCTCCTTCGCGAGGGCACAATGTTGTAATAAGTGTGCGTGTGTGTGTATATCTTCCAACCCCGCGTCTTTCTCCCTTTTACTTAACCTCTTTTGATGGTTAGATTAGGGACATTTTCAATTAGCATACCTTATGCTCGCATGTTTACATCCATTCATTTGTATTGCATGCACTGAGGCTTGGCGCATCATTCAAACTGCATCATTATTTCAATACTTCTTTGAATTCGTGTTTCAAAGCATGTTATCAAAGTATTGCAAATACCATGATTAAGTAGTTGAGCCTATTTTATTGCATCATTGCATGTGTTGCATTAGGCATCTTGTATAGTTAGGATCATGCAATGTTTCTAACTAGTTTTTGTTTTGGCTTGGAGTACTCGGTGAGTTTTACGCTTTAGCATGCTTGCATGAGTGTAATTGCCATATTGCCATGTTTCGTATGCTTGCCATGAGGCTATGTATTTATTTGTTAAACTGCATGAATGCCTGTGGATGAAGGCTTTGTTATTTAAATTGGAACGATTCAACGAATGTGAGTTTTAAGCCCGCTTTGTGGAGTGACAAATCATGTTTTAAGCCCACTTGAGGTGGCAAATCCGCACTTTTAAGCCCACTTGAGGGTGACAAATTCAAATTATTTTCAAAAACAAACATGAGTTGAATTGTTCAAAATCTTGCGACTAGTCTATACTTGTATGTGTGTGTCACATAGTAATGTTAACTAATAACCGGAATAAGAACACATAATGTTTATAAAACATCATATCATGATTAGTAGAGGCCGATCTTTGATCAGGCGAGTGGGGGTGCTCATTTTAGGATCTTCTCCTCTCGTACCTAAGTTCCCGAGCCGAGGCAACTTTGGTGATGACGGACATGTGGCCTTTTGGCACGAGTCAGGGTTTTCTAGATTTTTTCAAAAATAAAATATTTAGGTGGCAACTCTGTAATCTGGCAAAACAGTCCAATTTTGGCATTATTTGATTTAAAATTGATTTTTCAAAATGGTTTGCCGGATTTGGACTCTTTGGTGATTATCAGTTTCACATTGCACTTTGTGAGACTAGATTCAGAACCGCAGGAGTCCGAACTGTGAGGCCTTCTTTTCAAACCTTTTCGAAAGGCGGGGTGCGGAAAGAGGTGAGTCCACAGCTTACAACAATAGTTTCCAGGACAGTATTGGAATGGCATCGTATGAAGCACTTTATGGGTGACATTGTCGATCACCAGTTTGTTGGATTGAAGTATGGGAAGCAACCTTGTTATGACCAGACTGGGTTCAGGAGACCACTAAGAAGATAAAACTGATGAGGCAACGACTAATCACAGCCTAAAGTTGACAAAAGAGCTATGTGGATCAAAGGAGATGACCTTTAACGTTTGAGGTAAGGGATCATGTTTTTCTCAAAGTTCGACCTCGTCGAGGTACTACACGATTTAGGGAGAAAGGAAAACTTGCACCTCGTTATGTGAGACCCTTTGAACTTCTGAGCAAGGTAGGGGAGGTGGCATACCGTTTAGCACTACCACCACAGCTCGCAGTGGTGCACAATGTTTTTCACATCTCAATGTTACAGAAGTATGAGCCACACCATTCCCATGTTATCAATTGGGAAGAGATTGATCTCAATGAAGATGAAAGCTTTGAGGAAAGGCTTATAAAGATTATGGATCGACGAGAAAAGAACCTGAGAGACAAAGTCATCCACTTCGTGCAAATGTTATGGCAGCATCAAGTAGTAGAGGAGTCTACTTGGGAAAGAGAGGATGCAATATGAACCAACTACCCTCAGTTGTTTGAAGATAAAGGTACGTGTCAAAATTTTGAGGATGAAATTATTTAAGGGGGATAGGTTGTAAGAACCTGAATTTTTAGACAACTAATTAATTTGTTAATAATAATATTAAGTCAATTAATAGTGATTATTAAATTATAATGTTAATAGCATCATGGTTAATAATAATATTAAACTCCTTTAAATAAATTTATTTATCTATCCGTGATTAAATTTCTATATCTAAATACAATTATGGAAACTAAATGAGTTAAATAAATAATAATTAAGTTAGTTAGAGGATAGTAGGGAGCAAAACATCTAGTGAATAGTTTATATATACATTGATTTTTGTACACACACATACAAAAAAAAAAAAAATGAAATCAGATTTTTGGCAGAGGATTTTGGTCACCCTCCTTCCCAAGGAGGTTGCAGATGCATGTATACAAACCCACTTACACATTCAAGGCCTAGGAATCAAGCATGCCTCATAGATAATGTTTCCCAAGTCAAGGGGAAAAAAAAATCTGCTAACAACAAAATAAATAAATAAAAATATGTTGCCTTCAAACTCCTACAAATAGAGCACTATTTCAACCCCTGTTTTCCTACACAAACACGGTTGAAGAGGAGAGATAGAGAGGGAGAGAAAGAGAAGAAAGAAAGGAAAGGAGGAGAGGAAGTGAAGTCTTAACACTTAGCAAATTTTTTTTGAAAACTCTTGAGGTAAGAATATTTCAACTATACTCATCTTTAGATATATCATTTAACACTGAAAATGTATTATTATCAGATTACAAGAATGTAGAAGCATGTTAGAATTGTTTTAAGCTATCATATCCTTGTTCAGAGAATTGTTTTCCAACATTGTTAAAATTTCTCATGCGATTAGAGATACTCAAATAAATTCTACAAAGCTTTATTTGAAAGTCTGAAGCTACTGAGATCTCCCAAACGTGTTCCTTCAATGGTCAAATTTTTATAAAGTCATTAGAGAGTATTTTATACCTGGAATAAATTGTTCTTCTCAACTATTGCATGCAACTCAACACAAACATCCACTTCAAATATATGTCATTTTTTTTTTTACATAATTTATTTTTATGCAAAACCACTTAGGATGGTTAGATATATGAGTTGTTTTTCATTTTCTGCCAATTTCACAGAAAATGGATAAGTTTAAGAGGAGAAATTACAGTTCTACTAAAATGCGACAGATTTTGTCCAATTTTCTTAGCAGTTCTACTAAATTCCAGTCTTCAAGCTCTTCTGTAAATGTGTTCTCAACTCAAATATATAGCAAACAATTCTTGCCTTACCTCTTGTTGACATTGTTTGAGGTCCCTTTTTATTTTTCAAAGACAGATTACTTGTGCTGGAAGTTGATGTAGTTCATTGTCCCAGAAACCAGTTTTCTTTCAAATTTTATTTCTCTATCTTAAAATCGTTTTTAGCCCTGGAATTATTCTTGAACTATTTTCCTAACTCAATGAACTAGCACCAATTAAAATATTGTAATAATTGAACTTCGTTTGGTATGGGTTTCATTATTTTTAGTCTAATAATTTAGCGCTAAAAATAAGAAGTGTGGGAAATTCTAAGAAACTTTGTGATGACTTCTAAGACATTTATGTAATATTCATTTTGGTTGCCAAAAATGGTTGTGTCGTGCTATATAAACCTTATGTCACTGTGGCTTTTAAACTAAAATTTGCGCATGTATGAAAATGTGAATTTGACGAAGTAAAGAAACACGAATTTGAACCGATGCATTAAAAGTTAAAAGTGATGGGGTCAGCCCGATTTAGAGTATTGCGCGAATGAGTTGTTTACCCGAACATGGCACGGGAAGTTATTTTGGCTCTTATCGATATAGACAGTAAGTAACATTTAAATATTTGACCAATGGGGAGTCAGAATTGCTCGTGGCGATTGGTTAGCACGAGGAGTTACTTAGACTTACCTGATAAATTAAACCTATGAATCATTATTTCCACTTGCCATTGTTCTTATTATCTATTGTTATTATTTCAATTACTAGCATTGCTGTTATGCTTATTACTCTGTTACTACACAATATTCATTATTTGTGAGTATTATTTTCAGGGTGGGTATTTTCGGATTGTACTATCTTATTGAGCTCATCGCTTGAAGAAACCGAAGGCATTGCCCTGGCGTTTTATGCCAGGTACCGAAGAAACCAAAGGAAACACCGAGGTCTTGAAAGACGCCGTTTAGCCTTAGTTAGCTTGAAGTGTGCCTAAGTCCCATGAACCCCTTTCCTGAGTTATCTTTGCTTTCTCTAGTTTTTATTTTTATTATTTTATTTTTATATATTGGTGTTTTTCTGGCATAAATGTACTAAGACCAAGCTTTAAGTTTGATTTGGAGTTGTAATTTAAGAACATTTAATTTCTGTTTTGTTAATTAGTGAATGATGGCAAACTTGGTGGCAACAATGTTTAGAAGTTATGAATTAAGAAAATTGATTTTAAGTTTTAAACCTTATTATGATGTCCTCAAATTTGGGGTGTCACATTGATCGCGGGATTCTAGTGCATTTTCAAAATGTTGCTTAAATGGATGTGGATATGGTCAATGATATGATGAAGGTTGAGGATTGTGTGTTAATCCCTTCGACAGATTTTAACTCCAATCAGTTGAGGGGAAGAGGTATGTTTTTTTTTTTTTTTGGTTGAAGCGTGTTGTTTTTTTGGTTGAAGTGTGTTATTATTTGTTGAAGTGTGGATTGTTCATCTTTAATAGGCCATTGACAATCTATTACACTTATTGATAAGCACACTTTGGCTAATGTTTTGATTGAATTTGTGTATTTGACATTGTGATGGTTGATGTGTTTTGATATATTCAATGTGTGGGGTGGTGTGTATGGGTTCAAGGGTTGGGTTAGGGGTATTTGGTTTTGGTTGTTAATTGGATGTCGAATGTGAACCACATCATAGGATGACAATTGTACATTGAGACCTGAATAATCGTGTTACGATGCATGTTACACTTAGTGTGTAACGTTAATCCACAAATGCTATGTAGTAGATGACATTTGTGTATTTGTTCGGTTGTATACGTATTTGAATGTGTATCGTGTCATTATTGTAATCAATGTTTACATACATGTCACATTACATTGAGCAAAATTGGGTCTAGGATGAGAAGTATATGCGAATGCCATGGTAGGTTTGGGATGTTACATGTTACATTTACGTTGGGTTTGGGTTTGGGATGAGAAGTATATGAGAATATCACGTTGGGTTTAAGAATGTCACATTGGGTTTGGGATGTTACATGTTACATTTATATTTTGAATTTCAAATTTCCAACCACATAGATATGATCACAATCTATGGTAACATTGGATTTTCCATATATGGTATTGCCATTAATAAAGTTATTTTGAATTTTAGAAGCATATGAGAACGTCACGGGTTTGGGAATGCCACATGTTACATTTACGTTTTTAATTTCAAAATTTCAACTATATAGATATGATCACAATCTATTGTAACATTAGATTTCCCATATATGGTATTGTTATTAATTAGGTTATTTTGAATTTCAAATTTCTAACCATATAGATATGATCACAACCTATGATAACATTGGATTTCCCATATATGATATTGCCATTAATTAGATTATTTTTAATTTTAAATTTCTAATCATATAAATATGATCACAATCTATGGTAAAATTAAATTTCTCATATATAGTATTATCATTAATTAGGTTATTAATTAATTAAGATTGGGAATAAATATGTCCACAAGAAAACTGCATGACCTATTGGGTTATAAGTTTTTTTTATAAGACCATATCTTGTATGAGTTTTCCAAATAGGACTTATAAATAATTTACCCGTTTGCAATTCCCAAATTTTAGAAGTTTATGTAACATTAAAAATATTAAATGAAATTCTATTATACCAAACATTTTGAAAGTACTTAATTTTTATATTTTTTTTTTAAAATTAAAAATACTACAATATTAATATGATTATGTAGGGTTTGAAAATATGTAGGAATTAATTTAGAAACATAAATTAAAAAAATTAGTGAGTATCTGTATATGGTATAAATTTTTATGGAGTTAATTTTTGAACACACAAATTTAGGTGATATTAAATATTAAAATAAATTTAATCAAATGAGTTAATTTAGGAACATATAAATTTAGGTGATATTAATAATATTAAAATAAATTTAATCAACTAATCATTTTAAGACGTATCTTTCTTTCTTTTTTTTTTTTTTTTTTACAAAAATTCAAAAATCTTGAAAAATTATGTTGAGACCTTGGAGCTACGAGCTCCTATAGACCTTATGGTTGAAAATCCCATTTAGTTAGACGTATTATATATATATATAGATTAGGGGAAATGCCAATCATAAAGATCTGTGTGCAAATTTTTCAAATGATACACTATTTTGACTTTCTATTTTAGGTGTTCTTTATGAATTTGCAAAAATACCCCCAATACTTTGATTATCTATTTTAGATTGTCCCCTTTTGTACTCTTTTGTAACTTGCACACTATCATCACTTAGGTCTCATTTGACAACTCAATATTTTAATTTAAAAGTTAAAAAATTATTAAAAAAATTTAAAAGTCAACAATCTATATCAAAAAATTAAAAATTTTATTTTCTTTCTATTTTTTGCACATTTTCTTTAGAAAAAATTAAAAAGTCATTCTAAACATACTAATTTTTTGTACTTTATATTTTAGCTAAAAAATTAAAAAATTACTAAAAATGACATTCCCAAATGAGACCTTTGAGTGAGACCTTATTTTATTGTATTTATTAAATTTTAAGACATTCGATAATAAAATATGTTAAAATTTTCTTGATGAACCTTAAACATTGATGATTAGTTGAGTTGATGGTTAAATTACTTTTGATTACCGTAATGGGTCCCTCTCTTGCATACATTGGCCTTGCTTGGGAAGTTGACTATTTTAGTAAGCTATTAAAATTTTTTGTTATTTTAGTAAGTTAAAATTCTTGATGAACCTTAAAATTTTTGTTATTTTAGTAAGTTAAAATTTTTTGTTATTTTAGTTGGATGCGATGTTTGTGAGAGAAAAAGTGAAATGATTATGGATTTGATGTGATATTTTATTTTACTAGCTATTTTAACCTATTTTATCTTTTTGTGAAGTTTAACCTAAAATAGGCTCAAATACCCCTTGTCAAACAAGGCCATTATGAGCTTACTTTTACAAATATGTGAAGGAGAAAGCCACGCCATCGTGATGTTTTTATTATACAAGATATAAAACCCATTTGTCCGCTCTTATTAGCTAGAAATGAAAAAAATAATGTCATCTATTTTTTTTTTTTTAACACTAAATTTGCCTTTACTTAAGTAGAAGAACAATATATATATATATATATATATCAATGCACGGAAACAACCCAATAAATGTATATATATTGAGATTAAGATTGATATTGAAAGGGTAATTTATATAGGTAAATTGGGCCGTGCTAAGGACCGGGTTATTGGCCGTAGTAGGGGCTTCCGTAGCTCAGTTTTGGGCGGACTGACGTCAACCCGGTCAGCTGTGTTGCCTAGGCTTCGAGTTATCTACCCAAAAGGAAGCCTTGTAGCCAACCGAGGTATGCATCAGTGGTAAGGGCCGAACTAAGTTTAGCTCGGCCGAATGCCATCTACCTCATTACTTCGTTGAGAGCACGGCGGAGTCAGGCTAGCTCGATTAAACTGCACCAACTAAGTCGAGATAAAAACCATCTCATTTGGTCAGCAGTGAGTAGGGTGTTGTCAGGATAGGCATTATCCTTGGGAGTGTGATTCCTAGGAAGACTCGTATATGAAGAGTTGGAATCCTACTAGGATTGTGCTAGGCGGAATCTACGAAAGCTCATGACAAACCTATGTACAGGTATCACAATTTCTACTCCTGAATACACAGAGCTTTTGTCTATTGTCTATTTGCTCACTTAGGCATCAGAGAGGTTTCTGACACACACTCGTCGACTAGCTCTCGTTTGTGTTTTTAGGTGATAAAGCGATGACGTTTGGAGGAGTGCAAACTTGATCAACAGGATTATATGAGAAGATTATTTCGTGCTCGTACAATTGGCGCCGTCTGTGGGAAATCATGAAAAGAACAAACCTTTTGATTGAGTTTCCTTTTTTGAATTCTATGGCGCACAATGAAGATTTGTCACACTCTGCTATTGATGGAGGGGCAGGAGGCGCGAAGGCTTACCTTTTATCTCGCCCATGGCAGAGTTAGATCCCCAGCGACGGAATCCGCGGAGGGACACTGTAGACGCACCCCGAGGGCCTCATGCTACAGTTCGGACTCATATGCCACGGTTCTGAATCTAGTCTCGCAAAGTGCAATGCAAGACCGATAAATCATCAAAGAGTCCAAATCCGGCAAATCGTTTTGGAAAACTGATTTTTGAGAAAGAAGTGCCAAACATGGACTGTTTTGCCAGATACAGAGTCGCCACCTAAATATTTTATTTTGGGAGAATTTAGGAAACCCTGACTCGTGCCTAAGGCCACGTGTCCGTCATCACCAAAGTTGCCTCGGCTCGGGAACTTGGGTACGATTGGGGAAGGTCATCTATGAGCACCCCCGCTCGCCCGATCAAAGATCGGCCTGTACTAAACATGATATCTTATTTTTGAAAACACATGCGTTCTTATTCCGGTTAATTAGCTAGAATTACTATGTGATGCACACAACACACAAGTATAGACTAGATCGCCTAATTTAGAACAAAGCATCGCATATCCGTTTGTTTGGAAATGGTTTAGAGTTTGCTACTCGCAAGTAGGCTAAAACACGGATTTCAACGAATCATTCCAATTTAGGCAATCGAACCTTCACCCACAGACATTCAGGCAGTTATATCACATAAGCAGATAGCCTCATGGCAAGCATGCAATCATGACAACACTCACACTCATGCAAGATGCTAAAGCATAAAAGCTTACCTAGTACTCCGAGCCAAAACAAGAAACTAGTTAGGAATCATGCATGATCCTAGTTCATGTTAAGATGACTAATGTAACACATGCAAAATGCAACTAAAATAGGCTCGGCTATTCTAAGAATGGCATGTGAAATGCGGCAACTCGATAGACGTATTCAAGTTGGAATTGAAATGCTATGCAATTAGTATGATGCGCCGAGCCCGGTGCGTGCAATATGAATGAATGTATGCAAACATGCTAGCATATGGTATGCTAATCGAAACATGACCTAAAACTAACTATCAAAAGTAGGTAAGTAAAAGGGAGAAAGACATGGGGTTGGAAGACATTCACACACGCATGCACACTTATTACTAATTTGCCCTCTCGACGGAGGGTCCGAATAAATAATACAAACTGAATAATTAATCAACTACCCTAGCTAATTAAATATTACAAAACCCATAATTAATTAAAAAATTAATTACAAAACAGTCTAAGTATGAAACTAAAGAGGCCGCCGTAGCTCCGCCTCGGAATGATTGAATGATGCATGCTTGATCGCCTTGCTCGGAAACTCGTTGCCATGCCACATGTTGCCTCTGTTTGCACTGTTTTGCACCTCTGAAAATTGTTCCAGCTTCTATGACACTTCTGAACCACCTTGGGGACGTTCTGAGAGTCCACCGACCAAGATATAAGGCCACCGGCCATGGGAAAATGGTCATCGACCAGAAGCAGGGATCTCGGCCAGATATTGTTTGCCGGCTGGCACTTAATGTGGCCGACCGGCCATCCCTTCCTGCAGAATTCTGTTTTTGCTGCAGCAGAGGACATACAGTGCATGCAAGGAATTTACAAGACAATGTGTGCACGACCACCCTCCCTATCATGCTATGAACTCAAGGGAGTATGGCTCTCGACCCTCGGGCCACCAATCACACATTTCGATGCATGATGGCCAAAGGTGCCAAGTGTGCAAATTAATGTAGAATGAATGCAACAAAGCAAATGAATGCTACACACTCTATCTTGTTGGATCAAGAGTGTCGGCGACCGAGGATTGAGGTATGTCTCGTCACTTCAAGTACGAACGTCCCTCGTTCCTCGTGTTTGGTTTGACACCCCAAACCAAACATAATGCAATGTATGTATGCCATATACAATGCAATGCGATGTAACTAATGTAATGCAACATGAGCAATGCAACCCAATGCAATCAACCTAAGCATACAAGCTAAGTCAATGCAACATGAGCATGTCAAGAATCATGCAAACAGCCCAAACATGCAATCACCAATACAATGGAGGAAGCATGCAATAATACATCTTGGAGCAAGTATGCAATGGCAATGGACAATGCAAATGCAAAGCATGCAAATATCAAGAAAGCAAACATGCTTAATGGACTTAAACCAAAAGGGGAGGGGGGGGAATCTCAGCCATGCCCTAATCAGTGGCCAAAACACCCAAATCAAGGGGCCAAAAGGGGAGGCATGCACGCACATACATTGGTCCATAAGCTAGATCACAATGCACAATCTTCAAACATGAGCAAGATGGGATAAACATGAGAATATGACGATGCAGTAAGCTCTGAAATCATGTCAAGAGTGATGCCAAATCGTGCACATAGGATAAGCATAGCATGCTAATGGAGTTAAAGCTCAAAGCTAGCCAAGGAGCTTGTACCAAGGCCATATCAACCAAGCCCCAAAGGGCCAAGGTGAACCAAAACAGTCCCAAGGTAGACCAAAACAAGGCTAGAACATGCATGGAATATGGCCAAAACATGCTAGAAAGGTGAGCACAAAACGTGAGGCATGCAAGGCCAACAAAGGGGTGCTACACTACACCTACTATGACCAAACATGGCATGGCTTAACCAATGAAAATCAGAGTTATGGCATGTCAAAATAAGCCCAAAAACCCACTGAGATGGCATCCTAAAGGCCTAAGCATAAAGGCATGCACAATGGTCCATTCTTGAAACACAAAACAACAACTCTTCAAAGCAATGAAAGAGTGAAAAATGCAAGTGTATGACCATGAAATATGCA
Source organism: Camellia sinensis (assembly GCF_004153795.1). NCBI lineage: Eukaryota > Viridiplantae > Streptophyta > Magnoliopsida > Ericales > Theaceae > Camellia > Camellia sinensis. The sequence goes on along the minus strand of NW_021028271.1, from coordinate 960,914 downwards.
CTGATATATCATATGGAATGATGCCAAATCATAAGAAAAGTCCTAGCAATGCATACTAATGACTTGGACATTCAAAGCCAACAAGCTAGGTTGAACTATGGCTATACAAAACAATGCAAGCATGACCAAAACAACACCAAACAGACCTTAAGCATGGTAAAACAAAGCTAAAATCTTCTTTGGGTCAAGCCATATTCATGCTAAAAACAAGGCTCAAAGCACAAAGCATGTTAGGGCAATTTCATGGAAATGCACTACAAGTGCATGGTGTATGTAAGGGGCTATTAAACCAACTTTAGAAAGAGTTATGACATGCTAAAAAAACCCCAAAAATCCACTGAAATGAGGTCAACATGAGCAAGAACATGAAGCATACAAGACTAGTTTGCAAAATTTACACTACGAGTGTATAAACTAAGCATGGAATGACCAAGATAGGCAAAAATAGTGGCATATGACAGAAAAATAACCACAAATACCAGCTAAGACATGGCCAACATGAACTTAACAAAGGTGCTCACATGTGAGGCAAATATGACAAGTATTAAAGACAACAAGGAGAGGAGATAACCCTCTCCTTCTTAGGACCTCAAAACACCATCCCCACAAGGCCAATACAAGGTGGTCCCGAGGCTCACAAAAAAGGCACAAAAATGAGGCCAAACAAGGTCTAAGAGGGGGTAAACAACCCCAAACACAAAAGTGATTTTAAACAAAGATCAAAAGCACACAAAATAAGAACTTTTATCAATTATAAGTTAATCTCAAAACAGCATGCAAGATAGGCTAAAAGCTTGTGCAAAAATGGGGAATAAAGATGGTAGTTTCTCACTCTTGAAGAACCTTGAAGGACAGCAGCAAAACAATCACTTTTCTGAGCTAAACAACCTTCAATCAGCCCAAAAATAGGTTCCAAGGGACCTCAAGCCAATGGTGATCAACTTTGATGAAGGAAGTATATGCAAACAAGAAGTATTTCTCTACTTTTATGGACTTCTATGCACAAAAGGGCAATGGAGAGAGGCTCTAGAGAGAGAGGCAGAGGTTTTTTGTCTGAAAATTCTAGAGAGAGAGGAGTTTTTAGACAGAGAGGCTCCCAAACTTGCCCAAGAAGTTCTATCTTTCAAAATGGGAGATATAGGTTCGTATATAGCACAAATGAGCTTTTGGTCGAAAATATCTGATTATAGGACAGCTGGAGCTTGCTGGAAACAGCTGGAGATGAAATATCTTCAAAAAAAATGAATTTGGGTCACTTTTGGCCGATCGGCCATCTTTAGTGTCGGTCTGCTACTTGTGATGGCCGGTCTACTACTTATTTGGCCGATCTGCTACTTTTTTGGCCGACTACACATATTTGTGGCCGATAGCAAATTTTGCTCTGCAGGTCCAATTTCGAATGGGCATAACTCCTTCATATAGACTCCTTTTTAGGTCATTCTTGTGTCCAAATTGAAACCCTGGAAGTAAGATTTCCAATGGTGGCAGCCTTGCATAAAAATTCCAACTGTGAAAAAAGTTATGCCTCTTTTGGTGAAACTGCTCAGTTTCAGTCCAACCGAAATGATGCCCAACTTCAACCAACCATATCTCTCCCATTCAGACTCGCATTTAGGAGATTCTTGAGTGTAAGATGAAGCCCCAGAAGTCTTATTTCCAACGGTGGTGGTCTCATAGCTTAAATCCAAGTGCATAGACAGATAGGCCTGATTTAGCGAGGATCGCTCGACTTTCTCTTAGCGATTCATACCCATCTTCTTCTCCAACTTGGTCTCTTCCCTCTTCTCCTCTTTTCTTCAACTCCAAACCCCTAAACCAGGTGTTTTGAAATATTTTTCAATGATTTCATCTCTCTTTCATTCATTTCCACTTTGTCCTTGCTCGGTTTACCAAAAAGCGCAACATTTGACAAAATGCGAGCCTTGGAACATCGCAGAAACCTTTTTCAAAATATTTTGAAAGAAAGGAGTTTAAGATCTAAAATCTTTTTGGTCAAAAAATTGGGTGTGAGGTTTGGATTTGACTGCCTCCTTGCCACATAAATTGAACCTTTGCATAGCATAGCCTGCATCACTAAGTAAACCATCAGTAGTGCCCAAGTCTCTACGGGCGGTCAAAAATGAGGTGTCTACAGACACACGTGAAAGACGGGGCTCCAGTCCTCATCGCTCCCAAAGCCCTGAAAGGTAGAGGCAGAGGTTGGATCCTCAGGTTCTGGAAGATCGCGTAAGGGAGAAAGACGAATTGATATGAAGGATGGCGGCAGACATGGAGACAATGAAGTGCCAGATAAAAGGCAAAGAGGTGGCAACAGAAGAGGGGCGCAAAGGCAACACACGCTCTTACCACTCAGAAGATCGTGACAGACAAGTCACACTGTCATAAGCTGAAAATAGAAGCCTTAGGACAAGCGATACACAATCAAGGACTTCCAGGACTCGTTACTCCAGGTCTGAGAGAACAAGGACTGAAAGGTCTTACAAGGAGGGAAGCAGTTATTGGCCATCGCATTTGCATCAAATGACATCTAGGCACACGGAGTTGCCTAGATCGGCGGACCTACGGATAGTGCTTGAGGAAAGGGCTCGAAGGAGAGAAGACACTCAGGCTCGCGACCCCCACAGAGTCTCCGTACTATGACGGTTTGCTCCTAGAACACATAGGAGTGTCAAGATTGGAATGCCAGAGCTGTGTCTTGCCTATGAACCAGCAGACAAAGTGTTAGCAAGGTTGCAGAGCTCGTCGTTCATTCCGGCGATAGAGAACGCACCATTACCCTCAGGTTTCTACCAGCCCAAATTTATTACTTATGAGGGGAAGTCGGACCCCTACATACACTTGAGCCACTTTCGCCAGGTTATGGCCATATATCGGCGAAACGAGGCTCTAATGTGTATCCTGTTTCCTTCTCGCCCTTGTCAAAGGTTGGTAGAAACCTGGCTTTAACATGGCTCTAATGTGTATAGCTTCATGGGCACAACTAGTGGAGGCATTTGTGACTAGATTCAGAATGAACACCAAGACGCCAGTAGAGATTGACTAGCTTCTCTCCATTGACAAGGGTGAGAAGGAAACATTAAGGTCTTACAATAACCAGTATTGGGAGACTTTTAATTAGATTGGAGATTGCCCCACAAACCTAGTTATAGCATAGTACAAACGAGGTTTGCCGGCTGGTAATAAATTGAGGGATTCAATGACAATGACTCCACCCCATACAATGGACCTAATGGAAAAAGTACATCAGCACATCCAGGTAGAAGAAGATGTCGCGCGTACTAAAGCAAAGCTAGCACAACAGCGATGTCAGGCAAAAAACCTATGGCAAAAGTGAACACGGTCGGACGGGAAGAGCCACCGAGCAAAAATTGGTGAGGCAGATGAGCCAACAGAGAGGACCCTCAAGCAAGGAAGTTGAGAGTCTCTACTACCATCACCACGGTATTCAATAAACCTATCTACCGGATTCTTAGCGAGATACGCGATGAACCCTTCGTTCGGCGGCCAACCAAGTTGGGAGAATCCTAGAATGGCTATGATGATAGGTATCGTTGCACCTTCCATGATCAAAAGGGGCACAAAACTAAAAAATTTACGCCATTAAGGCAACATCTAGAAGAGTTAGTAGCCACAGGTCACCTGGACCAATATATTGAAGGGGGAACACAGTGGGTCCCCTAGGACCGCAACAGGTCGGATGGGATACCGGTCGACGGTCCGCTCCAAGGCAAAATCAACGTAATACATGGGATCATCGAACCTGAACGTGTATATGAACTCAGAGGGATGATCAAAAAGGCTGAGCACTTGAGAGGTGTACTAAGTGTACAACCAACCGTCAAAAGGGAAAAAAAGGAGGCAATAAACGTCATCTCAATTTCGGACAAAAACTTAGCAAGGTTACAAAGCCCTCACAACGACGCACTGGTGGTTACTCTGCGCGTCAAGAATTTTGACATCAAGTGGATCCTAATTGACTAAGGGAGCTCCTATGAGATAATGTACTACGAGACCTTCAAGCAATTAAAATTGGAGGACAAAAACTTGGCACTCGCAACATCTCCCTTAGTTGGCTTCAACTCAATGCCAGAATGGCTGGTGGACAAGATAATTCTACCAGTCAAGGCAAGAATAATGACAAAACAAGTGAAATTTTGGGTATTGAAAGTCCCTTCTACTTATAACATAATCTTGGGAAGAGCATGGTTGTACGCTATGCGAGCAGTGGCATCAAGCTACTGTAGACACCCTATTTTTGACCATCCTTAAGACTTGGACGTCATCGTTTGAACACTCGATGATCATCCATGCTCGTGTTAGTTTTGAGTTCCTGGAGGTCTCGGCTGCGCGCCTCGCCTTAAGATCTCTTAACTCGTTTGTTTTGTGCTTGGTTGTGGACCAAGGACTTGTGTGTTTACTTCTGCGGAAAGGGGGGGTGGCTTGTTGGCCATCCCCACACCCCATCGCTATGGCATGATGCCATCGGCCATAAATGTTGGCCGGTCGACACTTTTGTTGGTCGGTCGGCACTTATTTTGGTCGATCGGCCATATTTTTTGGTCGAGGCCTTTTCTTTGCCTTTTTCAGGCATTGTGCATGCCAGCTGTGCTAGCTGGTCAACACAAACTCTCCCCTTCATACACGTGTATGGAGGGATTTGAACCAAAACTTAGCTTCTCTAAGAAGCTTTGAATTTGATTTCCTATAAGAGGGGAGCCTCCCCTCCTTTTCCAGAGGTTCATCAAAATTGATATAGAAGATATATATATATCTCTCTCTCTATATCTCCCTCTCTCTATATATTTGTGTGTGTGTTTGTGACCTAAAGTGTGTTTTTGTTCATACTTTTGCACTAGAGCACCTAGTAGAATACCTTCCTTTGGTTGCTAAGGCACTAGGAAGTTGGTTTCAGAGTTCTTGGGCTGGTTTTGATCCAAGGGAGTGGCTGGAGTTGTGTTCTTGAAGGTGTTCTTCAACGGTGAGCAACTAACCTTTTGTTTCCCCATTTTGGCTTAAGCTTTTAGACCTATTTGCATATTGTTTCAAGCTTAACCATAAACTGAAAAAAGTTCTATTTTTATATGCTTAAGATAATTTTTTAAGGTCTCTTTTGGGTTGGGGGTTGTCTACCCCCTCTTGGGCCTTGTTTGGCATTATTTTGGGTCATCCTTTTTGGCCTTTGTTCTTGCTTTGGCTTGACCTTTCTACCACTGAAATCCAGAGGATTTTCAGTGGTGGAAAGGTGGTTTTAGAGTCTTGTATAGGAGAGGGACATCCTTCTCTCCTTGTGTCTCATTTGCTTGTGTTAATGGCTTGTAATGGTAGCATGTTTGCTTAACATGTTTTTACTTCATTTCAGCAAGTATTTGGTGTTATTTGGTCATGCTATACCTCTGTTTTAAGTTGGTTTGATAGCTTCTTACATGCATCATGCACTTGTTTAGCAATCCTCTTATTTGCCTTAACATGCACCTTGCATTTAGACCATCATGCTTGCACACTTTGGTTCAACTCAAAGGAACTTTTAGTCATATTTCAGCATGCTAAAGCTCTGTTTCATGTTGTTTTGATCATACATACATTGCTTTGTATAGCTACCATACATCCTAGCTTGTTAGCTTCGAGTGTCCAAGCCATTAGCATGCACTACTTAGACCTTTTTCATGATTTGGCATCATCCCATATGTGATTTCAGTCCATGTAGTGTAGCCATACACTTGCATTTGTCGTCCTTTCAAAGCCTTGAAGAGTTGATGTTTTATGCCTCATGATTGGATCATTGTGCATGCCATCATATTTAGGTCTTTAGGATGCCATCTTAGTAGGTTTTCGAGCTTATTTTAACATAATGTAACTCTGTTTTTTTTTTTCATTGTTTAAGTCATGCCATGCTTGGTTGTAATAGGTGTAGTGTAACATCCCTTTGTAGCCTTACATGCTTCATGTTTTGTGCTCACCTTTCTAACATGTTTTGGCCTCATTCCATGCATGTTCTAGCCTTGTCTTGGTCTGCCTTGGGACTGTTTTAAGTCACCTTGGTCCTTTGGGGCTCACTTGTTATGGCCATAGTGTAAACCACTTTGCTAGCCTTAAGCCTTGAACTTTATTGCATGCTATGCTTGCGTTGTTTGGTTGATTTGGCATCATTCATAATATCATTTCAGAGCTCATCTCATTACCGCATTATTGTGTTTGTCACTTCTTGCTCATGCTTGAGAGTTGTATCCTTACGCCTAGGTGATAGGCCATTACATTCGCATGCTTATTGTGCATCCCATTCCGTCATTTCTTGGCACTTTGGCCACTGTTTTGGTATGGCTGAGGCCTATCCATTTTCAGTATAAGTCCATGGATCATGCGGTTTGTGTATTTTTGTATGATTATTGCATTGCATGTTGTTGTATACTTATTGTTGGTATCATTGTTGCATGCCTATCACATTGTATGTTTGCATATCTAGGTTGCATAGTCGTATTGCATACTTATTGTATATCATGTTGTTTACATGTCAGGTAGGTAAATTACGCATTTGTCATGCTCATGTTACATTGCCTTGCATTTCCATGTTGCATTGCACTTTGTGATTCAAATTAAATGGATTGTCAAAATATTTGAAAAAAATAGACAAGTAAAAAAAGAAGAATGAAATAATAAATAATAAAAAAATTAACAACGATGGTGGGTGAGAAACTTGAACACGTTCGTACTTGAAGTGACGAAACGTGCCTCAATCCTTGATCGTCGACACTCTTGATCCAACATGATAGAGTTCTAGGCATTCATATGTTTTTGTTGCATTCATTCCACATTGATTTGCACACTTGGCTCCTTTGGCCATCATGCATTGAAATGCGCGATTGATGGTCCGAGGGTCGAGAACCATACTCCCTTGAGTTCATGACATGATAGGAAGGGTGGTTGTGCACACATTGCCTTGAAAATGCATTGCCATGCTCTGTTTGTCCTCTGCTGCAGCAAAACAGCATTCTGCAGGAAGATATGGCCGGCCGACCGTCTTCAGTGCCAATCGACTAAACATTATTGGCCAAGATCCTCACAAATGGTCGATGACCAATTCCACATAGCCGATGTTCCTATATTTTGGCCGGTGACATCCCACAGTGTTCAGGGAGTGGTTCGGAAGCATCTTTGGGACTTGTGCAGTTTTCAGAGGTGTAAAACAGTGCAAACAGAGGCAACATGTGGCATGGCAACGGGTTTCCGAGTGAGGCGATCGAGCATGCATCATTCAATAATTCCGAGGCGGAGCTGCGGCGGCCTCTTTAGTTTCATAGCTTAGTTAATTTGTTTAAATTAGTTAAGGGTTTTGTAATATTTAATTAGCTAGGGTAGTTAATTAATTATTCGGTTTGTATTATTTATTCGAACCCTCCGTCAAGAGGGCGAATTTTGTAATAAGTGTGCTTTAGTGTGTGAATGTCTTCCAACCCCACGTCTTTCTCCCTTTTTCTTACCTGCTTTCAATGGTTAGTTTTAGGTCATGTTTCAATTAGCATTCTTATGCTTGCATGTTTGCATCATTCGTCTGTATTGTATGCATCGGGCTCGGCGCATCATACTAACTGCATAGTATTTCAATTCCAACTTGAATACGTGTATCGAGTTGTCGCATTTCTATGCTATTCTTAGATTGGCCGAGCCTATTCTAGTTGCATTTTTGCATGTGTTGCATTAGCCATCTTAACATGAACTAGGATCATGCATTTGATTACTAACTAGCTATTGTTTTGGCTCGGAGTACTAGATAAGCGTTTACACTTTAACATACCGCATGTGTGTAAGTGTTTCCATGATAGCATGCTTGCTATGAGGCTATTTGCTTATGTAATATAACTGTCTGAATACCTGTGGGTGAAGTTTGGACTACCTGAATTAGAACAATTCACTGAATGCAAGTTTTAAGCCCACTCTGCGGGGTGGCAAAAATCATGTTTTCTAAGCCCACCTGAGGGTGGCAAATCCACGTCTTAGCCTACTTGCGAGTAGCACCATCAAACCATTTTCAAATAAACAAACATGAAATATTTTGTTCCAATTTAGGCGATCCGGTCTATACTTGTGTGTTGTGCGCATCACATAGTAATTTTAGGCTAATAACCGGAATAAGAACACATATGTTTTCAAAACAAAATATTATGCTTAGTACAGGCCGATCTTCGATCGGGCGAGCGGGGGTGCTGATTGCATGACCTTCCCCTCTCGTACCCAAGTTCCCGAATCGAGGCAACTTTTGTGATGACGGACACGTGGCCTTAGGCAACGAGTCAGGATTTCCTAAACTCCCCCAAAATAAAATATTTAGGTGGCGACTCTGTATCTGGCAATGTTGGGCACTTCTTTCTTAAAATCAGTTTTCCAAAACGATTTGCCGAATTTGGACTCTTTGGTGATTTATCAGTCTTGTATTGCACTTTGTGAGATCAGATTAAGAACCGTGACATTTGAGTCCGAACTGTAGTAAGCCCAAATGAACAAAACGGGATCCCCCCCCGGGACGTTCGGGCGCGTCTACAGCTACCATTAGTTGTTACAGTTCCCCAACAAAACCTGAATGATTGAAGAAGTCTTAGGGGACTAAATCATGTCAAAACAGTGCTTCGTTATAGTAAACGGCAGTCGCGCTGCAAAAAGGGTTTGTACAAATGGTAGAAGAGCCAGAAAGCAATGAGTTGTTCACAAACGTCGGCAAAACAGCCAAGCAGAAGGCAGCGGAAGACTTGGTAGAGGTATGGATAGATGAAAAAAACCTAAAGAAGTTCTTTTTGCTAGGCTTGTCTCTGTCTAGCATTGAGAGAATAGAGATCATGGAATTTTTGACCTCTAACATCGAAGTGTTCGCCTGGACGTCGTATGACATGCTTGACATTGACCCTAATTTCATCTACTATCAACTCAATGTCCATCCAATCGCCAAACCAATTATACAGCGAACTCGCCAATCGGCACTCCACCACACAGAGATAGTGACGGAAAAAGTGGGAAACTTGCTGGAAGCAGGGGTAATCAGAGAAGTATACTATCCCAGGTGGATTTCCAACACTGTAGTGGTGCCAAAAAAGAATGGAAAATGGCGCGTTTGCGTGGACTATAAAACAGTTAACAAAGCATGCCCGAAAAATAGCTTTCCCCTACCACAAATAGACTAATTGGTGGACCTAATAGCAAGGCGTAATCGACTTAGCTTTCTTGATGCGTATTGCGGTTACCATCAGATCGCTATGTATAAACTGGATTAGGAGGTGACATCGTTTACAACACCCAGAGGACTATATTGCTATAAGGTCATACCCTTTGGCCTAAAAAATACAGGGGTAACATTCCAACGAATGATTACCAAAGTGTTTGAACCATTGTTAGGAAAAACAATGGATGCTTACATAGATGATATGGTGGTTAAAAGCAGAGATGAGAGGGACTATCTCAAGGACCTAGATGAGATATTTGAAATTTTGAAATCCCATAAGTTGCGACTGAACGCATCTAAGTGCGCATTTGGCGTGGGGTCAGGCAAATTCCTGGGTTTTCTAGTGACCAATCGGAGTATAGAAGTTGATTCCTCTCAGATCAAAGCCATCCAAGATCTTGAGAGCCCCAACATAGTCAAGGAGGTGTAGCATCTCACTAGCCTAGCAGTCGCGTTAAACTGATTCATAAGTCGGTCGTCAGATAGGTGTCGACCGTTCTTCCAGGTACTGAAGGCCAAGTTTGAGTGGGATGATGAGTGCGACTGCGCCCTGGAAAGCTTGAAAGACTACATGACCTCTCCTCTGTTGTTAGTGACCCCAGTACTAGGAGAGGAGCTCTTTTTGTACATCGCAGTTTCCTAGTATGCAGTTAGCGCAGTGTTGGTAAGAGCTGAGGGAATACAACACCTGCCTATCTTTTATGTGAGCAAGACATTGCTGGGCGCTAAAACAAGGTACTTGCTATTGGAAAAGCTGGCCTTAGCTTTGATCATGGCTTCAAGAAAATTGTCGCACTACTTCCATGCCAACACCGTGATTGTCTTAATGGCCTTTACCTTAAAAGCCTTGTTTGAGAAGGCGGATTTTTTCTGGATGAATTTTGAAGTGGGCAGTGAAGTTGGGGTAATTTGACATTAAGTTTCAACTAAGAATCACAACAAAGGCCCAAGCTTTGGCAGACTTCGTGGCCGAGTTTGCACCAGGAAGTCATTATGTTTACCCGATCGACTTGATCGAGGCAACTGAAAGTATGAGAGAAAGTGCCGTAGGAATAGCGCAACCCCTAAAGCAGGATGCTCAACTGCATAGCAAGCCATTCAGCCTTGAAAAAAGGGAAGAAGGAACAGACCGCAGCACTGCCAGCAAGGACTCACCCAAAAGTATAGTCTTGAGACAGTCAGACAGTAAGGATCAAAACCCAACGGCAGGCATTAACCTGGAAGAAGGCATCAGCAAGGCCCCTGATCCCAAGACATCATCAGATCCCTCCAGTTGCTAGAAGCTATTCATCGGAGAGATGTGGAAACTCTTCGTGGACGGAGCATCCAATAGGCACAGTGTAGAACTAGGCATAGTCCTCGTTTCACCGGATGGCCTAACAATTGAATAGGTAGTCAACCTTGGCTTCCCAGTATCCAACAACGAGGCGGAGTATGAAGCATTATTAGTACGTTTGAAATCAGCACTTCGCATGAAGACCACCAAGCTGATGGTGTACAATGACTCCCAACTGGTAGTCAACCAGATTTTAGGCAACTACGAAGCAAAGGATGATAGAATGGCTAAGTACCAAGAGTTGGTCAGAAAGGAGATCATGAAGTTTGAAATAGTTCGGATAGAGCAAATTGGTTGAGAGGAAACTAGTAAAGCAGATGAGCTAGCCGATTTTGCGTCAATAGCAGATATAGCTATCCCACACCCATTGTTGATTGACTTCCTACCCAGACCAAGTATTGAAGAGCTCGAAGCAACTGAAGCATGCTATGCCGAGCTAGGCTCTTCTTGGATAGATCCCATCATAGTGTTTTTAAAAGACGGCATCTTACCTGAAGAAAAGAAAGAAGCCAACAAAATTAGAGCAAAGTCATAGCGATTTTGGCTCTCCCCATCACTGCTATTGTACAAAAAATCCTTCACAGGACCTTATTTGAAATGTGTCCATCCCAGTAAGGTCGAGGCATTTTTGTTCGAAATACACGAAGGCGTTTGCACAAGCCACCAAAAGGGGAGATCGCTGGCCTACCGAGCAATTTCACAAGGGTATTAATGGTCGTACATGCAAGCAGATTCAGAGAAATATGTCAAGAAGTGTGAAAAATGTCAGAAGTTCGCACATCAAATACATCAACTAAACAGAGAGCTCATGACTTTGACTAGCCGTGGCCCTTTGCAATGTGGGGCCTGGATATAGTGGGACCACTCCCAACTATGCCAGGCAACAAAAAGTTCTTTCTCGCGACAACGGACTATTTCACAAAGTGGGTGGAGGCAGAAGCACTAGCGTTCATAAAAGAAAAAGATGTCAAAAAATTCATCTGGCAGAACATCATAACTCCGTTCGGTATACCCAAGGCATTAATATTTGACAACGGCACTTAGTTTGATGGCAAAATCTTTAGGGGCTTTTGCGAAGAATATAAAATAGAATTCTACAACTTTACACCAGCGTACCCTCAAGCTAATGGCCAGGTTGAGGCCTCCAACAAAGTAGTCTTAGATGGTCAGAAGAAAAGGTTGGAAAAAGTAAAAGGCAAGTAGATTGAGGAGCTTTCCCATGTTTTATGGGCCTACCGTACCACGCTTGGCGGTCAACTGGCGAAACACCTTTTTCATTGGCCTATGGCATGGAGGTAGTAATCCCACTGGAAGTGGGCTCCCCACTATTAGAAGTGAAAATTTTGATCCAAACTTGAATGATGAGGCCGTAACCCTAGAACTCGACTTTACAGAAGAAAGAAGAGAAAGGGCATTGGTGCACATTGTCTCATATCAACAAGAGTTATCCAGGAAATACAACGAAACAGTGCACCCAAGGCAATTCAAGATTGAAGATTGGGTACTACGCAAAGTAATGGGCAATACTTTGGTACCTGGGGATGGCAAGTTAGGCCCTAACTAGGAAGGACCATACAGAGTGATTGGTTTAGTAGGAAAAATAGCATATCACTTAGAAGATATGGACAGCAAAGCTATTCCCAGGCCATGGAACACGACCAATCTCAAAGTATTTTTTTTTTTAGCTTTTTCTTAAAGCACTTGTAATTTTTCTTTATCAATAAAACAAGTAGACTTTTTTTCCAGTAAATTCTTTCCTCTGTTTGTAAAAGTTGTTCATGTTCATTATCGACTGGGGGCAATCAAAAAGGTTGGCAGGTTTGACCAACATTTTGTTCGTCTTTCAGTCGAGATAAGGATCTAGGCTTAAGACGGTTGGCAGGTTTGACCAACACCTTTTTTCTTCTTCAGCTGATATAAGGATTTAGGCTCAAGATGCAGGTTTGACCAAACATTTTTCTTCCTTCAGCCGAGATAAGGATCACGGCTCAGGAAGGTTGGCAGGTTTGATTAACACTTTCTAATTCTTCAGCCGAGATAAGGATCTAAGCTTAAGAAGGTTGGCAGGTTTGACCAACACTTTTTGATTCTTCAGCCGAGATAAGGATTTAGGCTCAAGAAGGTTGGCAGGTTTGACCAACACTTTTCTTTCTTCAGCCGGGATAAGGATCTAGGCTTAAGAAGATTTTCCTTCAGCCGAGATAAGGATCACGACCCAGGAAGGTTGGCAGGTTTGACCAACACTTAGTACGTTCTTCAGCTGAGATACGGATCTAGGCTCAAGAAGGTTGGCAGGTTTGACCAACACTTTTCTTTCTTCAGCAGAGATAAGGATCTAGGCTCAAGAAGGTTTTCCTTTAAGCCGAGATAAAAATCAAAACAAACATCTCGGTTACAAAAGTTTTTCAGCTGAGATAATTATCTCGGCCGTAAAAGATGGGCAGGTTAAGGTATGGCCAAGCTAGCTAGGCTGGCTAGGCTTGCAATAAAGATGGCATAATTTAAAACGAAAAAGTGCAACAACCGAACAAAAAGATGAGAAAAAGGCAAAAAGTTTCATTCATTGGAAACTAAGTACAAAAGGGGGGCTTTTAGCCCGGTTACATTTTCACTAAAAAAGAAAAAAAAAATTGAAACAGAGAGACCGGAAAGAGTCAAGTGAAGAGGTCGTCAAGCTCAGTATCTAGGTCACCACGGGCTTCAACACTGGGCGGGCCGGCTCCAACTTCAGCCTCCTAGGTTAGATCTGTGATGGGCACTCTATCAACCATGCTAAGTAAAGTTTGGTTGAGCTGATCCACCCAAGCAAGAAGGGAAGATGAAGACCAAGATCAGTGTTGACAGAAGGGGCCTCAACTGGATTAGGGGTCTCCTCTTCCTCCTCTCTCTCTTGGAGAAACTTCTGTTGGACCGCGTTGGCATAGTCTGTCATGTAGTTTGGAATGAACTGAGGGGGAGGGTTCAGAAAGATATTAAAGTCATATCCCTGACCGAGCTTGGCAACCGTAGCCTTCTAGCTGTATTTGAAGAAAATGTCCTTGGCCGTTTCACACTGTTGAACATATGTCTCTTCACCCTCTTTGAAACATTGGTCTTCGGCATCCTCTGCCTTCTTCTTCCGCTCTTGCACCTTGGCCTTCAGTTTCTTTTCTAGTTTGGCGAGCTCTCATAGGTAGCGTTCTTTTTTATCGCTAGAGCTTTTTACTTAACAATCTCCGCCGTGTTAACAAGCTCGGCCAGTCGTTCGTTTTCAGCATTCACCTCAGCCAGCTTCGCTTTTGCCTCCTTTAGCTCGGCCGCTTTGGCATCAGCATCAGCGACGGCTGACCGAGCCATTTTTTGTAGCTCAAGGACACGCTTGTGAGCCACCTAGCTCTTTGCAGGGCCTACACAACATTCAGAGCGGTTACATTAAAACCAAGCATTGGGTCCATGATGGTATCAATTATTGAGTTGTAGGGATTTTAGATTTTACCAATATAATAGACTTAGACGCCAAGCAAATGGCCTTTAGCTCGGTCAAACCCTTATGCCGCTTCATGTCGGCTGGCAAGCAGACGTTTTTTGCTAAATTGAAAGCTAGAAGGTGATCTCTCTCAGCATTGACAGAGTCTTGGGCAGTTACAACACAACCCTTGAAGGACATGGTTTGTGCCCACACCGAAGGGGATGGAGGATTGGAAGGGCCTAGCCGGTTGCGACTTTGGGGCAGATTGACTTCTGGCAGCTCGGTTTCCAACGGCTCGGCGTCATCTTCATCCGTTAGGCACTGTGGCACAGCAGAGCTAGTGCGGGGCCATTTGTTTGGCCGAGATGAGGCAGCTTGGGCAGTTTGAAGGGCCAACACAGCGTCACGTGATTGACCGACCAGAGGTATCTCGGCTTGAACCTCAGTAGTGGAAGTTGAGGTTTGCTCGGTGATAAGGGCATGAATGGCTCGTCGCTTGGCCATTTCCTGCTCTTCAGTAAGAGAAATAAGGTTGATTTGGGGGAGATTTGGGTCTGGTTCAGGTGATGGTTCCAGGAGAAAATCAGTAACTTTGGTTTTTCTTTTTCCACTGTACCGGTAGGTCAACTCAAAATTTAAGAGCTCAGTCCAGTCTCGGTTGCGGTAGCGGAGCACGGTGCGAAGGGTGTCTTGGTTCGTGTAAACGTAGGTAGACTTAACGTGGTTCAACTATATAAAACTTAAAATAGCCAAGGATTAGTATGGCAGTAGTACGCGAAACAACAAAGGAACCAAACTGAATTGTTCTTACCAGCGGTCCCCTTATTCTAGTTAATATTTTGGCTCGGTATGGAGGTGTCGTTGTCCTCAAAATTACCTCTGACCCAGAGAAAATCATCATCGTTCAAATCCTTGTCTGGTGTGCCTTTGATAATTTTCTCTTGGCCTTTTTTGATTCGTAGGTAGTAGACCCAACCATCGTCATTTTGACCGAGTGAATATTGGTGGAAAAGTTTGGCCAAACCGAGGTTGAGGCCTAGACAACGGTTTAGTTCGGCCACGCCGTTGATTATTCTGTAGCAGTTGGTGGATAACTGGGTAGGGCATAATCGAGTTTGTCTTAGGAACTTGCATATAAAGGCTGAACGGGGAACCAAAGTCCACCTTCAACAATGGATAAAAAGGGTGAAAGGAACAAAGCCGAGCTTGCCCTATGGTGTGATTTCTAGCTCAGCTAGCGTGAATTGGATGTCATCAGGGATGTTGTATTCCCTCTAAAACTCGACTATCGCGCCTGGTGAGCTTACCATAAATCGGTACTTGCCCATGTGTTCAAATTTAGTGTTCTAGGAGGCTATATGGCGGCCTAGCGTGGCGATGAGATGAACTGAGGTGGGCTCGGTTGAGCAATATCGCCAAGGGGCAAAGTGCAAGGGTGTGCCTGGCCAACCTAGTCAAGTCTGCAAAGTGGAAATAGAAAAGTGCTCCCAAAATATTAAATAATTAGTGGTTCTGAACAATACAATAAATCCTTAGCTAAAGAGGATGCTAAGAAAAAAGAGAATACATTTTACATATAATTATAACTAGGAATGGTAAAAGGGCGGGGTGGGGCGGGGCCGGGGATCCCCCCCCCCGTCCCCGATCCCCGATGGTGGAAACCCCCCCCCCCCCGGCCCCGACCCCGACAGGGAGCTCATCACGCATATATGACCAAGACCACTTAAAACAGACCTCAAGCATGTTAAATCAGTGGCAAAAATGTGCTGGAGCAAAGCTAACACATGCTAGAATGATGAACTATAAGCATGAAGCATGTTAGGCCAACAAGCATGATTGCACTACAAGTACGAAAAGCATGCAAGAGGTGACCAAACCATGCCAAAACAGAGTTATGGCAGGTCCAAAAAGTCACAAAAACATGCTTGAGCTCAGCTTAAAGAAAGGAGAAATACATGCTCACTTAGTAGGCCAACAAGACATACAAGCAAGACAAAAGGAGAGGGGACCGTCCTCTCCCATTTTGGGCCACAAAACCAACTTTTTTTCACTGAAATTCCTCTGATTTTCAGGGGTTAAAAGACTAAACAAGGGGTGATTCAAAAGCTTAGCAATCAGCGGATGAGATAGAGGAGGGAAATTGGTGGAGGAGGGAGAGGAGGAGGGTGATTGGAGGAGGAGGAAGAGGAGGGCGATCAGAGAGGAGGGAGAAGAGGAGGGTTTGAGAGAGAGAGATGAGAGACAGTGCAGTGATGAGTGTGTGAGGAGGTGCACAGTGTTGTAAGGGAAAGGGGGGTTTATATGTCTATATAAAGAGGGGGTAAAATAGTAATTTTACTTCGGAAAATTTTCGGGCCGAGGACGGGGACGGGGACGGGGACGGGTCGGGGCTTGAACACTGATCACCGTTCCCGACCCGAAACTGGTCGGGGATTTAATTTCGAATACCATCCTCGTCCCCACGGGGATATTTTTCAGGAGAAAAATCATCATAATCGAGGTCGGGGGATCGGATCTCCGTCGGGCCGAATTCAAATTGCCATACCTAACTATAACAAGTTCAAGAATGAGGGGGTGCACATGACCCCATCCACCCTTGACCACTTTGTCCAAACATGCGACATGGCCAAAAGAAAACTGTGCTAAACTAAGTATTAACGTGATATAATAGTATGGTATGTATAATATGGATTTCAACAAGTCCAGGGATCCTTCCAAATTTACTAAAAAATTTGCCAATTGCAATCATAATCTAATCAATTGGAATGTTATTGTTTTTTCCTTAAAAACCTTCACTTTGAGGTCGGCTGTCATGTGAACTAAATATTCGGTAAATTAGAGACACTCTATCGTCTTATTGTATAGATTTACATATACTACTTTGATTTATTGTATACCCACAACTTGTGTAAGTTCATTTATACTCCAATTATGTTCATGGTTTAGTCTAATCTATTTTTACACACCGACAAGGATAGTGTATTGAAAGATTTCTTATATACTTTTATGGTTCAAAAATCTTAAAAAGTATGACTTTTCTTAAGTTGGTTATCTTAATTTGAGAGAGTGTTTCAGTAGGTCTATTTTGGAATTGATTTTGATGATTTAAATTGTTCATTTTTTAAGATTCGTTGAGTAGAATATTTATACAAAAAATCAAGATGATCGAACATCGATAGCTATATATTTGAATTAAATTTGTATTATAAAAAAATAGATGACTATTTTTAAAATTATATTTGTCATCTATTTAAAAAAAAATATGATTAAAATATATAACTACTTATGCCTAATTATTTTATTTTTTGCATAAATATTTTACCCAATAAGTCTTAAAAGTAAACTGTTCAAATTACTGAAATCAATTTCAAAATAGATTTATCAAATCCAAACACTCTCATGTTATCATCCTCTTAAGTTAAGATGATAACATGAGAGAAACCAAACCCAATACTAAGTGCCTCAAAAAAATAAAATAAAATAAAAATAAAAATAAAAATAAATTATCAGTGGCAGAGGGTCTGGAGAGAGGGACTTTATGATGGTGGTGGTTTCATAGTGGTGATGATGGTGATGGTTGTCCAATGATGGTGGCCGCTAGTGTCAGCTAGTGGTAGCTGTCTAACTGGTTAGGGTTTTTGAATGGGGTGGTGGAATAGAGATGAAGGCATTTAAATTATAATTTAAAAATATCAATAATAATGTGAACTGAGAAAATGTGAGGTCTTTATTTTTATTTTTATTTATTTATTATTTTTTTTTTTGTCATTTCTTTAGGATACTACTTAAACTTCTTAAGATCAAGTTTGACTAACTTAAAAAGTGTACTTATTTCATCTTTTTATCTTTTTTAGGTTACATTAATCAATATCTCCTCTTTACTTTTTTTACACATAATATAAAAAAAGTCAAAAAGTACACTTATTTAGTCTTCCCAAACTTGACTTAAATATAGCAATCATTTCAATAATATGAGAAAAATGACTAATCTTCAAATTACTGTTCTCTATATTTTATTTTGTGCGTCCTTCTGGAGTCTACAATAATAATTCAAAGTGTATATCTTTTAAATTTTAGGAGGGTAAATTTTACTGACCCTCCTTGAGATTTTTGGTTAATACATATCCACTTTTATATTTAAAAAATTACATTCTTCTCTTCGAAGTTTGTAATCCCATTACAAATTGTCCTCTGAATTGTTAATACCATACCATAAAATTTTTTAAATGACCATTTTGTCCTTTTTTCTACCCTTTCTTCTTCGTATCATTATGACAACATTTTATAACTTTTAACATATTCTTATTGAGTGATGATATACGAACGTAAATTTTATATAGAATTTTCAAACATAATGATATAACTTAATGTTAACCTTTCACTTTAAGATAAAGCACCCATAAACATGATTTATATTTACAGCAATATCACTATCATAACATTTGTATGATATTTTTTGTATAAATTTTTATATATAAATATAATTTTTCATTTTTATTTCCTCAATTATATCTAGATTAGATCAATTTAATTTGGATATATTTTAAAAGTATAAAATTTGTACAAAAATTAAAAAAAAAATCCATTAAATACAACAAAATAAGATAATGTATTAAATTTTTGTATTTATATATAATTATATATATATTGTGTATCTAGTGATATTTAAAAAAAATAAACAAAATATCTTATACTTCTTAAGTATATCTAGATTAGATGTATCTACAAAATATAAAAATAAAAAATTGCTTAAATCTGAAAAAAATCGGTAAAAAAAAAAAACACGAAAAAAAAATTCTACTTTTTTTTATTTTTCGTATTTTAATATTTTCAATGAATTTTTTTAATAGCAACTTTTATTTTTATTTTTATTTTTAGACACATCTAACATAAACACACTTAAAAAGTATAGTATTTGCGAAAAAAAATCTTAAAAAAATACACTAAATACCAAAAAATATGAAAATTTAGTATATTTTTGTATTTTTGTGTATTTATTAATATTTTAAAATATTTTTTTACAAATATTTTACTATTTAGATATATCCAAGTAAAGTGCATCTAAAAAAGTAAAAAAATTATTTAAAATTTAAAAAATATTCACTAAAAACAAAAAAATACTAAAATAAAAACACTCAGTTTTCAAAAAACTGAATTTAGAAAAATGAAACCAATCACATTTAATATTTAAACTCTTTTTCAATTGAAAACACAAACATAATATTTAAACAAATTGAAAATACAAAGTCTTATAAATTACTACAGGTGCTCGCGATTTGGCGGTTTGGCGGTTCGGTTGCGGCCAAAAAATCTCAAATCCGCCATCCGTCCGCCAAATTGGCGGATTGGAGAAAATCAATCCGCAACCGTCCGCTCGTCATCACGCATCCGTCCAAAATGCGGCGGATCGGTTCGGTTCGGTCGGTTTTGGCAGATCGGTGTATCCGCTGCTCACCCCTAATTTTTATATAGTAAAATTCATACTTAATCTCAACCACACATTAGTTTTCTAAATCAATTCATCACCCAAACTATTTACTATTCTTTTAAGTAATATTCACTTTTTCAAAACTCGTCCAAATAATACTCTGATCGAGCTCATCATCATCCTTGTTGTTGTCATGTTCACCACTAGGGATGGTAATTTGAACCCGACGGGGACCCGTTCCCCCGACCCCGATTAGAGTGGTTTTTTTCTGAAAAATACCACCGACGGGTCGGGGATGGTATTCAAAAATAAATTCCCGATGATTTTTGGGCCAGGGATAGGGATACGTTTTTCAGCCCCGGCCATCCCCGTCCCCGGCCCCGTTTCCCCCCGAAGTAAAATTACTATTTTACTCCCTTTGTTCTTCATTCACATATATACCCTCACATGTCTCTCTTTCTCTCTCAGAATGACCCTTCCTCTGTCTCTCTGTCTCTCTGTCTGTCTCTCTTTCTCTCTCCCCTCTACTCTCTTACACTCTCGCACATCTCCTCATCCTTAGCGGCGCCACCGCCACTGTCCAAGACGTTGGAGTCGCCATCCAGCACCAGCTCGCACAACTGCTTCACTCTCACGCCTCTCTTCCACCTCTGGCCATGTCGTACCGTCGATCCACGTCCACCTCCTCTATCATCCATCGCCGACACCTCTGTCCACTTTGCACCGCCGCTCCACCTCTTCCATCGTCCATCGCCGCCGATCTCCTTCGTCGTTCGTCACAGTCACCAAACCATCGCCTCTATCGTCCTCTCTCTCTATGTGACACACACTCAGGTACACAGATCTGAGATCTCTTGATGTTTGATGATTTTGTTGATAACACAGCTTTGTTAGCCGAGATTTGTTGATGTTTGATGATTTTGTTGATGATGATCTATGTTGATGTTGCTTCTGTGTTTGTTTGTTTGTTTGTTTTTTTTTTTTTTTTTTTAGTAATATATATAGACAGGGGTATTATAGTAATTTTATTTCGGGGAGAAATTAGGGGACGGGGACGGGGATAGGGACGATAATAGGTTCCCTGTCAGGGATCGGGGTCGGGGACGGGAGATTTTTTGCCATTGGGGATCGGGACGGGGAGTGTGATCCCCAGCCCTGCCCTGTCCCGTCCCGTCCCGTTGCCACTCCTAAATCTAAGGCCTTCAATTTCATTAAGACTACTATTATTATTTAAACAATATACATATTATGATATTATTTTTATTCTTATTTAAATTATATAGATAGCATGCCACTCACTAATAAAACCGACAACTATTCTGTCTTGTGATTTGGATTAAGAAAATGAGTGAGACTCTTTTTTTTTAAAATTCTCACAACTCCTAAAGTGATTCACACCACCTATGTATGTGTGAAACTTTCATCATCAGTGATGTAAATCACTTTGAAAATTTTGAAGTGTCTAAAAAAGGAGTCTCTAATTGTGGATTGGATTAAAATAGGAACCACTTTCCATGCAATTCTTATTTTTTTCGTGTTTTTTTTTTAATTTTATTTATTTATTTATTTTTTAACTTACTTTCAATGCAATTCTATCAGTGCAACGTGACGTTGTTTCAAACCCTCATGCCAGCTAAGCCACGTGCATTATGCTCCATACATAACTCGCAACAACCATGCTGGAGAACTTTAAATTTTTTTAAAATTTGTTTGCTAACTGTTTTATATGGATGTAAAATTTCAAGGGAGAATCCTATAATAGTAAAATATTTGATAAAAAATTTGATAAAAATTTTAAATTTTTAAAATATTTTTCAACTTACAATTTATATGTTTAGCAAGAAAAAATAAAAAATTATTTTAAATATTTTCGTATCAAAATTTTTAAATTTTTTCTTGTCAATTTAACGGTTTTATTGCGTACTTTTAATTTGTGAAAGAAAAAAAATTAGAAATTTTGCAAATTAATTATTTTAAAGTTTTTATTTTATATATTGAACAAATAATTTAGAACAGAGGTAGTATTTTATTTATACCATACCATTATTAGGACAACTCTAGAGATTAGAACTTGGGTTGAGAAATATATTCAAAAAATAAATAGATGGTTGAAATTTGAGTGTATATTGTGGAGTTTACTTAAAAATTGAATCTCAATTATAATTGATAATTCGGGTAATAATTATGAGTTTATAATTTTATAAAATTATTATTATTGTTATTAGGATAAATTATACTTTGCACACCTTTTTGCACTTTAGTCTTTGAACTTTTTTTTAATTTTTTGTTATAATCTAATTGGTCCATGAACTATTTAATTTTTTTCAATGTTGTCCGACTGCTAATGGCCTGGAGCTAGTTGACACAAAAAAGTTGCTATGTATTATGATAATAGCTTATCAGCCTTCGTTTGGCATAAATGGTGTGACTTAAAATAGTCACAAAAAAGTAAAACAGGCTAAAAATTATAACAAATTAGGTTTTGAATGATGAATTTTTTTTTTTGTCTCTAAATAGTTAATTTCGTCACTATATATATTTGTGAGGAAATATTTTCTTCACCAGTTTTGTCATTGAATGTTTGTCATTAAAAATGATTGTGACAAAACCAATAACATTACTTTAATGACGAAAATTTTTGTCACTAATAAGACAACATTTTATCTCAAAATATCCTCATTTTCGTCACTAAATAATTACTCAACATTGTATATAATAAATTTGTCACACATGTTGATCATTGGTGAGGAAATAATCTCGTCATAGTAAGATATAAAGTTGACGAAATTTTTTGTCTCCAAAAGTTAGACACGGGTAACAAAATATATTTCGTGGCAAAAAGATGTATATGTGATACAATTTTTAGTCACCAAATAGCAAAATCAACAAAACTTTTCATATAAGCTGCAATAAATTTCGTCACAAAACTTATTGTTCCATATTTTATAATTCAATTTAAATTATTATTTCACAAATATTCTACTCATATCTCAATAGCCTTCAAATATACTAACAAATCCACTAGCTATTATACACCGCTCTACAAAACAATTCAGTAACCAATTTATATTATAAATCAAAATATATCCATCAAAAAAATTCAATAATAATTCATTAAGTATAACAAAAATACCATCACATCTAATCTCAAAATGAACTAAGTATCAGTCGACAGAAAAAATAACACTTGATCTTGATTTACAAGTAGAACTAAATATCAGTCTACAAAAAACATCAACACTTGATCTTGATATGCAAGTATGCTTCCAAATGTCATCGTAAACCAATCTTCAAAGAAAATAAAAAAGAAAAATATTAATATATTATCAATTACATCTAAACTAATATGTAAATAATTTTATTTTATAAGCCAATTAGCAAAAAATGCATTTTTTTAATATTGGACTTTTACTTGTCCTAAATCACAAAAAACAACCGATCTAACTGGGGCAAGTGAATCATGTGAAATGAACACATATGAACCCGCCAATGTTGAAAACAATCAAGCAATATAATGACTTTTATTGTCATATAGAATGGTTCAATGAAACTTGAAAATTGGAATCAAATCCACTATTATGCAAGCATCATTACCCAGTTGGTGAGCAACTAATCAAAAACATAATAAAACAACTACAAATAAACATAGGAAGGAACAAAACCAATGTACACCCCCTAAGTTGGCATCCCTTGAACTAGCATACATTCCATTTATCAACAACATCAACAACTAAACACACTATATTAGTAGCAAAACCAACATACACTCCATTTATTGGCAGTATCAAATATACACCTTAGTTGTAGTAAAATAATATGTCTTGGCTAGTTCTGAAAATTTAATAACATATGCTTTATAAACTCAAATCCATTCAAGTTCCTAATTAAATTGACATACTTGAAAGCTTAATTTCCTAAGACTAAGTTTGAATCATGATCTTCAATTTTCTACAGCATGACAAACATAGAATTACTAAGTCTTTCACGCTGATCCATCACGCTGCATCATGTATGGTGATGGATCCATGAGGTTGGCTTGGAACTGCAAAAGACAGTAGTAGTTGAGTACTTAAAGACAAGCATATCTAGATTCTAACCAATTATTTAACAAGTACAATTTACTATGATGAGACTAACATTTTTGAAATTTTGGGAAGCAAAGCTCTAATTTGATTAGATTTTTATGTATTCCTTTTTTCTGCATTGATGCAAGTTAGGATGCAACAGAGCATAGAGTATATTGAAATCTACATAGATGGGATCTACATTAGTATGCAGAAAAATATGGAAATTTACAATTACCAAAATATAAAAAAGTTCGAAAGCTTGTAAGTCACAAAAACTCCAGAAATGTTCAAATGGGTACAAAGGTTTGCTTTATTTTCTCTACTTCTTGTACTCATGCAAGTTAGAGCATAGTGGATAAAGGTCTGCCCAGTTGGGATTATGTAGCACGTAGAACCAAAGTACTTAATAAATAAAATCAACATTAATAATTTGGAAATTCAATAAAGCACTTAAATATTGATTGAACTGAGCATATGTTCATTGTATATGAAGATCAAAAGATTAGAATCATCATGTGACATGCACTGATGGGAAATTGTTAAATAATTGGTATGAAAGCCAGAAGAGAGACCTGATGCAAACATAGCAAGCTTCAAACAAGGTGTAGACGCACCCGAACGTACAGGGAAAATCCTGTTTTGTTCATTTGGGCATACTACAATTCGGACTCAAATGTCACGGTTCTTAATCTGATCTCGCAAAGTGCAATGCAAAACTGATAAATCACCAAAGAATCCAAATCCAACAAATCGTTTTGGAAAACTAATTTTAAGAAAGAAGTGCCAAACATGGACTGCTTTGCCAGATACAGAGTCGCCACCTAAATATTTTATTTTTGGGGAATTTAGGAAACCCTGACTCGTTGCCTAAGGCCACGTGTCCGTCATCACCAAAGTTGCCTCGGCTCGGGAACTTGGGTACGAGAGGGAAAGGTCATGCAATGAGCACCCCCGCTCGCCCGATCGAAGATCGGCCTGTACTAAGCATGATATTTTGTTTTGAAAACATATGCGTTCTTATTCCGGTTATTAGCCTAAAATTACTATGTGATGCGCACAACACACAAGTATAGACCGGATCGTCTAAATTGGAACAAAACATTTCATGTTTGTTTATTTGAAATGGTTAGATGGTGCTACTCACAAGTAGGCTAAGACATGAATTTGCCACCCTTAAGTGGGCTTAAAACTCACATTTCAATGAATTGTTCAAATTCAAGCAATCCAACCTTCACCCACAGGCATTCAGGCAGTTTAACACATAAGCAGTTAGCCTCATGGCAAGCATGCTGTCATGTTAACACTCACACTTATGCAAGATGCTAAAGCATAAAAGCTTGCCTAGTACTCCGAGCCAAAATAATAGCTAGTTAGTAATCAATGCATGATCCTAGCTATGTTAAGATGGTTAATGTAACATATGCAAAATGCAACTAGAAATAGGCTCGGCTATTCTAAAATGGCATATGAAATGCAACTTGATAATCATGTATTCAAGTAGGAATTGAAATACAATGCAGTTAGTATGATGCGCCGAGCCCGATGCATGCAATACAGATGAATGATGCAAACATGCATAGCATAAAGATGCTAATTGAAACATGACCTAAAACTAACCATTGTAAGCGGTTAAGTAAAAAGGAGAAAGACGTGGGGTTGGAAGACATTCACACACTCACGCACACTTATTACAAAATTCGCCCTCTCGACGGAGGGTCCGAATAAATAATACAAGCTAGCTACGCTAAGCTATCCTAACTAATCTAACAATCTAATTAGACTAATTATTACAACACCAAAACTAATTAACTAACAAGTTAATTAATTATTACAATCCAAATTGGAACAAATAGCTACACTAAGCAAAATGAATATTACAAAACCAATTAAATGATTAAATTACACTAACTAATCATGAATACTAAAATGGCATCACTAGCGAGGAAGAGATGCATGCTCGGTCGGTTTTGCTCGGAAATCCGTTGCCAAGCCTCATGTTGCCTCTGTTTGCACTGTTTTAGATTGCTGAAAACTGTGCCAACTTCTGAAACACTTCTGATCCACCTCATGGATATGCTGAGAGGTCATCGGCCAAGAGGTAAGGCCATCGGCCAAGAGATGAGGGTCATCGACTAGTTTTTAGTCCATCGGCCAAATATTATTAGTCGATCGGCACTGCAGATAGCCGATCGGCCATCCTTCCTGTAGACTGCTCCTTTTTGCTGCAACAAAGGACAAACAAGGGCATGACAATACATTTGCAAGAAAATGTTGTGCAACTACACCCCTTATCATGTTTGAGACTCAAAGGAGTGTAATGTTCGACTCTCGAGCCATCAATCATGCATTTCAATGCATGATGGCCAAAGAGGCCGAATTGCACAAATCAATATGGAATGAATGCACAAAAAACACACAAATGCCTCACACTTTATCATGATGGATCAAGAGTGTTGGCGATCGAGGATTGAGGTACATTTCATCACATCAAGTATGAAATGTGTCTCGCCCCTCGTGTTTGGCTTAACACCCAAACAATGTTATGCAATGCAATATAAGCATGCCAAATACAATGTAACTCAAACATGCAAAGTGCAAGGCCACCTAAATAAAAAAAAAAATGTAAACATGTAATGTAATAGGCATGCAACAACAATACCAACAACAAACATGCAACAACATGCAATGCAATAAGCATGCAACAACACACAAACCGCATGATCTATGGACTTATACTTAAAATGGATAGACCTCAGCCATACCAAAAACAGTGGCCAAAATGCTATGGAAATGGAGCATGAAAGCATATACAAACAAGTATGCCAATTGGCCTATCACTTAGGCACAAGGACACAACTCTCAAGAGTGCTCAAAGAGCGACAAAAGTGGAAGTGTAACAACACTATAAGCTCGGAAATCATGCATGGAATGATGCCAAATCAACCAAACAATGCAAGTATAGCATGCAAGGAAACTCAAAGCTTGGAGCTAGCATAGGTACTTGTACTAAGGCTATGCAAAACATGAAGCAAATGGCCTAAGCAAACCAAAACAGTCCTAAAGCATACCAAAGTGAGTCTAAAACACGGATCGCCTAAATTGGAACAAAACATTTCATGTTTGTTTATTTGAGAATGGTTTGATGGTGCTACTCACAAGTA
The DNA here is from genome assembly GCF_004153795.1 of Camellia sinensis. NCBI lineage: Eukaryota > Viridiplantae > Streptophyta > Magnoliopsida > Ericales > Theaceae > Camellia > Camellia sinensis. Next base: position 934,269 of record NW_021028271.1, on the reverse strand, counting down.
GGCTAAGACGTGAATTTGCCACCCTCAAGTGGGCTTTAAACTCGCATTTCAATGAATTGTTCCAATTCAAGCAATCCGACCTTCACCCATAGGCATTCAGGCAGTTTAACACATAAGCAGTTAGCCTCATGGCAAGCATGCTGTCATGCTAACACTCACACTCATGCAAGATGCTAAAGCATAAAAGCTTACCTAGTACTCCGAGCCAAAACAATAGCTAGTTAGTAATCAATGCATGATCCTAGCTATGTTAAGATGGCTAATGCAACATATGCAAAATGCAACTAGAAATAGGCTAGGCTATTCTAAAATGGCATATGAAATGCAACTTGATAATCATGTATTCAAGTAGGAATTGAAATACAATGCAGTTAGTATGATGCGCCGAGCCCGGTGCATGCAATATAGATGAATGATGCAAACATGCATAGCATAAGGATGCTAATTGAAACATGACCTAAAACTAACCATTGTAAGCGGTTAAGTAAAAGGGAGAAAGACGTGGGGTTGGAAGACATTCACACACTTACGCACACTTATTACAAAATTCGCCCTCTCGACGGAGGGTCCGAATAAATAATACAAGCTAGCTACGCTAAGCTATCCTAACTAATCTAACAATCTAATTAGACTAATTATTACAACACCAAAACTAATTAACTAACAAGCTAATTAATTATTACAATCCAAATTGGAACAAATAGCTACACTAGCAAAATGAATATTACAAAACCAATTAAATGATTAAATTACACTAACTAATCATGAATACTGAAATGGCCTCGCAAGCGAGGAAGAGATGCATGCTAGGTCAGCTTTGCTCGGAAATCCGTTGCCATGCCTTATGTTGCCTCTGTTTGCACTATTTTAGACTGCTGAAAACTGTGCCAATTTCTGAAACACTTATGATCCACGGCCAAGAGGTAAGGCCATCGGCCAAGAGATGAGGGTCATCGACCAGTTTTTAGTCCATCGACCAAATATTGTTGGCCGATCGGCACTGCAGATAGCCGATCGGCCATCCTTCCTGCAGACAGCTCCTTTTTGCTGCAGCAGAGGACAAACAAGGGCATGGCAATACATTTGCAAGAAAATATTGTGCAACTACACCCCTTATCATGTTTGAGACTCAAATGAGTGTAGTGTTTGACTCTCGAGCCATCAATTACGCATTTCGATGCATGATGGCCAAAGAGGCCGAATTGCACAAATCAATATAGAATGAATGCACAAAAAACACACAAATGCCTCACAGTCTATCATGATGGATCAAGAGTGTCGGCGCGACCGAGGATTGAGGTACATTTCATCACTTCAAGTATGAAATGTGTCTCGCCCCTCGTGTTTGGCTTAACACCCAAACCAAACACAATGCAATGCATGCAACATGGAGATGTAATGCAATGCAATATAAGCATGCCAAATGCAATGTAACTCAAGCATGCAAAGTACAAGGCCACCAAAATAAATAAATAAATAAAATGCAAACATGCAATGTAATAGGCATGCAACAACAATACCAACAACAAGCATGCAACAATATGCAATGCAATAATCATGCAACAACACACAAACTGCATGATCTATGGACTTATACTGAAAATGGATAGAGCTTAGCCATACCAAAAACAGTATCCAAAATGCTATGGAAATGGAGCATGAAAGCATATACAAACAAGCATGCCAATTGGCCTATCACTTAGGCACAAGGACACAACTCTCAAGAGTACTCAAAGTGTGACAAAAGTGGAAGTGTAACAACACTATAAGCTCGGAAATCATGCATGGAATGATGCCAAATCAACCAAACAATGCAAGTATAGCATGCAAGGAAACTCAAAGCTTGGAGCTAGCATAGGTACTTGTACTAAGGCTATGCAAAACATGAAGCAAATGGCCTAAGCAAACCAAAAAGTTCTAAAGCATACCAAAGTGAGTCTAAAACATGTATGGACCAAAGCCAAAACAAGTCAACGTGAAAGGCATAAGGCATGATGCATGCAAGGCCAATAAAGAGGGTTACACTACACCTACCAAGACCAAGCATGGCATGACTTAACCAATAAAAATCAGAGCTATGGCATGTCAAAACAACACCAAAAATGGGCTAAAACCAAGTCAAAACATGCTAGAACAATAAGCTCACTCATTAGGTATGCAAGGCTATCAAAGAGGACTTACAGTACAAGTGTAAGAAGCAAATGGGGGATGCTCTAACCAAACAAAAACAGAGCTATATCATGGTTGAATAGGACCAAATACACACTGAAATGGTGCCCCCAAAGTCCTAGATATGATGGCATGCAGAATGACCCATTCTTAAAGCATTAAACACCAACTCTTCAAAGCATTGAAAGAGTGACAAATATGAAGGCATTAAAATGAAACATGCTTTGAAATTACATAACAAATAATGCCAAATTATTCAAATAAGTCAAGCAATGCATGCTAGTGGACTTGATGCACAAAGCTAACAAGCTATGATGAACCATAGCTACACAAATTATGGCATGCATGACCAAAACAACAAAAATTAGAGCTTAAGCATGCTAAAATATGACCAAAAGCTTCTCAGGGTCAAGCCAAAATCATGCTAGAATGATAGTCAAAAGCATGATGCATGTTAGGCTAGTGTGCAAATTTACACTACAAGTGTATGGAGCATGCAAGCAACCACCAAACCAGCTTAAAACAAAGTTAGAGCAGGCTCAAAAAGTCACAAAAACATTCTTGAAAAGAGCTAACATAAGCCACAAAAAGATGCTACTTTATAGAGCTAACAAGGCATGGCATGGAGAGACAAGAAGGGGAGGCTATCCCTTCCCATTTGGGAACTCAAAACAAGCTTTTTACCACTGAAAATCCTCTAGATTTCAGTGGTTCTAAGGTCATGAAAATTTGTTTTGAAATGCCTTAGAAGATGGCTCAAAAGCTATACAAGTCAAGGAGCAAAAGGGAGGAAACACCTCCTAGCCAAACAAGGCACAAACCAACACTTTGAGGACTGAAAAACAAAGTTTTCTTCAGTTCAAAACCAAGCCAAAAATAGTTTAAAAGGTGGCAAAACAAGCATGCAAGAATGGCCAAGATAGTGTACAAAAATGGGCTTAAAAGAGGGAGATGCTTACCCTTGAAGCACAGCTGCAAAACAACCACTTTTCTGAGCCAAACAACCTTCAATCAGCCCAAAAATGGGTTCCAAGGGATCTCAAGCCAATGGTGATCAACTTTGATGAAGGAAGTGTATGCAAACTAGAAGTATTTCTCTACTTCTATGCACTTCTATGCACAAAAGGAGCAAGAGAGAGAGAGAGGCTCTAGAGAGAGAGGCAGAGATCTTGCTCTGGAAGTTTTGTAGAGAGAGAGAGATTTTAGTGAGAGAAGCTCTCAAGCTTGTCCAAGAAGTTCAACCTCTTCAATATTAGATATTTGGCTCCATATATAGGAAAATAAAAGCTTTTGGTCGAAAATATCTGATTTGGGACAGGTGACACAAGCTGGAAACAACTAGAGGAGAAATATCTTCCAATTCTAGGCTTTCTGGACATTTCTGGCTGACCGGCTATCTTTGGTGCCAGCCGGCCATCATTTTTGGCCGACCTATGGCCGATGAGGTCAAATTGTGGCCAATGCACTTCCATAGAGGCCGATGGAAAAAATCAGTCCTGGTCCCTGACTTGAAGCAAGCCTAATTCCCTCATCTGGACTTCTTTTTAGGTCATTCTTGAGCCTAAACTATAGCCCCGGAAGTCTTATTTCCAAATTTGGTAGCCTCACCTCAAAATTCCATGTGTGCTAAGAGATATCCCTCTTTTAGTGAAGGTTGCTTAGTTTCGGTCCAACCGGAATGATGCCCAACTTCAACCAATCATATCTCCCCCATCCGGACACGGCTTTAGGAGACTCTTAAGTGAAAAATGAAGCCCCAGAAGTAAGATTTCCAGCGGTGGTAGCCTCATAGCTGAAATCCAAGGATGCAAAAGGATACGCCTGATTTAGTGAGGGCTGCTCGACTTTCTCTTAGCAATTCATGCCCATCTTCTTCTCCAACTAGGTTTCTTCCCTCTTCTCCTCTTTTCTTCAACTCCAAACCCATAAACAAGGTGTTTTGAAAGTTTTTTCAAAGATTTCATCTCTCTTTCATTCATTTCCACTTTGTCCTCGCTCGGTTTACCGAAAAGCGCAACATTTTGACAAAATGCGAGCGTTGGAACATCGTTGGAACTTTATTTCAAAAATATTTTGAAAGAGAGGGTTTTAAGGTCTAAAAACCATTCAAAATAGCTTTGGTCCAAAATGGGGTGTGAGGTTGGGATTTGTCTCTTCTCTTGCTGAGGAAATCGAACTTTTGCCCTGCACATCTTTCATCACCAAGTAAACCATCAGTAGCGCCCATGTCTTAAGGGCGGTCAAAAATGGGGTGTCTACACAAGGTCTCCTAGTTAACTTGCTCCAAGCAAATTGAGTATGTCAATTCATATTCCGAAGCCTTATTATTTGTATCTTATTTTCTCGAGTCTTGAATTGCCTATGAGCCAAATTTGAATTCAGAAATTATAAACCATCCTGAAAGAGTAAAAAGACACTGATAAAAAGTAAAGTTGAAAAAACTATAACTAAATTTTGATATCATTGACTTTATCAAGCTATCTCGGAGAATAATTTTGAGGGAGCTAAAATGATGAATTTGATAATGACGTATTGATGAAGATGAGAGTGATTCGGAATTCTGCTCCAAAGAATGATGCCTTTGAAAGTATATTTTTGCAGGCCACTCTGTTTTATGGGTTTCTATCGAACAAAGATTGCATAAAATTACTCATTAAATTTAAAAAGAATCAAATGCAGATAAAAGATTCAATAAGAAAGTTGCTCTGATTCGCATTTGAACAAGGAAGAAGAACCCTATCAATTGAGCATTATAGTCCCACCATGATTCATGAGATTTGATCATATTTGGTAATTTAAAGAGTAAATACGAATGTGAAACATCTCAGCAGGGCTTGTCAGTCTCATTGTTTCTAAGAAACAACAAAGTCACCACCAGCAGGTTACGAAGTTTGCACATATTCTATTTTCCTGTTATTATTAATTATGGTGATTTATATGATAACTCTCTTAAACATGAAGAAATTGTAATTAAAGAAACTTGTTTCCTTATTAGTTGCGCCAAAAACCATTGGCTGAGCCTCCTCATGTGCTTAGGACAAACAAATACAATCAACATTCTTTAATTAAGCAAAGCATTATAAAATTTTAGATAATAGCATGCCAATAATAAAATATCCACTTAAACAAGAAAACAATCAAAATAAGGAAGCTGAAAGAAAGATCAGTAGATGAATCTACCGAATCACAATTCACATAATACCAGCTAATGGATTTTGAATGCACTAGTTAAGAACAAAGCCACTATTTTAGCAAATGTAATTCAAATGTTGAGCTTATGATCATAAAATTGCTACTGTCTTGCCAGCAAGACCAACAAGAAGATAAGCAATACACTCCTGAATAGCTGTAATTTACTCAGATGAAAACAAGGTTGAGTAATAGTACTTGTCTACTAATCTAACAAAGATATTTGTCATTAACAGTGGCGCACACTTGAATTGGTGTACCAAACATCGGTAATACCCGGCTAACTTGTCACGGTATCCACACACAGTCTTGCCAAAAAGATACTGTGGTACTTGGTTTCTACACATACTGTGGTACTTGCTCTAGCCCACTGTATCCACACACTGTTTGGTACCAAATAGTGTGTGGTGCGTCATATATGTGGTACTTGCTCTAGCCCACTGTATCCACACACTATCTTGCCAGGAAGTTGCTCTGATTAGCTAATTTTACTATGTGACGCACATATACAAGTATAGACTAAAATCGCGAGAATTGGAACGAATTCAACTCATGCTTGTTTTTGAAAATAGTTTGAAGTTGCCACCCTCAAGTGGGCTAAAACGCGGATTTGCCACCTTAAGTGGGCTAAAACATGATTTGCCACTTCGCAAAGTGGGCTTAAAACACACATTTATCGAATTGTTCCAATTCAAGTAATTAAGCCTTCATCCACAGGCATTCATGCAATTTAACAAATAAGCACATAGCCTCAAGGCAAGCATGCTATCATGGCATCACTCACACTCATGCAAGTATGTTAAAGCATAAAACTTACAGAGTACTCTAAGCCAAAACAAAAGCTAGTTAGAAACAATGCATGATCCTAACTATGCTAGAAGCCTAATAAAACACATGCAACAATGCAACTAAATAGGCTCGGCTACCTAATCATGGTATTTGCAATACTTTGATAGCATGCTTTGAAAACACATATTCAAGGAAGTGTATTGAAATAACGATGCAATTTGAATGATGAGCCGAACCTCGATGCATGCAAGACAAATGAATGATGCAAACATGGAACATGATCCCTAATCTAACCATCAAAAGTGGATAAATAAAAGGGAGAAAGACGTGGGGTTGGAAGACATGCACACACGTATGCACACTTATTACAACATTATGCCCTCTCGAAGGAGGGTCCAAATGAATAAGCTAAGCTACACTAAGCTAAGCTAATTATTACAAAATGAACTAATTAACTATTCTATCTAATTAATTATTACAACACAATTGAATAACTAGCTATGCTAAGCTAATTAAACTATTACAAAACAAATTGAATGATTAGCTACGCTAACTAACTAGTAAAACAATTTAAACGGTCTTGAGGGACGAGGGATGCATGCATGCTCGGTTGCTTCCTCCCGAAAATGCTCTTGCCTTGCCATCGAATGCCTCTGTTAGCACTCATTTGATCTTGAAAAATTTCACCAGCTTCCAGATTGCCTCTATTCCAACAAAGGAACACACTTGCACAAAAATTCACTGGTGGCCGGTTGGCCACAAAAAGTGGCTGTCGGCCACCTTAATTGGCCGGTCGGCTACTTCAAGTGGCCGATCAGCCACCCCCATTTTCTGAAGTTCTGCTTTTGATACAACAGAGAGCAACAGAGGTAAAACAAAGCATTTTGAAGGAATGTGTGTACTGCTACACTCCTTATCATTTCTCAAGCTCAAAGGAGTGTAGCTCTTGGCTCTCAAGCCATCAACCAAGCATTTTCAATGCATGATGGCCAAAGAACCAAGCTTATACTAGGTTAATGAATGCACAAATAAGACTCAAAGGACCACCACCCTATCACGTATGATCAAGGGTGTCGGTGACCAAGAAAAGTGGCACGTTTCATCACTTTGAGTATGAAATGTCCCATTTTTCTTGTGTTTGGATTAACGTCCGATCTAAACACATGCAATGCAACACACATATGCTTATCTTGCTTAAGTTTTGCTTGGTTCATTTTGTTTACACATTTTACATTACCGATTAGTCCTTTAACCAATTAAGTCCAAAGTGAGAGTCCTCTAAAGAGAGAGGGGTCAACCAAAGGATGACTTAACACATGAGAGAGATCATGCCGTTGGTTAGTAGAAACCCTTAAAATAGGATTTAAACCATTAAGCACAAGTCTCAATCTCAAGCTTAAACATAACCTTAAGGCTAACCAATCTCAAAGAAAATGGAAAAGTGAAAAAATGAGGGAGGTGGTAGATATTTCAGTGCTGAAATGGCATGCAAAATGACACTAAAACATGAAAACAACACATGCAATACATGCTTAACATTAAGCTAGTGAAGATCACAACACTATAAGCATGCAACACAAAGCTCAATTGACCAAACCAGCTCTGGATAGAGTTAAAACATGCCAAAACAGTGGCTAAAATATGCTGAGATTGAGGCACAAAAGGCTAGAAAAACATGCTCACATGTTAGTTTGCAAACAAGACTCAAAACACAACTCTCAAAAGAAATAAAAGAGTGAAATAAATTAGAGTGTGACAAAGCTACATACACTGAAATCATATGTAAAATGATGCTATAACATGCAAACAATTCGAGCATAACATGCTTAAAGCCTTAACACAATTTGCTAGTGAAGGCCATTACACTATAGCCATGCAACACAAGCCTCGAAGGACTTAACCAGCCCAAAACAAAGTTAAAGTAGGCCAAAATAGTAGCTAAAACAACCTGAAGTTAAGCTAACACAAGTTACAAAAATAGGCTAAACCATTAGGCATGCTAGACTAGTAAGCACAATTGCACTACAAGTACAAAAAGCAAGCAACAAATGCTCCAACCAACCCAAAACAAAGTTGAAACATGCAAAAACAGAGCCTAAAACATGCTTGAATTAAGCTAACACAAGCTACAAAAACAAGCTACCGTGTAATGCTAACTAGGCATGCAAGAGAGACACAAGGAGGGGAGGCTAACCCCTCAATTTTTGGACTTCAAAACATACTTTTTACCATTGACATAACTTTGAATTTTAGTGGTTTAAAGGCCCAAAAATTTTGATTTTAATATGCTAAAAGATGGCACAAAAGCTCACAAAAACAAACAACAACAAGGGTAGACAACCCCTTAGCACATAATGACTTCAAACCAACATGTTAAGGCCCAAAAATCAGAGTTTTTTGTAGTTGAAAACTAGGCTCAAAACAGTGTAAAAAGATGGCAAAGCATGCAACTAAAACAAAGCTTACAAGGCAAGTCCTTTACCTCTTGAAGCACAACACAAAATCAATCATAATTCTGAGCTTAAAACACCCTTAGGAGCTCAAACTATGCCTCAAAGAACCTCAACTCCAAGATGAAGATGTTTGTTTAAGGGTCTTAGTGCAAAAGTGTAGAGAATTCTAACTTTCAAGCACAAAACAAGAGGAGAGAGAAAGAATTTTAGAGAGATGGATAAATTTTCTCAAAATTGTCTAACCTCTCAAGATGGGGGAGTGACCTTCCCTTATATAGAAAATCAAGCCAAAGGCTTGCACTCATCACTCCATACACGTGTATGGAGATGGCATTCAGTGAACAACAACTGGCACAGTGTAGCTACCCCATTTTTGACCGACCTTAAAACTCAAACATCGTCATTTGAGCGCTCGATGATTGTGCATGTTTGTGCTCGTTTTGAGTTTCTGGGGTTTTCGGCTGAGTGCCTTGCCTTCAGGCCTCTGAATTCTTTGTGTTTTGGCTCGGTTTGTGGACCAAGCCTTATTGACCTTGCCTAGAGGGAGAGAGAGGTCCGTAGAGCACTTTTTGTGGTCTTAGACCACTTTTCCCTCTGGTAGGCCAGTTTTCGGTTTCCAGAGCCTTCGGCCGAGCGCCTTGTCTTGCTTCCCTTTCGGTTTGGTTTTGAACCAAACCTTGTTTTCCCTTCCCTGAAGGAAGGGAGAGGTCTGTAGACCACCTTTTTGTGGTCGTAGACCACTTTTCCCTCTTGGAGACTAGTTTCTAATTTTTAGAGCCTTCGGTCGCGTGCCTTGTCTCAGGACCGCTTAACGTTCTCCTCTTGGCCCGGTTTTCGAACCATGCCTTGTTGCCTTGGTCTAGAGGGACACTAAGGTCTGGGAGACCACTTTTTGTAGTCGTAGACCACTTTTGGTGCCCGTAGACTAGTTTTCGAGGCTTCCGGCTGCGCGCCTTGTCCCCCGGACTCTTGTCTTGCATCCTTTTTGGTTTGTTTTTGGCACAAAACTTGCTTTCCTAGCTTGGAAGGTGGAATAAGGGTTGGAGACCAGTTTCTCTCCCCGTAGACCACTTTTCTTCCCCTCTAGCCAGCTTTCTTCCCTATAGACCACTTTTGGTGGTCTACAAGTGGTTTGCAGCTAAAAAAAGTGGTCTCCCACCATGCCACCACCTTGCTTTCCTTGTTCAGACCATTCCTCCTCCTGGCCGACCACTTTTCTTTCTGGGAGACCACTTTCACTAGTCAGTCGACCAGTGTAAGTAGTTGGCCGACCACAGCTTTCCTACACCTTTCTGAAGATATTTTCTTGCCAGCTGTGCCAGCTGGTGAGCACAGAAACCATCTTCCATACACGTGTATAGAGGGATGGCTTGGAGCTCTTAGCTTCCTCAACAAGTTTGTTGCTTGTTTTTCTATATAAAGGAGCCTCCTCCCTCTCCTCCAGGTTCAGAATTTTGGCATTGAGCTATAGATACACACCTATCTCTATATTTGCTCATTCTCTCTTGTTTTGTGCTTAAAAGTCCCTTTTCTTCTTACTTTTGCACACAAACACATAGTGAAACACCACCCTTTTGTTGCTGAGGCGTTTAGAAGCTGGTTTTGGTGTTTTTGGATTGGTTTGAGCTCAGAAAAGTTGTTGGAGTTGCAGCTTTGAAGTGGTTCTACAAGGGTGAGACAACTAGCCCTTTAAAGCTTTATTTTGATTAAGATTTTGGACCTATTTGCATGCTTATTTTGGCTTGACTTTCTACTGCAAAAAGTTCTGATTTCACATGTTTGAAGTGTTTGTTTAATGCCTTGTTGGTGTTAGGGGTGATCTACCCCCCTCTTGTGCCTTGTTTGGCCTTGTTTTGAGCCATCCTTTTAGGATTTTGTTTTAGCCTTTGCATGACCTTTCTACCACCGAATTCTAGAAGAATTTCAGTGGTGGAAAGTGTGTTTTGAGGTCTTAAATAGGAGGGGGTTTCCCCCCCCCCTTCTTCTCTTGTTTGCTTGTATTTGTGGCTCACCAAGTTAGCATGTTTTTCTACCTCTTTGAGGCTCCATTTCAGCATGTCTTAGACCTTGTTTTTCCATGATATAACACTCTTTTGGCTTGGTTTGATCACATCATGCATGCTCCTTGCACTTGTAGTGCAAATCCTCTCACTAGCCTGACATGCATCATGCTTTTGGACCATCATTCTAACATGTTTTGGCTTAACTCCAAGAAGCTTTTGGCCATGTTTTCCCATGCTTAAGGTCTGATTTATGTTGTTTTGGTCATGCATGCCATGCTTTGTATAGCCATAGTGCATTCTAGCTCACTAGCTTTGTGTATCGAGTCCACTAGCATGCATTTCTTGGGCCATTTGCATGATTTGGTATCATTTTCTATGTGATTTCAGAGCATGTTTCATTGCCATCCCCTCACATCTTTCATTCATTCAATGCTTTGGAGGGTTCATGCTTTATGCTTTAAACATGAGCCTTTGTGCATGCCATCTTGCCTAGCCTTTTGGACCACCATTTCAGTGTGTTTTTGGTGTTGTTTTGCCATGATATAACTCTATTTTTGGTTGGTTAGAGTATCCCTCTTTTGCTTCTTACACTTGTAGTGTAAGTCCTCTTTACGAGCCTTGCATGCTTAATGAGTGAGCTTGTTATTCTAGCATGTATTGACTTGGTATTAGCCCATTTTTGGTGTTAATTTGACATGCCATAACTCTGATTTTTGTTGGTGAAGTCATCTCATGCTTGGTTTTGGTAGGTGTAGTGTAATCCTCCTTATTGGCCTTGCATACTTCATGCTTCATGCCCTTCATGCTAGCTTGTTTTGGCTTTGCTCCATGCATGTTTTAGCATCATTTTGGCATGCTCTAGGACTATTTTGGGTTGCCTTGGCCATATGCTTCATGTATTGCATAGCTATAGTGCAAGTGCTTATGCTAGTTTCAAGCTTTGAGCCTCCTAGCATGCTTCATTTGTAACATGTGCATGATTTGGAATCATCTACCATGTTATTTCAGAGCATATAGCATTTCCATGTTCTCACTTCTTTCACTCTTTGAGTGCTTTTAAGGGTCATGCATTATTACCTTGTTTGTGGCCCAGCTTGTATGCATGCATGCCTAGACCTTTGAGCTCCCCTCTTAGCATGTTTTGGTCTTTATTTTGACCTAATTGAGCTTTGTTTGTGGCTGGTTCATCCATTTGTGCCATGCATTGCATGCCTCTTGTGTAGTCCCATTCACTAGCTTTCATGCTTAAGGATTCTCGTATGCCATACTTGCGTTGTTTGAATGGTTTGGCACCATTTCACATGACATTTTAGTGTATATAGTGTTGTCACACTTCCACGTTTGTCACTTCTTAATCATATTTGAGAGTTGTGCTCTTATGCCTAGTTGATGGGCCAATGCATGTACATGCTTGTCTTGCATTTCGTGCCATCGTTTCATTGCATTTTGGCAACTGTTTTGGGCATGATTGAGGTGTGTCCATATTCGGTTTAAGTCCATCGAGCATATGGTTTGCTTGTTGTTGCATGCTTGTTGCATTGCATGTTGTTGCAAGCTTGTTGCATTGCATGACATTTGCAAGCTTGTTGCATTGCATTATGTGTGCATGCCTTGCATTATGTTTGGAATCTTGTGCATGCATTGCATTTGTGTTTGGATAGAGTGTTAGCCCAAACATGAGAAACGAGGGACGTTTCATACTTGAAGTGATGAAACGTGCCTCATTTCTTGGTCGCCGACCCTCTTGATCATGCATGATAGAGGCAAAGGCTCTTATGTGTTATTTGTGCATTCATTAACATTGAAATGTGCAATCTTGGTTTCTAAGCCATCGTGCATTGCGATGCTCGATTGGTGGACTGAGAGTTGAGAACCGTACTCCTTTGTGATCATGAAATGATAGGGAGGGTGGTTGTGTACAAATATCTTGCAAATACATTGCCATGCCCCTTCTTGTTCTCTGTTGCAGCAAACTGGAAGTGTGCAGAATTTTCTGGTCGGCAGACCAGTAAAAGTGGCTGGCCGACCACTTTTTCTGGTCTGCAGCAAAGGTAAGTTGTCGGCAGGTGGTTGGAAACACCAATAAGTGGTCGGCCATGCTCCTGGAGGTTTCCATGATGGAGTAGAAGCTACCCTAAAGTTTGTGCAATGATCTGAAATCAATTGCAAACAGAGGCAAGTTGGGGCATCACAATGGATTTTCGAATGAGGTGACCGAGCATGCATGCACTTCTCGCCCTGAGGACATCTCTTTACTGCTTTACTTAGCTTCTTTGCTTAGTTAGCTATTTGGTTCTGTACTTAATTAGTTAATGCACTTAGCTATTTATTTGTGTTTATAATAACTAGTTAGTTAATTAGCTTGCTTTGTAATAATTAGTTAACTAGGATTAGTTAATTAGTTTTGATTTGTAATAATTAGTTTAATTAGTTTAGATTAGCTAGTTAGCTTATTATTCGAACCCTCCAACTAGAGGGCACAACTGTTGTAATAAGTGTGCGTGTGTGTGATGCATGTCTTTTAACCCCCATTTCTTTCTCTCTTTTACTTATCTGCTTTCAGTGGTTAGTTTTAGGGCATATTTCAATTACCATCCTTATGCTTCGCATGTTTGCATTCATTCATCTATTTTGCATGCACCGGGTTCGGTACATCATACAAACTGCATTGTATTTCAATACCAATTTGAATACATGTTATCAAGTTGCATTCACATGACATCTTAGAATAGCCGAGCCTATCTTAGTTGCATTTTGCATGTGTTGCATTAGGCATTCTTAACATAGTTAGGATCATGCATTGATTACTAACTAGCTCCTTTTTTTTGGCGCGGAGTACATTGTGAGTGTTTATGTTTTAGCATCCTCGCATGAGATGTGTATGTTGCCATGTTTAGCATGCTTGCCATGAGGCTAACTGCTTAAATGATATAACTGCATGAATGCCTGTGGATGAAGGTTGGATTGCTTGAATTGGGACAATTCATCAAATGTGAGTTTTAAGCCCACTTGAGGTGGCAAAATCATGTTTTCTAAGCCCACTTGAGGGTGGCAAAATCCGCGACTTAGCCTACTTGCGAGTAGCAACTTCAAACCATTTTCAAACAAACAAACATGAGATGTTTTGTTCTAATTTAGGCGATTTAGTCTATACTTGCATGCTGTGCGCATCACGTAGTAAGTTAGATTAATAACCGGAATAAGAACGCATGTGTTTTAAAAAACAACATATCACGTTAGTAAAGGCTGATCTTTGATCGGGCGAGCGGGGGTGCTCATTGCATGACCTTCCCCTCTCGTACCCAAGTTCCCGAGTCTAGGCAACTTTGGTGATGACAGACACGTGACCTTCGGCCCGAGTCAAGGTTTCCTAAATTTCCCAAAACAAACTATTTAGGTTGCGACTCTGAAATTTGGCAAAGCAGTCCATGTTTGGCGCTTTTTGATTAAAATCGATTTTCCAAAACGATTTGCCGGATTTGGACTCTTTGGTGATTTATCAGTCTTACATTGCACTTTGTGAGATTAGATTCAGAATCGTGAGACGAGTCTAAACTGTAGTAGCTATGAACAACGATTCGCGCCCTTGCGCGCAGAGTGGAGTTTCTAGCGGTCTACACACAGCTAGCTAAGAAAATATCTGAAAAATGAGAAAAATGGCCATCGGCCACTTTAGGTGGCTGGCCGGCCACCTCACCTAGCCGACCAACCACTTCAAGTGGTCGACAAAGAGGAAAAGTGGCTGACAAGGCCCCTCTTCCTTCCAAGAAAAAGGCACCAAAGTTTGGCCCAAAAACAAGCACAAAACAAAAAGGGTTTAGAGGTTCAAAGACAAGGCATTCCGCCGAGAACATCGGGCACTCAAAATAAGAACAAACAAACACAATCATCGAGTGCACAGACGATGATGTCTAAGTCTTGAGGTCTGTTAAAAATAGGGTGTCTACAGTTGCCCCTCTTTGATAGAATTCAAAAGTCATGAAATGACGAGAGTGAATGTCAAAGCCTAGAGATGACCCATTTTTGACAAGGCCGAAGACTCAGACAAACAAGCAATCAAAACAAAGAACGGTTGCACCCACAGGTTGCCTACGTATCTCTTTGCAAGCAATCAAACTAGCGTAGTTCTGGGGCAGGATGCAAAATAATACACAATATAACAAAACAACACAAATGATATGCAATGCAACGAAACAATGCACATGATATACAATGTAATTGAATCATCAAACCACAAGCAGTACAAAACCACACAAATACCATAAAGGGATGGAGATACAACATCAAATTACGTTTAACACAGAAAATGTGCCGGAACCCTCAAACCACAATTCTCTTAGTGGAATAGGCGTGTGCACATGCAGAACTGTGTGTTTCGTAGAAAGAATACAAGTAATTGGGTGGTATGATATAAGTGAGGAATGATTTGCTGAGGAAAGATTGTGATCCTACATACTGAATGTAATAGAGCAAAGTACGATGCAATGGATGTAATGAATAAGGCGTAAGCTAAACCACATTTTACCTAGAAAAGGTATGGACACAAAACAGACCACGTCTAACATAGAAAAGGTGCCGACACCCTCAGACCACAATTCTCTTAGTGGAATAGGTGCGTACACATTATCACAGAACCATGCTTCAACGAAGGAAATGTGTGAGCACATGCCAAACTAAGCTTAACATAGAAAGGATGCAAGCGATAAAATGGATAATGCAGTAGATGCATGTGACAGATGCTATATGCAATGCGATAGAAGTAATAGATGATGTAGTAGCTAGGAAGTGAAAGTACCTCACAGGGGCAATTGGCAATGACTCACCTCATGCTGATGGGGATCTTCCCTTTCTTCTCTGTTGAACCATAGGTACTACTTTTCTCCCTGACTATGGTCGCAGCTTTCCCTATTCTCCAACAGGGTGACAGACTAGGTTGGTTTAGTATCCAGAATTGAGACGCATACACGCTACCTCAACCTATGAGGCTACTTTACAGATTTCAAGCTGATGATACATCTCTGGGTATTTAAACCAGACTTTAGTCTCGGAAATGCCGAACCTTTGCGTTCTAGGCATCGGCCATTTGAACTCTAGTTTCTACCGTCTCAGTTGATCTCCTAAGAACTCATCGCAAACACAGGCAGGTGGCTATACCAGACCACTGGAAGTCGTTCGGGCACGACAAACATCAAAGAAATTGCACCTTTAGAGGATTTAAGGTCTCTTAGACTAGAGAGTGCACAAGATAGTGCGATGCAGAGTGAATGCACAAAACAGTGTTATATAGGTGCACAAGACAGTGCGATGCGGGTTGAAATGCACAAGATAATGCAAGTGATTTGAAATGCACAAAATAATACGATGAAGGGTGAAATGCACAAGATAGTGCGATGCAATGCACAAAATAGTGCAAGACAAGTTTGCACAAAACAGTGTGACACAGGTGCAGAAGATAGTGCGAGTAATGTAAAATGCACAAGACAGTGCTATACAGGTGCACAAGACAGTGCAATATAGAGGGTGCATAAGACAGTGCCACACAGGTGAATGCGCAGGATAGCGCGATGCAGGTGCACAAGATAGTGTGATTTAGGGTGCACATGACAGTGTGATGCAACGTGCATAAGACAATGCGAACAATGTGAATGCACAACATAGTGCGAACAATGTGAATGCACAAAATAGTGTGATACAAAGCACAACCAAGCACAAGTAAGGCGCGCAAAATAGCACGATGCAATGCACAAACAAGTGCAGGTAAGGTGTGCAAAATAGTGTGATGCAATGCACAAACAAGTGCACGTAAGGTGCGCAAAATAGCGCGAGCAATGCACTAACGAGTGCAGGTAAGGTGCGCAAAATAGCGCGATGAAAGTTCTATGCAAAAGATACGAGCATTTTCTATGCAAGATTAGAGCATGTAATGAAATGCATAAGATAGTACGATGCGCAAGAAAGCGCGAGTGTAAAATTGCACAAGAAAGTGCGATGCGAAAGAAAGTGCGAGTGTAAATTGCACAAGAAAGTGCGATGCGTAAGAAAGCGCGAGTGTAAATTGCACAAGAAAGTGCGATGCGGAAGAAAGCGTGAGTGTAAATTGAACAAGAAAGTGTGATGCACAAAAAAGCGTGAGTGTAAATTGCACATGAAAGTGCGATGCGCAAGAAAGCGCGAGTGTAAATTGCACAAAATAGTGCGAGTGTGATACAAAGTGAATGATTGGTATGATAAATGTACCGAGTGAGATTATTGTGCCATAAATGCACAGAGTGAGATTATTGGTTCACAATGCAATACATTGACAATGCATGTTCCATGCAAGATAAACAAATGATGCAGGATGTTCATTGAAAGCGTGTTCTATGCATGAATAAACGCATATTCTATGCATGATCGAAAGCATATTCTGCACATGAAACATAAGCATATTCTATGCGGAATTGAAAGCAAACATATTCTATGCATGAATCATAGCGATGCGCGGCACACATGCAACAGAAGTGTATGTAAAAATGCACATTCTATACAATAGAGGGGCATCAAATATGTACTTTGGTGCCTCCAATTTTACCTCTTGGAGGACTTTGCAACATGCTCAGCTAAAAAAAAGGATACATCCCATCCATATTAGCGAGAGGTAACATTTGCATTTGAAAACCATGGGTGCTGCTTGGACTGCTATTCTGACTTGAAGCAAGCTTAAGCTTGGGGTCGAGACACACTCATACTCTAGAGAAAGGCGAGGCCTGAGAAGGTGCACCTGGAATGCAGTCTTGGAACTTGTTGAAGTTGAAACACACTAAGATGCTCCAAATTTTCCCTCTTTTCTTTTGCTTTGTAGTCCGGAACCTATGTAGCTTTAGATAGGTCTTGGTTTTATTATTTACGCATGACCTGGGTTAAACCCTGCAGTTCATGAAAGAAAGGATCTTGTTTTGTACAAATGTGGAGAATGGCATAGCACTTTGAGTACAAAACGATTTGAAATTGAAATTAAGAAATTAGTTCTCGACCGGGTATTGAGCCTACGACTGACCATAGTCAAAACAACTCAACAAAGGAAAACAAAGGTAAAACAACCTAAACACATCTATTGACACTCGAAACGATTCAAAACAAGAATCGAGACAAACAAAAACAACAAACACAACACTCGGATGTCTACCACCAGTGGAAAACCTCTCAGTTCACGAGGAGCCTATTTCTTCGGGTATTGTTTCCTACCCTTTCTCATTTGTGATCCTCACATCACTATGGAACTCAATCTCTAGTTTTCTAAAAAAGCCATTTTCCCATTTTTTCCTCTCAACGCACATCTCTTTATTCTTCAATCTCTCTCATTTTTTTTATCCCTCCCCTGGGTGGTAGATAGATAAACAGGAAATTGTGGGCTCTTGCCCCTAGTATTCTACTAGATGCTCATTCTTTCACTCATAACTAGTGAGCTTCTCCCACAGAGGGGTTGTGGTGTGACCAGATGCGTAGCAGATCAACATTTGACATCAATTAACGATGCCCTTGGCCAATTTAGACGTGATCAGACCCGTCCAGATGAGGGAGTCAAATATCCCGCTCTATTTCTAGTTTGTGCTTCACACTTGACTTGGTACCTCATTGTTTGGAGGATGAGAAAGCGCTTGGCCCCTTGCTGCTAACTTCAGCTGTGCCCTTTCTTGCAAGTACAGTGCCCTTTCCAGCAAGTACGTTGACAAGGGGGAAAAGACAGAAAACCTGACTCAACTGTGCCCATAGTTCATCATTTTGACCATTTTTTTTTGTTTTGGCTTTCTACTAAAACAATTTTGACCAACATGAGAGTAAGATTAACATACTTGTTCGATTTTCTGATTTGAAATCATGCAAGTTAGGTTGTGCGCACTGAAAATTTTCCCTTTTTGGGTTCAAGAAATGGTCCAGTTTGGAAAAAATGGAATAATTTTCGAGAGAATTAGTCAACCTCATTAAAAATTCTCAAAAATTGCTTTTGCAAATGGCCATTGCTCGGCCAACATAGAATCTACTCTTGAGATGCACAACCTCAGATCTGAACTTTGAATCATCTTGCAGCTGAATCTTCCAACGGAATAGGATAACCGAGTCTGAACGAAAACAAGCCAATTTGCACATGGATAGGATAGCCGAGTTGAACAAGGATAAGCCAATCAACATGGATGGGCCAAGCAGGCTGGAAATGGTTGGGGTTGAACTTCAGGATGAAGCTGCCTACGTATCCCAAACATGGGAATTAGGCTGTACGTAGTTCTGGGTTAAGGTACACTCGGGTGTTCACGCTTTCCTTTTGCGCTCTAACTTTTGCCAAGGCCGCCCTTATGGGTTTTCAACCTTGTGAGCTCTGTTTTTCTTTTCTTTTCATTTCTTTTCTTCTTTTCTTTTTCTTTCATATTTTCTTTTTCTTTTCATTTTTTTTGCTCTAACTTTTGCCTGGGTCGCCCTTCCGGGTTTTCGACCCAGCGAGCCTCTTAAAGATAAAAAAAAGGTTAACTTTGTCTATGTTGATTGGTCATAGGATCTCTAAGCCATCTGAATCCAGGAGAATGGCTGCTGTTTGCTGATGATGTATGAGCCCATCCAATCGTGTCTGAATTTGCCCCTAGTGTTGTGGATAGGAACTCGATTGTCCTTCAACAATAAATTTTCTTCTTCCAGCTACTGGAATTTGGCTTTCTTGCCAGTCTTCATTGGCTTGCGAAATGACCGATCTTTTGAATCTTTGAGCACATCTAACATTTTTGCCCCTAGTTCAAGGGCTACTTCTGATCTAACTTTGCAAACTTCCTCTGATGATGTCTGACCTTCTTGCTCTGACCTTCTTGTCCCTAGTTCAAGGGTACTTCCAATCCGGCCATACAAGCCTCCTTTGATGACATACGACCTTATTGCCTCTTGTTCAAGGGCTGCTTCAAATCTGACCATACGAGTCTCATATTTTGGTTGATTGTTGAACATTCTGAATCAAAGTTCAAGGTTTGAAAGCAAAAAGGGTTGAGCCTCGAGGCCGAGAGTGATCCTATGCTGTACAATCTCAAGATCAATTCCACATATGTCTTCGTAGGACCACACAAAACATTTTTTTGAAATCTTTTAAGAAAGCGACTAGTCGCTCGCGCTGAAGACAATGTAGAACCAATCTGGATCAAGCTAGGATCCTTCTCAGTACTCACATTAACAAACATGATTTGATTCATTAAGGGCTTAGCATGTCTCTCTTCTTCTCAATTGATCAAATTTTTACAAATCCCGAGGAATTCCTCCCTCATTGTTTTCATCAGTGTTAGAAAAGTTTTGAAAAACTAAGGTCAATGCAATGAATTGAAGGCATAGAAAAGTAGGTGAAAAGCTCTGCCGTTTCATTCAGATTTGATGGCACAACTGGCTTCAATAGCAAAAACAGACTCAAAAGAAAGAGTAAGAGTGTAAAAGACAAACACAAAACAAGATAGTGATGTCCGAGGTAACACCCACGAAATCACCCGACTCTAACACAACAGGACTGACTTGATACAACAAGACAAACTCAAAACAACACGACAAGACTGACCCAATACCCAAGTTAGAAAGTAAAATAAACAGCATTCGCAAATTGCCCAAAACAGTGCGTGCCATCCCCATACCTGGAGTAAAAATGAGCACCATCAACAGGTGGTTCATCTCCCGATCACATAGTCACATTATCCCTCAAGTTCACTGATCCACTGCCGATAGACTTTGTAGGACTTGGTGCGACGATGACCTCGTTATCAACAAAATCTTATATTTCAAGGCGAAGACAAAAGCAACTGTTAGTGCCATGACCGGTTTGTTGATAGAAGGCACAGTACTTGGCAGCATTATGCTTGGCCGGAAGAGGATCCGGGAGAGGCCAAGGCTCAAGGGGTTTGAGATGGCCTGGTCCTATAAGGATTTGGAGAGCTTTGGACAAGGTCATAAAAAGCGGGGTGAAGACCCTTTGGCCTCGGGGTTGGTACTTTGAGGTTTGTAGAGTGTTGGATGTACTAGTAAAGGGGTTGATAGGTGTTGACTGGGTTTGATGATCTCTTCCGAGTGTAGGATTGAAGTTGAAAGGGGCATTTTTGGTATGATAGCCCTTCTTCCAGCTTGCCCCTTGATTCAGAATGCTCTCATCCTGAGTGGCAAAAGTGTCATCTACGGTCTTTGTAACAACTGCGAGCACTTGCTGTTTGTTTAGTCATTCAGCCTTCAAAGCCTCAATAGCCCACTGAAGGTGTTCATAGGGACTAATGCCTGCCCTTACCTTGTTCTTGCCATTTGCCTCACTTTGCCAAAGGATTAGCTTTCTTCCAATGCAGCCTGTCCCAAGATTGGGGAGCTTTTTGGCGTGAAATTTCTAGCATGTGATGTGGTTGATGATGGAGCCAAAACCCTACAGGCTAAATCTGCCTCAGTTCTTTGAAGATCTTCAATCATTCTCATTAGCTCAGAAGTAGTGGGTTCATGGGTTTGAGATGATTGGGGTTCAAGTGCATCCATCATACATAAGTCCATGCTTTTTGGGATAAACACCTCAGGCTTAGGTAGATGGGCCTGGGTGATGTATATGCTGGGGTTGTAGGTGGATGGCAATGTATGGATTAGATTGAGGTGTGGATGAGGTACTTGGTCATTGGGGTCTTGAGGTGGAGATATCTTCTGATTGTCGATGAGATTCTGGACCTCATGACGAAGGCAGTAGCAATGATTGGTGCCATGACCGCGCTGCTGATGATACACGCAGTATTTGGTGGGGTTATGTCTGGCAGGGAGTGGGTCAGACAGAGGTTGAGGATCAAGGGATTTGAGATACTCTCTTTCCATCAGGACTTCTAGTGCGCAAGTTAAGCTTATATAGAGGGTGGTAAAAGTTCTTCCGTGAGCTTGGGTTGGACTGGCCATTTGTGGGCTTGTATTGGCAAAAGGGTCAGCTGTGGTGACTGTATTGATTTCAGTGGGTTTGGAAATAGTGCTACCGCTAGCATTGGTACTCCCGAAAATCACCCTCATTGTTGATTTGCTTGTTCTGGGAATAATCCCTTTGTTAAATGCATTCTCGATGTGAACCCCCAATTCATGCAAACTTTTGAAAGTGAATAGTGGAGCGACTATTAACTTTTGCAATATATCAGGCTCAAGGTTATGCACCATTATCCGCACTTGGTCCCTCTCAGACGGCCGATCTGTCATCTGTGCTGCCTTTGCTCTCCACCTTGTAACAAATTCCACAAAAGGTTCTGTAGGATTTTGGTGGTTGCTTCAAGCTCTTGGGTGGTCATTTCAAGTTGGGTATTGTAAGAATACTGATCAACAAATGCCTCAGCCAATTCTTCCCAGTTCTGCTTCACCGTATCCTCTAACTTGGCATACCAAGTAGCTGCTATACCTGACAGGGTTCTTCCGTACAGAGAGAGTTTCTGAGGCTTAGTCAGACCCATCGGTTTCAGGATGTCCAAAAAAAACCAAATGTGTACCATAGGATCTCTAGACCCATTGAAACGGTCAATATGTGGCATTTTGAATCTATTTGGGAGCCTTATGGTAGCCTCGGTGTACCCATCCTCAATGTCGAGAATAGAGTTAAGGCCCTGTGCCTTTTTTAATTGCTTTTCAAGGTTAGGAATTTTTAATGAGGTCGGGTCGAGCTCATTAATATCAATGGAATAAAGCCTCGCATTAGGCTGCACCAGAGGTGTGAAAACTTGAGCTTGAGCCAACCCTTCTTAGGGATCCGGACCTTGTGAATCGTCAGCTGGCGGAAGTGGGTCAAAGTTCGGCTGGGGTCCCGAGACTGGATGTGTGGTAGGTGCCCCAAATGGGCATTGCATTTCAGCATTGGTTTTATTCTGTATAGCAATTCCCGAGTTTAATGCTGTTATCATGGCCACAACTTCTTCTGAACTTTGTGCCATCACGGGTCTACTGAGTTGAACAAAGGTGATCTAACTGGTGACTGTCGGATCAGTTGAACCAATGAGCCCTGTCTGGCCCTTGTTTGTCCTGCCACCGGGGAAGGAAACACTAGTTGCTCTTGAGCTAAATCTCCTGACCTGACAAAGTCTATCAACACAAGTCCAATGCACTCGGGGGATATCGAAGCCTTCTAAAGCTATGATTCCAGGACTACCTTACAAAAGAAGAAAACAGACAGCATCTCAACCCGGTTTCACTAGAACAGACATGAGCATAGCTGAATAACTGTGCTCCCTACTGAATTCTGCCCCAAAACAGATACCAACTTGGCAACCGATATGCACATCTCTGTACAGTTTTCATTATAAAGCACATACCAGTTAAAGAGAGCCAAAACCCCTATGATGGGGTAGGGTTACCTTGTCCTAGTTTCGTCAGGAGCTAGGGTTTCACTATGCAAACAAGCGGTTTCATACAATTTTGCATTCGGGTGAGTAGCTTGTCCTAGTTTGGAACAGTCTCTATGGCTTCCGATATGCAACTAGGTCGATTGGTCAAAAAAGGGTACCTCAGCAAGACTACCTAATATACCCCTCACACCTAACACCGAGAAGTGTAAGGTGGATCAAACGGTACAGCGATAGTCCAGATCCAAGGCTTGTGTTCCCATCGTGGCAGAGCCCACAACCGGTCAACCTTATGGCAAGCTTTTCCAAGCGAGCCTCCGACAAACTGCTCAGGAATAGTAGATGGCAAACACTGTGACTTAGGCGCACCAATGCAAATGCAAATGCAAAGAAACACATAAGTGTAAATAAAACAACATATCATGAGTTCGAGTCAAGTTCTCCAAATCCCTAGCAGAGTCGCTAGAAACTGTAAGCTCGACTTTCTTTGCGCCCCCTTTCGGAGAGCTCGAATTGGTCCTACAGTTTGGATTCGTGTCACGGTTCTGAATCTAATTTCACAAAGTGCAATGTAAAACTGATAAACATCAAAGAGTCCAATCTAGCAAATCGTTTTGGAAAATTGATTTTGAATCAAATAATGCCAAAACTGGACTGCTTTGCAAGATTACAGAGTCGCCACCTAAATATTTTATTTTTGGAAAATTTAGGAAACCCAGACTCATGCCAAAGGCCACGTGTCCGTAATAACCAAAGTTGTCTCCGCTCGGGAACTTGGGTAAGAGAGGGGAAGGTCCTGAAATGAGCACCCCCGCTCGCCCGATCAAAGATTAGCCTCTACTAATCATGATATGTTGTTTTATAAACCTCATGTGTTCTTATTCTGAGCTAACTTTAATATGTGACGCACACATACAAGTATAGACTAAAATCACGAGAATTGGAACGAATTCAACTCATGTTTGTCTTTGAAAATGGTTTGAAGTTGCCACCCTCAAGTGGGCTAAAACATGATTTGCCACTTCGCAAAGTGGGCTCAAAACACACATTTATCGACTTGTTCCAATTCAAGTAATCAAACCTTGACCCACAGGCATTCATACAGTTTAACAAATAAGCACATAGCCTCATGGCAAGCATGCTAACATGGCATCACTCACACTCATGCAAGTATGCTAAAGCGTGAAACTTACAGAGTACTCCAAGCCAAAACAAAAGCTAGTTAGAAACAATACATGATCCTAACTATGCTAGATGCCTAATGCAACACATGCAACAATGCAACTAAATAGGCTCTGCTACCTAATCATGGTATTTGTAATACTTTGATAGCATGCTTTGAAAACACGTATTCAAGGAAGTGTATTGAAATAACGATGCAATTTGAATGATGCGACGAGCCTCGGTGCATGCAAAACAAATGAATAATGCAAGCATGCAAGCATAAGGTATGCTAATTGAAACATGATCCCTAATCTAACCATCAAAAGTGGATAAATAAAAGGGAAAAAGACGTGGGGTTGGAAGACATGCACACACGTACGCACACTTATTACAACATTATGCCCTCTCGAAGGAGGGTCCGAATGAATAAGCTAAGCTACACTAAGCTAAGCTAATTTTTACAAAACGAACTAATTAACTATTCAAGCTAATTAATTATTACAACACAATTGCATAACTAGCTATGCTAAGTTAATTAAAATATTACAAAACGAATTGAATGATTAGCTACGCTAACTAACTAGTAAAGCAATTTAAACGGCCTCGAGGGACGAGGGATGCATGCATGCTAGGTTGCTTCCTCCCGAAAATGCTCTTGCCTTGCCATCGGATGCCTCTGTTTGCACTCATTTGATCTTGGAAAATTGCACCAACTTCTAGATTGCCTCTGCTCCAACACAGGAACACACTTGCACAAAAATTCACTTGTGGCCGATCGGCCACAAAAAGTGGCTGTCGGCCGCCTTAACTGGCTAGTCGGCCACCTTAACTGGCCGGTCGGCTACTTCAAGTGGCCGGTCGGCCACCCCCATTTTTTGGACTTCTGCATTTGCTACAATAGAGAGCAACAGAGGCAAAACAAAGCATTTTAAAGGAATGTGTGTACTGCTACATTGCTTATCATTTCTCAAGCTCAAAGGAGTGTAGCTCTTGGTTCTCAAGCCATCAACCAAGCATTTTCAATGCATGATGGCCAAAGAACCAAGCTTGTACTAGGTCAATGAATACACAAATAAGACTCGAAGGACTACCACCCTATCACGCCTGATCAAGGGTGTTGGTGACCAAGAAAAGTGGCACGTTTCATCACTTTGAGTATGAAACATGCCATTTTTCTTGTGTTTGGATTAATGTCCGATCCAAACACATGCAATGCAACACAAATATGCTTATCTTGCTCAAGTTTAACTTCATTCATTTTGTTTACACATTTTACATTACCGATTAGTCCTTTAACCGATAAAGTCCAAAGTGAGAGTCCTCTAATGAGAGAGGGGTCAACCAAAGGATGACTTAAGACATGAGAGAGATCATGCTGTTGGTTAGTAGAAACCCTCAAAAGAGGATTAAAACCATTAAGCACAAGTCTCAATCTCAAGCTTAAACACAACCTTAAGGCTAACCAACCTCAAAGAAAATGGAAAAGTGAAGAAATGAGGGAGGTGGTAGATATTTTAGTTCTGCAATGGCATGCAAAAGGACACTAAAACATGAAAACAACACATGTAATACATGCTTAACATTAAGCTAGTGAAGATCACAACACTATAAGCATGCAACACAAAGCTCAATTGACCAAACCAGCTTTGGACAGAGTTAAAACATGCCAAAACAGTGGCTAAAACGTGCTGAGATTGAGGCACAAAAGGCTAGAAAAACATGCTCACATGTTAGCTTGCAAACAAGTCTCAAAACACAACTCTCAAAAGCAATGAAAGAGTGAAATAAGTGAGAGTGTGAAAGAGCTATATACACTGAAATCATATGTAAAATGATGCTATAACATGCAAACAATTCAAGCATAACATGCTCAAAGCCTTAACACAATGAGCTAGTGAAGACCATTACACTATAGCCATGTACCACAAGCGTCGAAGGACTTAACCAGCCCAAAACAGAGTTAAAGTAGGCCGAAATAGTAGCTAAAACAACCTAAAGTTAAGCTAACACAAGCTACAAAAATAGGCTAAACCATTAGGCATGTTAGACTAGTAAGCACAATTGCACTACAAATACAAAAAACAAGCAACAAATGCTCTAACCAACCCCAAACAGAGTTGAAACATGCAAAAACAGTGCCTAAAACATGCTTTAACTAAGCTAACACAAGCTACAAAAACAAGCTACCATGTAATGCTAACTAGGCATGCAAGAGAGACACAAGGAGGGGAGGCTAACCCCTCCATTTTTGGACTTCAAAACATACTTTTTACCGCTGAAATAACTCTGAATTTCAATGGTTTAAAGTCCCAAAAAGTTTGATTTTAATATGCTAAAAGATGGCACAAAAGCTCACACAAATAAATAACAAGAAGGGTGGACAACCCCTTAGCACAAAATGACTTCAAACCAACATGTTAAGGCCCAAAAATCAGAGTTTTTTGTAGTTGAAAACTAGGCTGGCAAAGCAAGCAACTAAAACAAAGCTTACAAGGCAAGTCCTTTACCTCTTGAAGCACAACACAAAATCAGTTACAATTATGAGCTGAAACCACCCTTAGGAGCTCAAACTAAGCCTCAAAGAACCTCAACTCCAAGATGAAGATGTTTGGTTAAGGGTCTTAGTGCAAAAGTGTAGAGAATTCTAACTTTCAAGCACAAAACAAGAGGAGAGAGAGAGAATTCTAAAGAGAGAGGGAGAAATTTTCTCAAAATTGTCTAACCTCTCAAGATGGGGGAGAGACCTCCCCTTATATAGAAAATCAAGCCAAAGGATTGCACTCATGCCTCCATACACGTGTATGGAGATGGCATTCAATGAACAATAGCTGGCACAGCTGGCTAAGAAAATATCTGAAAAATGAGAAAAATGGCTGTCGGCCATTTTAGGTGGCCGGTCGGCTACCTCACCTAGCCGACCGACCACTTCAAGTAGTTGACAAAGAGGAAAAGTGGCCGACAAGGCCCCTCTTCCTTTTAGGCAAAAGTCACCAAGGTTTGGCCCAAAGACAAGCAGAAAACAAAAAGGGTTTAGAGGCTCAAAGACAAGGCGTTTCGCCGAGAACTTTAGGAGCTCAAAACAAGCACAATCATCGAGTGCACAGACGATGACGTCTAAGTCTTGAAGTCGGTCAAAAATGGGGTGTCTACACAGACACAGAGTCGCCAGCCAACGCAGTCGGTACATGCCTCGAGGGCCAATCAGGGAGCCTCTTTAGCTCAGTCAGTGCAGCAATCTTATGCTCCAAGAGGTGAGCAGGTAGATCATAGATCTACGAGGCGCATGTATGCTATTACAGTGCCAGATCTTGTACCGGCTCCATTTGTTGTGAGATGTACCTTTTTTTTTTGCAACTCAGTTACTAATGTGCTGATTGATACGGGTGCATCCTACTCATTTATTTCGTCTGCATTTGCATCTATTTTAGGGTTAGAGTTGGCACAGTTAGCATCTCCTATTTGTGTTGTGTCACCTATTGGGGGTGAGATTGTTTTAAAACAGGGGTGTCGGGGCTGTGATATAGAGGTTGCCGATCGCCGGCTTCTTTTTTTTTTGTATTGATAGACATGACTGGTTTTGACGTTATTTTGGGTATGGATTGGTTATCGTCATACCGGGCTGTTATAGATTGCTACCGTCAGAGGGTTACTGTATGTACCTTGAGCGGTGACTGCTTTTATTTCTTGGGGGAGCGAGTGGATAGAGTCTTATCACCGGTGTACGAACTGCATGGGCAGAGCGAGCTTAGTTGTCTTCTTGCTAATTTTGTGAGTAGTGAGTGTGAAAGTTCGAGTTGAGTTGTCAAGAGTGGTTAGTGAGTACACGGATGTCTTTCTTGAGGACCTTATTAGTTTACCACCTCATCGAGAGATTGAGTTCTCTATTGATTTAGTGCCTGGCACGGCACCAATTTCCATGGCACCATATCGGTTTGCGCCAGCTGAGTTGAGTGAGTTGAAGATTCAACTCCATGAATTACTCGATAAGGGTTTTATTCGCCCTAGTACTTGGTGTGGTTGAGTGTATCTGTAGCTTGATTTTTGTGCTCCGTTGAGGGATTAGTCTCCATGGATACGATAGCCCTATAGTTTAGACTCTCGTGGTTTTGAATCTGGTTTCACAAGTGCAATGTGAAACAGAAAAACACAAATGAGAGTCCAAATCTGGCAAATCTTTGAAAAATTGATTTACAATCAAAAATGCCAAAAATGGATTGCATTGCTAGATTTTAGAGTCGCGACCTAAATATTTTTGAAAATTTTAGAAAACCTGTGACTCGTGCTAAAGGCTACTTGTCCATCATAACCAAAGTGTTTTGGCTCGGGAACTTATGTATAATAGGAGAAGGTCATGAATTGAGCACCCCACTCACCTGATCAAAGATCGGCCTCTACTAATCATGATGTGATTTTTAAGTACATTATATGCCATTGTTCTATTTTATTAATGCTAATCATTACTATGTGAAGCACACAATTATAGACTAAGTCACTCATTTTGGAATGCTTTGATTTCATGTTTGTTTGCAAAGAATTTTGAATATGTGCTACTTGAAAAAGTAAGCTCATATGTACATTAATCAAGATCATCCCAATTTTAGCGAAATTGCTTTCATCCACCGGAATTCAAGAAGTATATCAAATAAGCACTTAGCGTTATGGTAAATATGCTTAATATGTCAACACAAAAAAACATGCAATATACTAAAGCAAGAAATGCTCACCTAGTACTCAACCCAGGCATGCCAAAATAGAAGAAATAGTTAGAAAAATACATGCTCTAATATTTGAGTGACTAATACAATACATACGAAATGCAATTACTAGGTTCAGTTTATTAACATGATATATGATTCAATTCAAAGCACGCGATAGTGCATGTATTTAAGTAAGTAGGAAATAACAATAATGTTAGAATGATGAACCAAAGTCGATGCATGTAAAAATGGATATCTACATATGGTAATGATATGAAACCAAAATATGATACTACATACAACCATCGTAAGTAAGTAAATAAAAGGGAGAAAGAAATGGAGGTTGGAAGACAGACACAATATTACAAGTGTACCCTCATACAAGAGGGTCCGAATGAATATCCTATTTTGCTAAATATTACAACACCAAATACATGAATAAGCTGAATTAACTAATTATTACAAATTTGAATTAAGCTAACTAATTAATTATAACATATTAATTTTAAGGCACTAAATTAATGGGATGGGGGGCAAGGAACCACAAACGCACAACTGAGAACATCCTCCTGAAAACATCTCTATTTTGCTACTAGAATTTGTTATGTTCGTAGTTAGAAATTGTTCTGTTTTGGCCTCAGGTTCTGCTCTGTTCTGCCACAAAAATGACAATGCCTGCACAACAAAAGGTGGCTAGCCGGCCTTGGAAAGTGGTCGATCGGACATAAAGGTGGTCGGCTGACCACTGCTTTTGGGGATTGCCCTGCTGCCACAGAATCAAAACAGAGCAAAAACAGATTGTTTCTAGAAGATGTTTATCCTCTCTACCCTTCCTTATCATGAAGATGATCAAGGGAGGAGTAGATTTGGTTCACAAACTATCAATTGTCGCGAGTTTGTTGCGTGATGATCTTAGAACTGATAGGATAAAAGCTTAATAAAAAAGAAATAAAATACCAATAATACCTCCTTCCTATCATGGAGTTATCTCATGGGTAGACATTGATTCTTGAATCACTAAACATCACTACGAAGTATGTTGTGATTCAAGACTCAATAGGTTCACTATAACGTTCGATTGAATCCAACTCAATTTTATTACCCTTTTTTTTTTTTACCTCTTTTACTCTAATTTTATTAGCCTCTTTTGCATTGCCTTGCCATTTTCTCATATTTTCTTCATTTTGTCCAAGAGTGATAATTATGTTCGCTAAGTGCAAGAAACGATAAAGAGAAGTATCAAACAAGTAGTTGTGCTTAACATGAGAGAGATGTAATGTCTTGGTAATGAACCTTCGAAGACATTAAACCATTAAGCATGGAAAGTCTCTTTCTCATGTCTTAAGCAACAACCTAGTGTTTGAGACAACTCTTAATCAAAGAAAGCAAAGAAAAGAGGGAGGTTACAGAGATATTATGCAAAGATGATTATTACAAGTGTGAATGTATGTATGAAAACTATGTAAAGAGAGTTATCAACTCAAATAGATTGGTGTCTGTAGACCGCCCGAACTCCCTCCCCACGCCCCTCTTTTCAGAGAGGGCGCGAATTTGGGTTCTAGCTACTACAGTTCGGACTCTTGTCACGGTTCTGAATCTAATCTCACAAAGTGCAATGTAAGACTGATAAATCACCAAAGAGTCCAAATCCGGCAAATCATTTTGGAAAACTGATTTTAATCAAAAAGCGTCCAACATAGACTGCTTTGCCAGATTTCAGAGTCGCCACCTAAATATTTTGTTTTTGGGAAATTTAGGAAACCCTGACTCGTGCCGAAGGCCACGTGTCCGTCATCACCAAAGTTACCTCGGCTCGGGAACTTGGGTACGAGAGGTGAAGGTCCTGAAATGAGCACCCCCGCTCGCCCGATCAAAGGATCGGCCTCCACTAAGCATGATATGTTGTTTTAAAAACACATGTGTTCTTGTTCCAGTTATTTAGCTAATTTACTAAATGATGCGCACAGCATACAAGTATAGACTAGATCGCCTAAATTGGAACAAAACAATTCAATGTTTGTTTTCGAAAATGGTTTGAATTTGCCACCCTCAAGTGGGATTAGAAATGCAGATTTGCTGCCAAACAAGGTGGGCTTAAAACATGATGATTTGCCACTTCAAGTGGGCTTAAAACTCACATTTTGGAGAATTGTTCCAATTCAAGTAATGAAGCATTTATCCACAGGCATTCATGCGGTTATAGCAATTAAGCAAATAGCCTCATGTGAAGCATGCTATCATGGCAGTCACTTACACACATGCAAGGATGCTAAAGCGTAAACACTTACAGTGTACTCCGAGCCAAAACAGAAAACTAGTTAGAAATCATGCATGATCCTAACTATACAAGATGCCTAATGCAACACATGCAAAAATGCAACTAAAATAGGCTAGGCTTGCTAAGATGGCATATGAATGCAACTTGATAACATGCTTTAAAACACGTATTCAAGTAAGTGTATTGAAATACGATGAAGTTTGAATGATGCGCCGAGCCGGGTGCATGCAAGACAAATGAATGATGCATGCATGCAAGCATAAGGTATGTTAATCGAAACGTGTCCTAATCTAACCACCGAAAGCGGGTAAATAAAAGGGAGAAATACGTGGGGTTGGAAGACATTCACACACACGCGCACACTTATTACAACAATTATGCCCCCTCGAAGGAGGGTCTGAATGAATAAGCTAAGCTAATCTAAGCTAAGCTAATCTAACTAATCTAATTAATCCAATTAGACTAATTATTACAAAACAAATCAAATGAATAACCAGCAAACTAATTGCTAATTATTACAACACTTTAACTAATTAACAAATTAAGTAATTAAATTACAATTTTAAGCTAACTAACAAGTAAAGCTAGCTACAAATTACATTGCCTCAGCTCTGTTCCAAGAGGTTGAAGATGCATGCTCGGTTTTCGCCCCGAAAAGCCCTCCGGTTTGCTCTTTAGAGGCTTTGTTTGCAGGGTGTCTTCCAGGGCCCGCTGCTAAAACTTACCAAAACAATGCTGGGGAGTGCACCAGTGGCCTGCCGGCCATGGGAGCTTGCTGTCGGCCACCTGCCGGCCATAGATGGGCCTCTGCCGGCCAACAATGCAAGGGTGCCATCCATCAATGTGGCACTGCCAGCCACTGGTGTGCTGTGACACCAAACTGCAACAGAGCACAAAACAGAGGAAATAGAGGGTCTCCCTAGGGCATGTATGTACTGTGTCACTCCTTATTATTTCAAAACATCAAGGGAGAGGCACTATTGGATCCAAAACCATCAATCAAGCATAGAATGCATGATGGCCAAAGATCCAACTTGCACACATTTCAATAAATGCAATGCAAACAAGACTCTAAATCCACTACCTCATCACGGATGATCAAAGGCAACGGAGACAAAGGGGATTGGCTCACTTTCATCACTTCGAGTATGAAGTGGACCAATCCACCTTGTGTTCAACATAACGTCCGGTTGAACACAATGCAATACACACATGCAATATGCTTATCTTGACATGTTTTACTTGATTGATTTTGTTTACACATTTTAACATTACCAACCATTCTTTAATCGGTTAAGTCCAAATGTGAAAGTTCTCTAATGGGAAAGATGGCCTCAGCCACAAGCACCTTGAGCATGAAAGAAGCCCCATGCTTTTGGTTAGTAGAAATCCTCAAGAGAAGGCTAAAACCATTACGCATGAGAGCCTCAATTCCATGCTCAAGCCAACAAGGGGCTTAAGACCACTTTCAAAGAGAATGAAAGAGTGAAACCATGGAGTACAATGGCATATATTTCAGCACTAAAATGACATGCTAAATGACTTAAACCATGCAAACAACCCATGTAATGCACATTGAAAGGCCTAAGCATCAAAGCTAGTGAAGTGTATTACACTAGAGGCATGCAAGACAATGCTCAAATGGCCAAACCAGCCCCAAACAGACCTCAAACATGCCAAAACAATGACCAAAATGTGCTGAGATGGTAGCATGAAAAGCAAGAAAAAAACGTGTTCATGCGTTGGCTCATAAACAAGTCATAAGGCTCAACTTTCAAACACAATTAAAGAGTGATATATACGAGAGTATGACAGTGATATATGCTCTGAAATCACATGAGAAATGATTCTATATCATGCACACATCACAAATAAGGCATGCTAGGGGTCTCAAAACACAAGACTAGCAAAGCCAATTACACTATAGCCCTACAAGGCAAGCCATACATGACCAAGACCACTTGGAACAGAGTTTAAGCATGCTAAAACAGGCCAAAAGAATGCTGAAATATAGCTAAAACAAGCCAGAACAATAGGCCAAAACACTAAGCATGCAAGGCTAATGAGTGAGATTGCACTACAAGTACAAAAACCAAACAAGAGGTGACCCAACCAACCAAAATTAGAGTTAAAGAATGTCAAATAATGGCCAAAAACATGCTGGAGTTGAGCCAAAACATGCTAGAATAATAGGCTAACACATGAAGCATGTTAGGCTAGCAAGTAGGATTACACTACAAGTGTATGAAGCATGCAAAAGTGACCAAACCAGCCAAAAACAGAGTTATAGGAGGTTCAAAAAGTCACAAAAACATGCTCAAACTAAGCCTCAAGAGGATAGAAACACATGCTCATTTGGTAGGCCAACAACACATGCTAATAAGACAAGAGGAGGAGGAGACTCCTCCCTCCTATTTGGGACCCCAAAACAAGTTTTCTACCACTGAAATTCCTCTGGAATTTAGTGGTTTTAAGGACAAAAGGAAGTTGTTTGAAATGCTTTAAAAGATGGCTCAACACTTAGCAAATAAGCAACAAAGGAGGGTGGACCACCCCTAAATTCAAAGAGGCCTCAAACCATCATCTTAAACACTTAAAAACAGAGGTTTTTGTAGTTGACAACTAGGTCAAAATCAGCATGCAAAGGTGGCCAAGATTGAGTACAAAAATAAGCTTAAAAGAGGGAAATGCTCACCCTTGAAGCACAACACAAGAACAACCACTTTTCTTGAGCCAAAACCACCTTTTGGAGCTCAAACAAAGTCCCAAGCTACCTCAGCCCAAAGATGATCCACTCTTGTTAAGGGTTGATAGGTTGAAGATGGTTGTATGCAAGCTTCTAGCACAAAAGCTTAAGAGAGAGAGGATTGTAGAGAGAGAGGTTTTAGAGTGAGAGGCTCCCAAACCTTTTCCAAATTGTTCTAACCCTTGAATATGAGAGAAATGGCTTCAATATATAGAAAAAACAAGAGCTTGGGTCAAAAATATCTCAAGAGAGACAGCTGTACCAGCTAGAACCAAAATATCTGCAGAAAACTGCTTTTTTCCATCAGTGGCCGGCACTTGATCACCGTTGGCCGACACTTGATCATCCATGGCCGGAAGGGGTCACTCTTGGATGGCATGGGGCCGGCATTGGCCATTCATGGCCGGCACATGGCCAAAAAATCCCATTCATGGTCATAAACTTCCACCTCTGGTTGGACAGAAAAATCTGCTTTTTGGGCCCAACTTCAAATAGGAATATCTCCTTCATCTGGACTCCTTTACAGGTCATTATTGAGCCTAAATTCAATCCCTTGAAGTCTTCTTTCCAATGGTGGCATCCTCACATCAAAATTCCAACTGTGAAAAAAGTTATGCTCCTTTGAGTGAAGACTTCTCAGTTTCGATCCTACCCGGATTTATGCCGAACTTCTCCTCCAACTTGGTTTCTTCTCTCCTCTCCCATTTTCTTCAACTCCAAACCCCTAAACAAGGTGTTTTGAGAGATTTTTCAAAGAGTTCACCTCTCTTCCATTCATTTTCACTTTTCCCTTGCTTGATTTACCAAAAAGCGCAGCATTTAACGAAATGTGAGCCTTGGAACATCGTAGGAACTTTTTCAAAGATATTTTGAAAGAGAGGGTTTTAAGGTCTCAAAATCTTTTGATCAAGATCATTTTGGTCCAAAAAGGGGTATGAAGTTGGGAATTGACTCTCTCCTTGCCAAAGAAATCAACCCTTGCACTGCACAACTTTCATCACCAAGTAAATGATCAGTAGCGCCCAAGTCTTAAGGGCAGTCAAAAATGGGGTGTCTACAGTGTCTATAACCTAAACAACCAAATCTATGAGGACTTACAACAATACAAGCATAGTATGAAAAGCATAAACTAAATAAATGCACTAAATAGTCCCTAAATAGCATAAAACAATGCTGAAATTAGTTTGAAAAGAGTGAAAAATATAAACCAAAATGGAAAAGAACAAAGCTAAGAAGCAAGCCTAAGGAAGGGTGGCTAACCCCTCCACTTTTTGGACCTTTAAATCACATATTTTAGCCTCTGAAAACTCTAAAAAATAGTAGCTAAAAGAAAATAAACAAGTGAAAAAACAAAGATATAAGCTATGGGATAAGGTTCAAGAAAGGGTGGTTAACCCCTCCACCTTTGGTAGCTTTTAATCACAAGTTTCAGCACCTAAAACCAATCCAAAATAGTGCATAAATAACAACAAAAAGAGAAGAAAGGTGTAGTGTAAACAAAGCAAAAGATGGCAAAGATTATACCTCTTGAAGAGAGGATACTCTTTGGGTTCAATAATCTCAACAAGAAGCCTCAAATTTTTGGCTTAGGAAGTGTATGTATATTGCAAGAGAGGAAGGAAAAGTGTTTGGCAAGCTTTGGGCTCTTGGCAAAATTTTCTAACCTAAAACCATGAGGGGTGATCATCTATTTGTAGAAAAACGGGTTCTCCTGTCAGAAATATTTGTATTGAGCTAGCTGGTGCAAGGCATGCACACGGGGGGATAGTTGGCTGCAAAATATCTGCCTGGTCGCCCGGCCATGGAGAGGGACGGCTGGCTAATAAAAATTGGCCTACCGGCCACTTATTGGCCAACAGGCCTCTGAGTGGTCAGGCTAGAAAAAATTAGGTTTTGGTCCAAATGAGGTGCAGGGTTTTAGGTTATGAAACTCAAAACCGAAGCCTTTTGCTGAAGAAATTAAACGATTGTACACCGTAATAATTCATCATCGAGTGTTCAACGTGAGGCGCCCAAGTCTTAAGAGTAGTCAAAAATTGGGTGTCTACAGTTGCCCTCTTTGGCAAAGCTTGAAGTCATGAAATAACGTGAGTGAATATCAAAGTTCGAAGACGACCTATTTGACAAGGCCGTAATACTTGGGTAAATAATCAAAATGTAAATGCAATTGGTTGAACTAGAAAGTTGCCTACATACCCCTTTGCAAGGAATCAAACCAGTATAGTTCGTGGGCAAGATGCAAATGATATGCATAAAAAATATGCTTGCAAGCTAGACTTATACACGTCGCGAAGCCGGTTATTTTTGAAAATCCATGATCATGCAAGACAATGCAATGAGCAATAACAAGATGACAACATATGAATGAAAAGCTTACATCAACAAATCTAATCGTGCTTCACACGAAAAGGAGTAAACAAACAATAATTCCAAACATGTTTTATGCGAAAAAAAGAAAAGATAGTGCAACCAATAGGCGTATCTCACTGTATTTCATATGGAGAGAGGGAATGTTGTAACCAGGGAAAGCAACATCCTAACGCATTTCACGTGAAAAGACGAGAGGATAGCGTAACCAACAAGCGTATCTCACCATATTTCATACGGAGAGAGGAAAGATTTTAATCAAAGTGTAACAAGGGTGGTGTAACCAACAGACGTATCTTACCATATTTCATACAGAGAGAGGGAAGGTTTTAACTGAAGTGTGACAAAGATGGTGTAACCAACAAACATATCTCATCGTATTTCATACGGAGAGAGGGGAGGTTTTAACCGAAGTATAACAAGGGTGGTGTAACCAACAGATGTATCTCACTGTATTTCATATAGAGGGAGGGAATGCTTTAATCAAAGTGTAACAAAGGTGGTGTAACCAACAGACGTATCTCATCGTATGTCATACAAAGAGGAAAGGTTGTAACTAGGGAAAACAACGTCCTAACGCGTTTCAGGCGAAAGAACGGGAGGCTGGTGTAACCAACAGGCGTATCTCACCACATTTCATACGGAGAGATGGAAGGTTTTAACTGAGGAGAAGATATGAGGCTAAACTATGTTTTATCTAGAGAGGAGGTGAGACAAAATGTAGAAGCCAAATTATGTTTCGCACAGAAAGGAAAAGGGGTTACAAGCCAAGTCACACTCGTGTGACAGGGGTGAATAAAACGAAAAGCATGATGCACAAGGATGCAATATAATTGCTATAATTGATGCGAAATATGAGGCGATGCATGTTCCATGCAACACAATAGGCAACAGTATCGAAAAGATAAACAGAAAGCGGTGGTTTTGAAGACATCTCCAAAAGATCTGCGACCTACCGTTCGGAGCTCCTCAAATGCTAAAAAAGGATACAACTTGCTCAAGCTTGAGATTGGGGCATTTTCCCACTTCGAAGAAATGGTAGAACTTGAAACGTTGCATCCGGAATATACTCTCGGAATCTTCAGAAGCCGAAACAAACCCAAATTCTCCAATTTTCCTTCTTAAGATGAATGTAGGATCAAATATGCACGGAACAAGCAAGATCTCTGCAAAACCAACTCTGGGCCACTTGTTGGTCGGCTAGCCAAAACAAAAGGCCGACCATATACTTAATTGGCCGGCTGGCCACCTGATAAAAATACGAGGCAAGTTCGGGTTTTCAACCCGAGGCTTATTTAAAACACATTTTGGCTTCATTTCCTCATACCTAACCATCCGAAATCACCCTCTTCCTCTCTCTAGGGCCTCTCTTTCTCTATATTTTCACCCTACACACGTTACCCAACGAATCACGCAACTTTTTTTCGTAAAACCCTCTTTGCGCTCTTCACTTTGAATAGATTGGATTTTGTTTTGGTTGAGTTGTTGGGGATTCATTGTTTTGGGCTCATTTGTCACAAGTTTTTCTTGGTTTCTGCACTTTTCCCAGGGTTTTGACTCTTTTTTTCTCTTTCTCTATCTCTCTCTCTCCCCCCCTAGGGTTTGACTTTTTGGGATTTTTGCCTATTTTCCTCATTTTTCCGCATTTTCTCTCACAACCCACTATATTTCTCATGGCAGATAATGTTCCATATGATGGGGCCCCTCTCGATGTACCCATGCTTCCACTTGTAGCAGAGATTGAGGAACCTATGATTGACATGGTTAGTGGGACAGCAGATGACATCACCGCCGATATTGCTGCGGAGGAGATCTACCCTTCAGGGCTTGAGCCTAAGCTATCACCACTGAGGGTAAGGCTCTTCAATCCTGCTACTTACCATCCATGCACGCATATGATGGCTCCTAGAGGCATGCTGCGATTCGAGGACTTCGCCGGAGGCGTGTTGGAGGATTTGCTCTTGAGGGAGCATTCCTTTGATTTCTCCCACGACGCCGCTAAGGTAAGAAACTTTTGCTTCTTTTATGCATTTTGCTTGTTTTTTCATTTCATTACAGTCTTTCATTCTGTTATGCATCTGACATAGTCGACTTTTATTTCATCACAAGGTGATGCCCTTGCTTGGAAAGGCTATGGAGTGGTGACTGCCAGATACTGGCATCATGAGCTCCCTGCTCGAGTCAGAGAGCTAGTTGATGAGGCAGGCTTCGGTTTATTTTGCTCAAGACTCGTGCAACTGCAGGCCAGCCAGGTTTTACTTGGTGCCTTGGTAGAAAGGTGGTAGGACACCATCAACTCTTTCCACTTCTCCTCTATGGGGAAGATGAAGATGACCCCCTATGACTTCTCCATGATTACAGGGTTGAGAGTAGAGGGTGATTCGATCCCCTTTGATATTGACATAGGCTAGTGGGAGGCCGCCTAGATTTATCTTCTTGGAGCACGCCCTCCTCTAGACAGGCCGGTCATGGTTAGATATTGTAGACACGCCATTTTTGATCGACCTTAAGACTCAGACGTCATCGATTGAGCGCTCGGTGATGGTGCATGTTGTGCTCATTCTGAGGTTTCAGAGTTTCGGCTGAGAGCCTTACCCCCGGATCTCGGGACCCTTTTGTGCTTTGCCTCGATTTACGAACCAAGTCTTGTTTTCTCTTCCCGAAGGAAGGGACAGGTCTTGTAGACCATCTCTCAGTGGCGATGGGCTACGTCTCGTGGTCGTAGGCCACTTTTCCCATTTGGAGTCTAGTTTCTGATTTTCGGAGCCGTCGATCGTGCGCCTCAGTTCGGGACCGCTTAACTTTCTCTGTTTGCTCCGGTTTTTGGCACACACCTTGTTTCCTCTCTCTAGAGGGACACTGTGGCCCGGGAGACCACCTTCATGGTCGTATGCCACTTTCGATGCTTAACAGTCAGTTTTCGGGGCACCCGGCTGCGCATTTTGGCCCCCGAACCCTCGTTTTGCATCCGTCTTGCTTCATTTTTGGCATGGACCTTGTTTTCATTGTTTGGAAGGTGGTACAAGGGTGTGAGACCACATTTTCTCCTTGGAGACCACTTTTCCCCCGCCGACCGATTTTCTTGTCAGGTAACTAGTCTCCCTCATTTTTGGGCCACAATTGCTAGTCTTCCACCACACCACTAGCTTGCATTCAGTTAGGAGACCACCAAATGGGGTTGCTAACCACTTTTTGTTGAGTTGACCCTTTTGAACTGGCTGGCCGACAACCTAAACTAGCTGGCCGACCACCTGAACTGGTCGGCCCCTTTCCTCTTGTCTTGTCTTAGTGAGTTGATTCCAGCTGTGCCAGCTGGGAGGCACAATGGAGGATCTTGTCACCTTGGTTTGAAGCTTCTTGGAGAAGCTTTAGTCCCTCTTGTCTATAAAGGGAGGCCTCCTCTTCCTTTGCAAGGGTTGGAAAATTTGGCTGAAGGGATATACATCTATCTCCCTCTATATCTCTCCCTTTAGGCTTAGAAAGTGCGAAGTTCTTGCCCCTTTGCACACTACCTCTTAGCCTAACACCTCCAACACCAACCTAAGCTTCTTGGAGGGTCTTGAGATGTCATAAGGAGCTGCATTTTTGGTCCATAAGCTGCTGGAGTTGCTGAGCTACAAGGGTAACACCCTATTCCCTCTTTTAGGCTTTATTTTGCTTCATCTTTTAGCCATATTTGCAAGCATTTTCGAGCTTTAGTGTAAACTGAAAAAGTCTTATTTTGAGGTCCTTAACATGTTTGTTTAAGATCATTTTTCTGTTGGGGGTCATCTACCCCCTTGCATGCTTCATTTTGCCTTATTTTGAGCCATGCATTAGGGCCTTAGCATTGACCTTTGTTTGGCCTTCTAGCCACTGAAATCTAGTGGATTTTCAGTGGCTAGCATGCTGTTTTGAGTGCCAAAATGAGAGAGGGGTGACCCTCTCTCCCCTTGTTTTGTTTCCTAGCATATTTGGCCTAACAAATGAGCCCTTATTTGCATGCTTCCAAGCCATGTTCCAGGCCATTTTTGGTGAGTTTTAGGACCTGCATAGGCTCTGTCTAGAGCTTTTTTTTCCATATTGGGTGTCCATCTTGCATGTGTAGAACAACCCTCTTCATAGCTTATCAAAGGAGCATGCCATTCTTGCATGCATTGACCATGTTTCAATGAGTTTTTGGGCTTTATTTGGCATGTCATACCTCTGAATTTTGCTGGTTTAGTGACCTCTTGAGTGCTTTATATACTTGTAGTGTAAACCCTCTTCACTAGCTTGTATTGCATGCTATTTTGGTCTTTGATTCTAGCACTTTTTGGCCATGCCTTAGTGCTGTTTTTATGCCTCATGGTCGAATGATGCATGCTATGCGTGGTTGTAGTGTAATACCCTTGCCTAGCCTTGAATTTTGAAGCCTATTGCATGCTTATACTGGGGTGTTTTCATGTTTTGGGGCCATTGAGCATGTCATTTCAGAGCCTATACTTGTGCCATATTCCCATATTTTCCACTCTTTAAATGTGTTTGAGAGTCGTGCTTAAATACCTCATTTATGGACCATTGCACGAGCTTCATTTCTATGCATTTTGAGCCATCATTTTAGACCATTTTCCCACTGTCTTGGACCTGCATAGGGACTGTTTGGGGCTGGTTGGGTCACTTGAGCATTGGTGTGTGTACCTCTAGTGTAATGCACTTCACTAGTTTCGGTATCCGGGCCATCTAGCATGCGTTGTGTGAGGTGTTTACATGATTTGGGACCATCTTGCATGTCATTTCAGAGCTGGAAAATGTGTAGTTGTATGCCATATTTCATCCCTTGCCATGCTTTGGTAGAGTTGCATTCGGTGACTTAGGTTTGGTCCCTTGCATTCGCGCATATTTGCATGTGTTTTCGTTGCCCAATTTCATCATGTTTGGCCACTGATTTGAATGTGGCTGAGGTCCATCCATCTTGGTTTAAGTCCATCTTGCATTGCATATGCCATATAGTCCATGTTGTTGCATGATTGACCATTACATTGTGTATGCCTTGATTATGCCTTTGTGTATGCCCATCGTCATATGTGCGTTGTGTATGCTATATAACGTCATGTGCATTGCGTATGCTAATTGCACCTTTGCATGTCATTCCTTGCATGTTTGCATGTCTTAGTTACATTTCGTTTAGGATTGCATGCTAGTTGTTGCATTTGTATATGCCATGCCATATTATTTGTTGCATTGTGTTTGGAGTAAGGTTTAGTCCAGACACGGGAAACGAGGGACGTTTCGTACTCCAAGTGACGAAACGTGCCTCGATTCTCGGTCGCCGACACTCCGGATTACCCATGATGGAGTTTAGGCCTTGTTGTGTTTATATGTACATTCATTTTACATCGAGTCGTGCAATCTGACTCCTCGGTCATCACACATCAAGATGCGTGATTGGTGGCACGAGGATCGAGGACAACACTCCCTAGAGCTTATGCAATGACGGGGAGAGTGGTCGTGCACACATATGTTGAAAATACTTTGCCATGCCCCTTTCTTGCTCTCTGTTGCAGCAAACCGGAAGCCAGCAGCAAAAACTGGTCGATAGTATCCATACAGCATGGTGGAGTTTCAGCTTTCTGGATTTTTGTACAGTGTTCTGGGACCAGTTGCAAACAGAGGCAAATCAGGCATCGCGATGGATTTTCCGGTAAGGCAACTCGAGCATGCATACATTCCTTGTCATTCAAGACCGAGCTGAGGCAGTCCATTTGATGTGTTTTGCATGCTAGCTTATTTATTTTAGTTAATTTGTTAATTAATTAGGGTTGTGTAATAATTAGTTGTAATTTGTTATTCATTCGGTTGTGTATTATTTATTCGGACCCACCGAGGAGGGCAATGTTGTAATAAGTGTGCGTGTGTGTGATGTATGTCTTCCAACCCCACATCTTTCTCCCTTTTATTTACCAGCTTATGATGGTTAGTTTTAGGGCACGTTTAAATTAGCATCGTTATGTTCGTATGTTTGCATCCATTCATCTGTTTTGCATGCACCGGGCTCGGCGCATCATACTAACTGCATTGTATTTCAATTCTGAGTTGAATACGTGTATCAGTTATTGCATTTCATATGCCATTTTAGAATAGCCGAGCCTATCTTAGTTGCATTTTTACACGTATTGCATTAGGCATTTCAGCATAGTGAGGATTCATGCATGATTTCTAATTAGCTTCTTTCTTTGGCTTGGAGTACTCGATAAGTATTTATGCTTTAGCATCCTTGCATGCATATGAGTGACTGCCATGATAGCATGCTTACCATGAGGCTGTGTGCTTATGTGATATAACTGCCTGAATGCCTGTGGGTGAAGGTTGGGTTGTTTGAGTTAGAATAATTCGTCGAAACCCGTGTTTTAGCCTACTTGAGAGTAGCAAACTTCAATCCATTTTTCAAACAAACAGATATGCGATGCTTTGTTCCAACTTAGGCAATCTAGTCTATACTTGTATGCTGTGTGCATCACATAGTAATTCTAGGCTAATAACCGGAAAAAGAGCACATAATATTTTCAAAACTCGATATCATGGTTAGTAGAGGCCGATCTTTGATAGGGCGAGCGGGGGTGCTCATGAAGTGACCTTCCTCAATCGTATCCAAGTTCCCGAGCCGAGACAACTTTGGTGATGACGGACACGTGGCCTTAGGCACAAGTCAGGGTTTCCTAAATTCCCCAAAATAAAATATTTAGGTGACGACTCTGTATCTAGCAAAGCAGTCCATGTTTGACACTTCTTTCTAAAAATCAATTTTTCAAAACGATTTGCCGGATTTGGACTCTTTGATGATTCATCGGTTTTGCATTGCACTCTGCGAGATTAGATACAGGACCGTGACATTGAGTCCAAACTGTAGTAAGCCCCAATGAACAAAACGGGATTCCCTCCCGGGACATTCGGGGACATCTACAGATATAGCTGGTTCTATGATCATTTCCATAGGAGCCATCCCAAGACTCAGGAAGAGGTTGAGCAGTATACCCGGGCTTCTTGATCTATCTCCTTGGTACTACCTTGTTTGTGAACAGGTGGAATACCGTAGGTTTGTATCTGCTGAGTGCCTTGGTGGTCTTACCATTCTATACGGCTACATGAGCTCTTATTCCCGCAAGAAGGGTAACAAGGTCGGCGGCTACTGGAGAGCCTGGAAGGTACACATTGCACTTTCTATTCATTTCTGTTTGTACATTAAGCTTTCTGCTTTGTATTTTCTATATTTATTTTTGTGTTTGCTCGTTGACTCACAAATTGATCTTTTCTTGCAGCTCTGGGTGTATGCGTATCTCCCTACCCTTGCCTCGGTTCCATGAGATGAGGTAGAGGCTACTGTGCACTACTCCATATGGTACAATGGTCGGTGCTATCCCCGGCATTGTAGTGATACTGTCTTTGCTTACTATTGTCGATTCTTTGATACAATGGCGGCACGTGAGGTAATCTGAAACCCATACTCACTTTTGCTTCATTTCTACTTTCCATTCTTTTGCTTTGGCACATAACTTTGACAACTGAGACAATTGACAACAACTGACAACTGTGCATTCTCTGTTTCCAGGTTACGTGGCAGCCATGGATGGTGATGCCAGCTTGGAACACCTCTCGGTTGCGAATCCTGCTAGAGGGTCCCTTCTGCTGGACGTGGTACCTGAGGGAGCATTTTGTTTGCCAGACTCTGGGTTCACTTTCCTTCTTGTTCCTGCTCCACCTTTACCATCTATGAGGACAACCGATGGTCTGCCAGTCGAGGCCATCGTGCAGTTTATGGTGGGGCAGGATGCTGATCTTTTACACAAGGTCGGGGACTAAACTAAGGTCATCCGGACCGATACGATGCCACCCCTGACTAGAGCTCATGTGGGAGGTGCTGCAGATGCACCCGCTGCCAGAGGAGCTGCTCAGACAGTCGAGCCTGATGTTGGAGGAGTTACCTCTACTGTTGATATAGCCGATCTTCCTGTGATTCCGACTGCGATCGCATGTTGGCGGCTGAGTGGGACGGCCTACCAAATTCCAATTAAGCTGCTGGAGGAGGAGCATGGGTACGTTAAGGACCCTGACGTACAACAGGTATGTTCTTCATTTCACAGTTTGTATTGCACATTCCCTTTTCTGGATACTGATGGTCAAACTCATTTACAGGT
The DNA here is from genome assembly GCF_004153795.1 of Camellia sinensis. NCBI lineage: Eukaryota > Viridiplantae > Streptophyta > Magnoliopsida > Ericales > Theaceae > Camellia > Camellia sinensis. The sequence goes on along the minus strand of NW_021028271.1, from coordinate 889,932 downwards.
ACCAGTGGGCTATGTAGACGGCTTGCTTCAGTTGGTCTCCTCTTTGGTCCACATGGTGCGGAGGATGGAGGCATTACTTTCTCTCCACAGTTATCAGGTACCCTTTTTTTCTCATCTGTCATGCACTGATTCTCTCCTTGCCATATTCATACAGTTCTGTACCACACTGTACTGATTTTCCATACTCACACTGATACTGCACTAATATTGTTTTGATACTCTGCTTCTTGTTTCAGTCTCCACTCGCACTTGCAACACCGGCGGCACCTTATCTGGTTACGGGGAGGAAAGGCAGACAGGCTTTTGGATGTGGCAGGGGCGAGAGCCGAGGTCGGGGTAGAGGTAGGGGTGTTTGGAGTCGGAGCAGAGAGTCCTAAGTGCCAGAGACTTCCTTATCCTCGGGGTCGATTTTGAGCGGAGATAATGATGTCGAGACTAACAGCACCGAGGAGACAGTGAACAAGCGCTCCAAGTTTGGGTGTGAGGAAGATGAGGCCGGTTCTGAGTTAAGGAGTGGGAAGGATGACACCGGCTCTGGCTCCGAGTCCCACCTCTCTGATGATAGTGGTGCCGATGGTGACAGTGCCCTTGAGTCCCCTCCGTGGAAGAAGATGAAGAGGACCTCTCGAGCCTCACTTTGATTTTTGTATTCTTTTTGCTATTTTCTTTTGCATTTTAGTTTAAAACTTTGTATAGCTTCAAATAGAACTATTACTTTTTGTTTAAAACACTTGTACCTTCTCTTTTGTAAAAACTATGATCAGGGTAAAACCCTACAGTTTTATAAAAAGGAGCATTATTTTGTATAGCATCTCAAGAATGGCACCACAGTTGCACAAAATTGATTGTACTTGAATTTGAAACTGAAAATGCTTGTATTTGAATATTGTTCGTAACTGGATATTGAGCCTTCAACTAACCAAAATACAAAATACAACTCAATAAAGGAAAAACAAAGTAAAAACAACCTAAACATAACTATTCACACTTGCTAGAAACAAAAGACTCAAAACAGGACTCAAAAACAAAAAGGATTTAAATGTAACACTACTGCCTAGCTGCCTGGCCAGTAAGCTTGGTCAATCGGCCAAATAAATAGACAGCCAGCTGAGAAAGGTGGCCAGCTGGACACTTGGCAACAACTGTCAACCACCTACACAACCTTATCCTCTATAAAAGTCTTCTCTTGCTCTTTCCTTCGACAGAACACCATCTTTTTTATTGTTTTCTTTGGAAATGGAGATTTTTCTTGCTGAGAGGCTCAAGGGTTGGATGACCACTTTGGACGATACGGAAAAGGTAAATTTCTGCAATTTTGGCATAAACACTATTTTTCTGTTGAGCCGTACTTCGCTTTGTTTTCCGTTCCTTTATGCTACTATTCAATGTTGGAACCTAGTTACTCATGTGTTCTGCTTTGGAGCACAAGAAATGTATTATACTCTCAAAGAGTTTCAAGCATTGATAGAGTCCCGGCACGATGAGGAGATTATGCCTCAACCATGTTTTGGCCATGCGCGGGCTCTTGAACGGATGTAGGAGCTTACTTTATACGAGGCTCGATCCTTGGCTCATGATGGGGAGTTAGATATACCTGGCGTGATTCATCGATTTTCCGGTATTGAGACAGAGGTGACCTTCTCTGGCGAGGTTATCATCAATATGCTCTCTTCTTATGTTTACTCGCACACTTCCTACTTGCCCCTAGTTGTAGCAGAGCTAGCATTACGTTGATTGACGTAGCCCAATGCCTCAAGGAGGGTAAGAGCAGCATAGGTTTGGCATTAGTTGAGACTTTTATGGGTTTGGATGCTTTCCATCAGCAAGAGACTTCGGTTTGCAGGGAATCCACTGCTTCTCCAAGTATTGTTTCCGACCCTCTCTTATTTATGATTTCTCACATCACTTGGCACTTACTCTTTATTTTCTCTCAAAACCCTTTCCTTACTTTTTCCTCTCAACATGCATCTCTCTATTCTTTAATCTCTCTTATTTTTATATCCCTTACCAGGTATGGTTGATGGATAAGTTGAAGGTCGTGGACCCTTGCCCCGAGTATTCGGCCAGATCTTACTTTTTTTGTCCACAGGTAGTAGACTTTCCCACAGAGGGACTGTAGTGTGAATACATGTGCAGCAGATTTGCGATTGACATTCCTTGGCATTGCCCCTGGCTTAATTTGACTGAGCTGAGCTACAACATGTCCCGCCAGTCGGGTATACAGTTGATTGGCCTCACACGCTGTGTCTTTTACTTTCCCTTCTGGTTCAAGTGCCAGTTTGGACATGCTCAGATCCATCTAGATGAGGGGGTAGAATACCCTGGTCCATTTTCAATTTGTGCTTTACACTTGGCTCAATACTTCACTACTTGGAGGATGAGAGAGTTTTTGGCCCCTACTGCCAGCTTCAGTTACCCCCTTTCTAGCGAGTGCTTAGCTTGGCTCGAGGACAAGGCACATGTTAGGACATCATTGGCTGCAGAGACTTCCGATAGCGTGAGCAAGAGGAAGAGAATAGTAACTTGACTCGTCTATGCCCCTAGTTTATTGCTTTGACTTTTCTTTTCAAGTTTTTGTGATGCAAAAGCAACTTTGATTTAACCTGAGAGTTGTAGAATGTACTTGTATTGAAATCACGTAATTAAAGTTGTGAGCACTGAAAATCAACTTCATTAAAACTTTTCAAAACAATTTGCAGAAACGATCACTACCTGACACACTTGGAATCAATCTTCAAGATGTATAACCCCGAATCAAAAGATCATAACCGCCCACAACTGCATTCACCATTACTGCTCTATTTTGTAACTGGCCCTTCTACCCAATTGTGGTAACACAACCAAGTTTACTGATGACTAAAAAAGATAGGCTGATCAAACAAATGGACAGGATAATTGAATTGGAGATGGTTATAGCTGAACTTCGGGATGAAGTTGCCTACGTATCCCACAAATGGGAATCAAGCCTTACGTAGTTCAGTTAGGGTTCACTAATGTATTAACTCTCCTCTTTTGTGCTCTAACTTTTGCCAAAGTCGCCCTTTCAAATTTTCAACCTTGCGAGGTCTATTTTTCTTTATTTCTAATTTTTCATACTCTAACTTTTGCCTAGGTTGCCTTTTCGGGTTTTCGACCTAATGAGCCTCTTACGGGTAGTATTCTTCAACTTGTCCGTGTTGACCGGCTGCGAGAACTCCAAGCTATCTAAATCTATGAGGATGATTGATCCCCCCGACAAGATAGATTTGATGATGTAAGGACCAGTCCAATTGGGTCTGAACTTGCCCCTAGGGTCATAGACATATCTCATTCTTTGAGATTTCTGGATTTAACTTTCTTGTTGAAGGCCCTAGCAATTCTGCGCTGATACCCTTGGATAAGATACAACGCCTTCAACCTCCTCTCGTCGAACAACATCAATTCTTCGAACCAGTTCTACTGCCAATCCGCCTCTGTTATTTGACACTGACCATGATTCTCAACGACAATACTTCGATCTTAATTAGCAAAACAGCTTCCATCCCATATACTAGAGAATAAAGGGTCGTCCCTGTAGATGTTCAAATTGACGTTCTATATCCCTAGAGTGCAAAAGACAGTTTATCTGGCCAATCTTTGTAGGTTTCCACCATCTTTCGCATGACATTCTTGCTTGCGGCTTCAACGGCTCCGTTGGTCTTTGGTCTGTATGTTGATGACTTGTGAAAAGCCACGTATTTCTCAAGCAAATCCACCACCTATTTCTTGAAGTGTGAGCCGTTGTCTAAGATGATCTCATTTGGTACCCCATGCTTGCAGATGATGTTGTTTCTGATGAACTTGGCCACATGTGATGCTTTCAACACTGAGTAAGACTGTGCTTCTACTCACTTAGTAAAATAGTCGATTGCCACCAATATGAACTCATGTCCATTTGAGCCCTTTGGTGAGACTGCCCGATGACGTCAATTCCCCAGACTAAGAAAGGCCATGGTAAAGTCATGCTGTAATGCGTTGATGGTGGGATATTCATGTGATTAGCATGAATTTGACATTTGTGGCATCGCCAAACAAAGTTAATACAATCCTCCTTCATAGTTGACCAATAATAGCCTTGTCTGAGGATCCTTTTAGCCAACATCACACTATTCATGTGTGCTCCACACTCTTCCCCATGAATGGCCTCCATGAAACGCTTCGATTATTCTTCTTTAATGCAAAGCTTGTGCATTCCTAGATGGCCTCTCTTGTATAACTTATTTCCGCAGATGATGAACTGGACGGCTAGACATCGTATTCCTCGTTTATCTTTGGCATTTGCCTATGGTGGATACATATCCTTCTCCAAGAAGTTCCAAATGTTGTAATACTAGGGGTTTTTGTCTTGAACCTCATCTATTGCGGCTATTATCTCATAAGTAGGTGTATACTTTTGTTCAATGATGATTGGATGCATCTTAACCCCAAGTGGCGTGTCTACCATGGAGGATAGAGGTGCCAGTGCATCAGCAAACCAATTGTTCTCTCTCAGCAGATGTGTGAATGTTAGTTTTTCAAACCTTGGAATCAAAATATTCAGGGTCTCATGATAAACCTTCATTTTCTCTTCCTTGACCTTCCAATCTCCGTTTTCTTGAGAAACAACCAGGTTTGAGTCTCCGATGACGTCCAACCTTGTTGCTCATAGTTCTGGGGCAGCTTCCAATCCAGTGATACATGCCTCGTATTCTGCTTCATTGTTGGACACTTTGAACCAGAGTTTGAAGTCTATGGGTATATAAGAATCATCAAGTGCTATTAGTAACACATTTATCTCATAACCGTACCGATTAGCTGTTTCCTCAAAGTACATTGTCAATGCTTGTTCTTTTACCTGTAGAATCTCCTTATTCAGCAATAGGTACTCAACTGCTTCATCTTCTTTCATGGGGTGGTCTGCCAAAAATTCTGCTACTGCTCTCCCTGTAACAGACTTGCGAGTGACATACTTGAGGTCAAACTTGGAGAGAAGAAGTAACCAACAAGCTAGCCTACCCGTAAGGACTGGTTTCTCAAAAAGATATTTGATGGGATCTAATCTCGAAACCAGAATTACGGAGTGAGCTAACAAGTAGTGTCTCAACTTCCTAGTTACCCAAACCAAGGCTAAGCAAGCTTTCTTCAGAGGAATGTAACGGGCCTCATAATCTAGCATCTTCTTGCTTAGATAGTAAATGGTCTTCTCCACTTTAGCTTCTGATTCTTGAGCTAGCATGCATCCCCTCGGTTTTGGCAGCGACAGTATAGGTAGATTCTGAAGGTACTGCTTGACCTGTTCGAAAACGAATTGACATTGATCATCCCATCAGAACTTCTTTCACTTTTTCAAGAGACCAAACGGTTGTTCACAAGTCAATGTTAATTTTGAGGTAAACCGTCTTATAAATTGCACTTTACTAGAAAGCCGCGCACCTCCTTTTCATTCCTTGGTGGTGGCATTTCTAAGATGGCCTTGATCTTCGATAGATCTACTTCAATTCTTCTCTATGTGATCAGAAATCCCAGTATTTTCTTTGTAGTTACCCCAAAAGTATACTTCTGCGGGTTCAACCTCAATTTGTATTCCTTGATCCGTTTGAAGAATTTTTCCAGCACAGTGTAGTGGCTTTCTCGCTCTTTGGATTTTATAATCATGTCGTCTACATACACCTCGACTTCCTTATGGATCATGTCATGCAAGATGGTGGGTGCAGGTCTCTGTTCAATAACCCCGGCGTTCTTCACCCTACGACGTGGTGAATGCAGTCTTCTCTATGTCCTTAGGCGCCATCAAAATCTGATTATACCTGAAAAACCTATCCATGAACTATAGCAATGCATGGCCGGTAGTGAAATCTACCAATTCATCGATGTGCGGTAATGGAAAGTTGTCCTTCGGACTAGTCTTATTCAGATCCCGAAAGTTGACGCAGACTCTGATTCTGCTATCCTTCTTTGGAACTAGAACAATATTGGCCAACCAAGTCAGATATTCAGACACCAACAAAAAACCAACATCAATCTACTTGGTGACTTCCTCTTTAATATTCAATGCCCAATCTGGATAGATCCTGCAGAGTTTCTGCTTGACAGGTTGGGCCTCGGGGTCAAAAGGGATCTGGTGATGTACAATCTTAGGATCGATTCCAGGCATGTCTTCGTAGGACCACGCGAAAACATCTTTGAAATCTTTTAATAAAGCGATTAAATGCTCGTGTTCCTCTGAAGACAACGTTGACTCGATCTAGACTAAGCGGGGATCCTTATCAATACCCACATTAATTGCAATGATTTCATCTATGTAGGGCTTAGCACGTCTCTCCTTCTCTCAGTCAATCAATTTTTTCAAAGCCTGAGGAATTTCTTCCTCTTTGCTTTCATTAAAATTTTAAAAATCTTGGTCAATGTAATAAATTATTGGCATAGAGAAGTAAACGGAATCTACAGCACTCTCATTTAGAAGTTCTAGCTCATCGGTTACAGCAGACTCAAAAGAAAATGCAAAAGAAGACCTAGACAGGAACTTGGCATCCGAGTTACCACTCCCGGAAGTGCCAGACTCAAACTCTTCGGACTAATCGAATCTGATTCCAACTCAACAGACTCGGTGGAATCAGATTCTAGATCATCATCCGATTCAAAGCTAGAAATAAAGCCCTTCTCCAACTACCAAGTAAGGCATAGGGCCCTCAATACGTCTAGAATGCAACTGTTGGAATCCACAACCGGTTCCTCTCCGATCATAGAGATAGTAAAGGTATCCCCGAAGTTCTCCGTATTGGTCCCAGGATCTGTCAAGAGATTGGCCAGTGCTGCCCCCACTCCAGCGTCACTGTTGTTTGAATCGTCCTCTTTACTCTGGCTGGCGTTGACGCTTGGATCAGCCCTATCTTCATCACTGTCTTGGAGCTGGTGGTCAAAGAAGATTTCGAATACGTGAAAACACTTTTTCGTTGAGGAATCCACCTAAGGCTCTGGAAAGGCATAGAAGGGGAATTCCTCTCCTTCTCTGACAAATCGCCCATTCAACGTTCCCCAGATTGGCTTATGAACTAGCTCATAATGCTTCTTGGCTCTTTTGACCTTGGCCCTTTCTCTCATTTTTTCTCCCTTTCTTTTCCAGTCCTCTTTGGTGGGCACATAGCCTAACCTAAAGGAATGTGGATTATGTGGCACCTCAGTTAGCATCGCAACACATTTTCTCTCGCTCTTTCCGAGCCCCATTCCTGGAATATGTCGTAATTTGTTCATGCAGTAAATGGACTGAGCACTAACATGCATGCCTTCATCCTCGGCTAAGATGGCCTGTACCACTTGGGCTTCTACCAAAGTGAATCCCAAAAGAAATAGATCATCATCACCATGATTGATTTCCAGCAAAGATGTAGTTACCTCTGGCGGTGGATGAATAGATAAATTGCCAAAAACGATGGCCACTCCTCCCTCGTGAGGGTATTTCAGCATTTGATGGAGGGTGAAGGACATGACCTTCATGTAATGCAACCAGGGCCTCCTTAGAAGTAGGTTGAATGTAGCTGGCACATTAACTACATGGAACTCAATCTCATGCTTGGAAGGGCCCACTTGGACTTGCACTTTCATCGTCCACATAACTTCTCTGCTCATGTTGTCATAGGCCCGAATCACTTGGGTTGTAAGGATGAAATCTGCCAGTTTTAGGCTTATCGCATAGGCAGTGCGAGAAAGACCGGACGTTGATTGCAGAGTCGGTGTCCACTAAAACCACCGAAACCCACTTTCCTCTGCACTTGACAGATACGTATAGTGGCTTTTTATGACCAGCTCCTTCCGGCGGCAGCTCTTTATCAGAGAAAGTGAGCATAGGCTTGGTGCTACTTGGGAAGATTAGGCCAACAAGCTGCTCTGGCATAGTATCAATGGACAACATAGGCTTATTCATCGCCAACAATATTTCTTGTCGGTGTACTCGCGAAGCCATAAGGATGCCCCAAATAGAAATATCAGCCTGGATCTTTTTGAGTTTCTTTATAACCAACTCCTCCTCCAGCTTCTTCTCATTCTCCTTCTCAGCCTCCTGGTCTTTTCCTGAGTGTTCAACCTGATCCAAATGTGGAGGTTTAAAATATCATCCACTCCTGGTGAGGTGGTCTATTTCCTCCGCATACCAAGTACTGTCTGGGATATTATCTCCCTAGTCTTCATCTGTATGGGCAAGATACAAGTTGCTATCTTCCCACCACCCATCTTCAGTCGCCGACAAACAGTTATCCGGCTAACTCAAATCAATCTTACAGTATAATTATCCCCCTTAAGGTGACAAGATGTTGCAATCTTTTTGGCTATCTTTGATCCTTTCTTGTTCAAATTGCCCCAGCACAGCTTCCTATTCAGCCTCTGTAGTTTTTACAACACCTAAATCTTGGGTTTATTTTTTGTGCTATTGCCCTCTGGTGTTTTCCCTTTCTTCTCAACTTTCTCGGCTACCACAGCTGCCTCGACTTACTTTTCCTTCATTTTAACACCTGTTTCCTCTTCTTTGTCTGATTCATCACTCAGCTGCCCTCTATTGTCAGTCGACAGGTTCAGATCAAACTAACCAATCTGTACATTGCCATAGTCCTGTTCTTCGAAGAATTGTAAGTTGTTCAAATCTTCTTCTAGATTCGCAAGATCATCCAACCCTTGGGTTGGATGATCTTCTCTAACCACATTAATGTCCACTAAGGTCGGCAGCACTACCTCAGGCTTGGTTTGAGTAACAGGTACAATGTAGTGGCTTGGGTCATAATCCCTCTCAGATGATTCCCCAAGAATTCCCAGTGACAAACTGGCACCTCGCTCCGAGGTCAAAACCTCCTCTTTTTCAGACGTTGTCACCACAGATTTGTGAGACTTAAGTTGTGGGTTGGATGTGTTCATCATGCACAAGTCTGTGCTATCAGGGATGAACAATGCGAGCTTTGGTAAGTAGGAGGGGGTGATATAGACGCTTGGGTCGAAGGTGGGTGGTAGTGTATGGATGAGATGAATATTCTAGGTGGGGGGACTTGGTTGTGGACAGAGAGTGGGTTGGTGGTCACATTTGGCTTTTGGGGTGGAGCTATGATTTTGTTATCGATGAGATCTTGAATCTCATGATGTAGGCAAGAGCACTAGTCCATTTTTATGGCCGTTTTGTTGATGAAAAACAGAGTATTTGGTGGGATCGTGCTTTGGTGGAAGATGGTCGGGAAGTGGTTGAGGTTCTAGGGATTTCAGATGCCCCTTTTTTATTAGACCTGAATGGCTCGAGATAGAGTCATGTAAAATTGATTAAAAGTTCTACCCAGAGGTTTGGTAGGGTTAGAAATTTGTAGGCCCATGTTGGCAAAGGGGTCGGCAATTTTGGTTATGGTGACAAGACTCACTTTTGATGGCCTCACACTTTGTTACCTCCGGCAGCATTGGAACTACAAACAAAAGGCCGCTTGGCCAGCTCTTTGTCATTAGTGATGATCCCCTGCTTCATTGCATCTTCGATCTTAACCCCCATTTCATAAAGTTCCTTGAATGTGAATAAGGGAAGAACGATCATTTTCTACAGCAGCTTTCCATGAAGGTTCCGGACAACCATTACGATTTGGTCTTTCTCTAAGGGTTGAGTGGTCATCATCGATGCCTTGGCCCTGTATCTAGTTACGAACTCTGAGAAACCCTCATCTGTCTCCTGATGCATTACTTCAAGATCACAAGTTGTGACCTCGATTTACGTGGTATAAGAGTATTGAGCAATGAAGGACTCGACCAATTCCTCCTAGTTCTGGTTCACAAAGTCCTCCAACTTAGCATACCAAATGGCAACTATTCCTGACATGGTTCGACCGAAGAGCGACAATTTCTGCAGTCTAGTCGAACCTTTGGTCGCAGGATATCAAAAGACAAATGTAGATGTCCCCGCTCGAGCGGACCCATGAGGTTTGCAAAAGCACTAGTTACATCATTTTTACGCTCAAGCGTGAAGTCAGCAACTTCTGTGTACCCATCCTCTATATCTAGAATGGTGTTAACCCCTTATGCTTTCTTGACTAGTTTTTCCAGTTTGTTTACTTTGAGCACAGTTAGGTCAACCTCGAATTCAAAAGGTGCCTCAGTCTGATAAACTAGGGCTCTAGATGTCTGTGCTGGGATTGGGTCTGCCTGGATGAAAAAAGATGGAACACCCTTGGCTTGTGGATCCTGAGTTATAGTAGCATTGGCAACGGTACCGGGTGTAGGGATAGTCACATTAGGTGTATGTGAAGCAAAAGCTGTAGCTGGCTGTTGTTGTTGTTGTTGTTGTTGTTGTAACCTATTTGTGACCTTAGCTTAGCAGGTTATGTCGTGTTGGAGTGAGTCGACTGACTACTGCAAATGGAGTAGTAATTCTTTCAAATCAGATAGTGGATACTGAGCCATTCTAGGAGTAGGTGATGGTGCTTGAGGTGAACTGAATGTAGGTGAGCTGAGGGGTGATTGTTGAAATAACTGAACTAGTGAACTTTGCTTAACTCTTCTTTGTCGTGCAACTGGTGACAGTGAAGCAAACACTGGCTGTCCCCAAACAAGATCTCTGACCTTACAAAGTCTTCCGGCACGGGTCCAGATCACTTGGGGCATATTAGAACTTTCTGAAGCTATGGTTTTAGACTACCTACCAAAAGAAATACAAAAAAAGCAACAAAATCAAAAATCGGACAACACCTCAGCTACGATTTCATCAGAATAGATATGATCAAAGCTGTAGGACTGTACTCCCCTGCTAAATTCTGCCCCAAAACAGATACCAACTGTCACGACCCGAACCCACCCCCATGGGTTAAGGACATAACCGGCCAGTAATCCTGAGATTACCTACGGCCTCAATCCAAACCAGACATAACTCATCAGAGTAACGGGGCCAAACGGAAGCAAATTTTAAAAATTTGTCTATAGAGCTGTGCTTACATAGCATATCATAACAAACCATACATATACATATTAATAACTCATATCAGAAAATACTGTAACATAAAGTTCTGTACAGACAGGATCATTCAAGTCTAGGTCAGCCAATCAAAACTATATACAAACGTATCCAAAGTCTTTGCCAACATGACAAAATAAAACAGGATAGCAAAAGGGCGAAGACGAGTCTCGTGAGTGCGACGTAAGGGCTGACTCTTCAAAACCTTGGTTGTTCCACAGTAATTTCACTGAGGCTGGGTTTGGACCTCCCTTAGCTCACTTACAGACACATGAATGAGCGTGAACGAAAGCCCAGTGAATAATATCAAATAAAGAAGTTACACGAACGGTACTTAGAACAATATACACCAAACGGCCTTGGGCCTAATTCATGTTTCTATCAGGTATATATATAGGTCAGATGACTGCGATTCCAAACACATCAAACGGCCTCGGGCCCAATTCGTTCATGTCTGATGGCCTTTGGCCCAATCATTTATATCATACGGCCTCTGCCCCATTCATTCATGTCATAAGGCCTCTGGCCTATTCATTTATGTCAGACTATCATTCGAGTCAGACTATCATCCATGTCATACGGCCTCCGACCCATTTATTCATAGCAAACAACCTTAGGCCCAACCATATGGCATAGCAAACATTTGTCCACAATTCAAATCAACAGACTCATAAAGTTTGTAGAGGAATAAGTAATTGGACAAATAACATATTTCAAAATATCTTTATTAAGATATTACTCACAATGATCGGCTGGGTGATTTGCCCTGGAGCTTGACCCTACACATTACATAACACATATGGGTCACAAATGATTCAATCCGTTCTTAATTCATACATCCCTCTTAGGCTTCTTTCTTATTCTTTTAATTCATTCATAATGCTCAATGCATGCCTAAGAGTACTTAGAAGTGAAAGAGAACGGAAAACGAAACACAGAACATCCTTACAAAATTTCTAAAACAGGGGTCCCCGCTCGAGCGGACCCATGAGGTTTGCAAAAGCACTAGTTACATCATTTTTACGCTCAAGCGTGAAGTCAGGCGCTCGAGCTGAAAGCCTCACTACATGGCTCCCCGCTCGAGCGTGAACTTCCCCGCTCGTGCGGACATCATGTCTGCAGAAAGTTCTGGGAGCTCGTATTTCCCGCTCGAACGGCGCCTTCCCTGCTCGAGCGGACATCCCAAATTCTGGAAAATCCAGAATTGTTCTTGAGCTTCAAACTTGTATTCAAATCAACACATCTTGCATATTATGGCTCAAACTTCACATATACATGTATCAACATGATCCAACACCAAATTTATTACATTAAGAAGCTCAATTTCACAAATTAATCACATGCATGTCCCAATTTACACCAAACTCATTTCCAACATAACAAATTCATGCATTCAAAACTCATACTCTTATGAATTGTACATGCATGTCAGATATAACCCTTATTCTCAACTTAGATAATGAAGAGATGGTCAAAAATATGAGCTTCAACTAAAATCTCACATGGATTATACATTTTGTGCTCAAACATGCGAATTCAAAGCAATTTCCTACATGCATGTGCATATTGACTTCCAATTCAGCAAAACCAACTCAATTTCATTATAATAAATTCAATTCATGTTCTTGATCATCATTCAACTTTGAATTCACAAAGTTACAAACTAATATCCATGAATTTACTCACCTAGAGGCTCAAATCTTCCAAACTATGGTTAATTCTTGAGTGTGTCTTCAAGATCACCAAGTTCCCTAGCCAAATCTCTACCTTGAGCTTCCTCTCTTACTAAATTCGGCTCCTGTCTCTCTCTAGGGCATAATTCAACCAAATTGAATAAAAGAGAGGAGTTGTGTGTATAGTGCCCTTTTTATATAAGTCCCATTAATCACAATTATCAATATTAAATAATTTGAGCACTACACCATCAATTTAATCTAATTAATCTGATCCGAATCAATTTTCAATTAAATTTCACCGTAGGCTCTAAAAATTACGCTAATCACAATGGCGTAGTCAATTTCAGCTTTTGTGGCCGATAAGGCCTTCAATTTAAATTCCAAAGCAGATAATCAAACAAATATTCCTACGGTGAACAGATAGAAATTCAAAACGACATATTTTCACATAAATGGCACACAAAATCATATCAAACACATAATCACATTCATAATAAGGACCAATTAGCATAATATGGAACAGGGTTATCACACCAACCGTACCACTGATATAAAGCATTCCTGTACAATTTCACTGTAAAATACATACCAGTTGAAGAGAGCCAAAACAACCCTATAAGGGGGGTAGGGTTACCCTGTCCTAGCGTTGACATGAACTAGGGTTTCACTACTTCAACAAAGTAGTTATCACAAAATCCTGTATTTGGGTGAGCATTCTGTCCTATGTTGGAACAATCACTATGGCTTTACTATATGCAGCTAGGCCAATTGGTAAAAAAGGGGTACCTCGGTAAGATTACCTAATATACCTCTCACACCTAACACCGAGAAGTGAAAGGAAGATTAAGCGATATAACGGTAATCCAGATCCAAGGGTTATGTTTCCAACATGGTAGAGCCCACGACCGGCTAGCCTTTTGGCAAGCTTTTTAGGCATGCCTCCGGCAAGCCGTCTAGGAATAGCATATTAAAAACATAGTGACTTAAAGCACCAATACAAATGCAATGTAAAGAACATATATTTGCAAGTAAAATTTCATATCATGAAGTCCAAGTCAAGTTCTCTAATTTCCCTAGCAAAGCTGCCATAAACTGTAGCTTGCTTTTCGTGCTCCTCGAAGGGGTTAGTCTCCTTGGATACGATAGCCCTACTGTTCGGACTCCCGTGATTTTAAATCTAGTTTCACAAGTACAATGTAAAACAGAAAAACACAAATAAGAGTCCAAATCCAACAAATCTTTGGAAAATTGATTTACAATTAGAAATGTCAAAAATATACTGCATTGCTAGATTTCAGAGTCACAACCTAAATATTTTTGGAAAATTTAAGAAACCCATGACTCGTGCCAAAGGCCACTTGTCCATCATAACCAAAGTGTCTCGGCTCAGGAATTTAGGTATTAGAGCGGAAGGTCATGAATTTATCACTCCACTCACCCGATCAAAGATCGGCCTCTACTAATCATGATGTGATTTTCATGTACATTATATGCCCTTGTTCTATTTTATTAATGCTAATCATTATTGTGTAAGGCACACAAGTATAGACTAAGTCACCCATTTTGGAATGCTTTGATCTTATGTTTGTTTGCAAAGAATTTTGAATATGTGCTACTTGAAAAAGTAAGCTCATATGTACATTAATCAAAATCATCTCAATTTAAGAAAAATAGCCTTCATCCACCGACATTCAAGAGGTATATCAAATAAGCACTTAGCGTCATGGCTAATATGCTTAATATGTCAACACAAACAAACATGCAATATCCTAAGGCAAGAAATGCTCACCTAGTACTCAACCGGGACAAGCCAAAATAAAAGAAATAGTTAAAAGAAAATACATGCTCTAATATGTGAGTGACTAGTGCAACACATACGAAATGTAACTACTAGGTTCGGTTTATTGGCATGACATATGGCTTAACTCAAAGCGTGTGATAATGCACGTGTTCAAATAGGAAATAACAATAATGTTAGGATGATCAACCGAACCCGATGTATGCAAAAATAGATATTTACACATGGTAATGATATGAAACCAAAATATGATACTACATACAACCATTGTAAGCAAGTAAATAAAAAAGAGAAATAAATGGGGGTTGGAAGAGATATACAATATTACAAGTGTGCCCTTATACAAGAGGGTCCGAATGAATATCCTATTTTGCTAAATATTACAACACCAAATAAATGAATAAGTTGAATTAACTAATTATTACAAATCCGAATTAAGTTAACTAATTAATTACAACATATTAATTTTAAAGAACTAAATTAATGGGACGGGAGGCAAGGAACCACAAACGCACAACCGAGAACATCCTCCCAGAAACCTCTCTATTTTGCTGCCAAAATTTGTTCTGTTAGTAGTCAGAAAATTATTCTGTTTTGGCCTCAAGTTTTGCTCTGTTTTGCCACAAAAATGACACTGCCTGCACAACAAAAAGTGGCCGGCCGGCCGGCCTTGGAAAGTGGTTGGCCGGACAGAAAGGTGGCTGGCTGGCCACTGTTTTTAGGGATTACCCTACAGCCACAAAATAAAAACAGAGCAAAAACATAGTGTTTCCAGGATATGTTTATCTTCTCTGTCCTTTCCTATCATGAAGATGATCAAGGAAGGAGTAGCTTCAGTTCACAAACCATCAATTGTCTCAAGTTTGTTGTGTGATGATCTTAGAACCAATAGGATAAAAGCTTAATAAAAAAGAAATAAAAGACCAACAATACCTCCTCTCTATCATGCAGTTATCTCAAGGGAAGTAGTAGACATTGATTCTTTAATCACTAAACACCACTCCGAAGTATGTAGTGATTCAAGACTCAATAGGTTCAATATAACGTTCGATTGAACCCAACTTAATTTTATTACCCTTTTTCTAACCTCTTTTACTCTAATTTTATTAGCCTGTTTTGCATTACCTTGCCATTTTCTTATCTTTTCTCCATTTTGTCCAATAGTGATAATTACGTCCACTACGTGCAAAAAGAGATAAAGAAAAGTGTCAAACAAGTTGTGCTTAACATGAGAGAGATGTAATGCTTTGGTAATGAACCTCTGAAGAGATTAAACCATTAAGAATGGATAATCTCTTTATCATGCCTTAAGCACCAACCTAGTGTTTGAGACAACTCTTAATCAAAGAAAGCAAAGAAATGAGGGAGGTTGTAGAGATAATTATGCAAAGATGATTATTACAAGTGTGAATATATGTATGAAAACTATGTAAAGAGAGCTATCAACTGAAATAAATTGGTGTTTATGGCCTAAACAACCAAATCTATGAGGACTTACAACAATACAAGCATAGTAGTCAAAGCATAAACCAAATAAACATAGTAAACAGTCCCTAAATAGTGCAAAAAAATGCTGAATCAATTTGAAAAGAGTTGAAAATATAGACCAAAATGGAAGAGAACAAAGCTAGGAAGCAAGCCTAAGGAAGGATGGCTAACCCCTCCACTTTTTGGACCTTTAAATAACATATTTTAGCCTTTGAAAACTTTGGAAAAAAAAGTAGCTAAAAGCAAAGAAACAAGTGGAAAAACCAGGATATAATCTATGGGATAAGGTTCAAGAAAGGGTGGTTAACCCCTCTACCTTTGGTAGCTTTTTAATCACAAGTTTTAGCACTCAAAATTAGTCCAAAACAGTGTATAAACAACAAGAAAAAGAGAAGAAAAGAGTAGTGTAAACAAAGCAAAAGATGGCAAAGGTTATACCTCTTAAAGAGAGGATACTCTTTTGTTTACAAACCACAAGTTGAATCCTCTCAAATGTTGAAATTTGGGTTCAATAATCTCAGCAGGAGCGGTCAAAAATGGGGTGTCTTTTAGGAAGTGTATATATATTGCAAGAGAGAGGAAGAGTGTTTGGCAAGCTTTGGGCTCTTAGTAAAATTTTCTAACCTAAAACCATGAGGGGTGATCATCTATTTATAGAAAAACAGATTCCCCTATCGGAAATATCTATATTGAGCCAGATGGTGTAAGGCATGCACATAGGGGAATAGCTGGCTACAAAATATGTACTTGGCGCTGAACATGGCCGCATGGCCATAGAGAGGGACGGCTGGACAATAAAAATTGGCTTGTCAGCCACTTGTTGGCCAGCAGGCTCCTGAGTGGTCAGGCTAGAAAAAATTAAGTTTTGGTCCAAAGGAGGTGCAAGATTTTAGGTTATGAAACTCAAAACCAAAGCTTTTTGCTAAAGAAATTGAACGATTGTATAGCGTAATAATTCGTCATTGAGTGTTCAACGTGAGGCGCCCAAGTCTTAAGGGCAGTCAAAAATAGAGTGTCTATAGTGTTGCATACTCTCACTATTTTTTTTTTTTGGTCTATAGTAATTTTTTAGGATAAATTACAAATACAGTCCCTGAGGTTTGCTTAAAATACGAATTGACT
This sequence comes from Camellia sinensis, assembly GCF_004153795.1. Taxonomy (NCBI): domain Eukaryota; kingdom Viridiplantae; phylum Streptophyta; class Magnoliopsida; order Ericales; family Theaceae; genus Camellia; species Camellia sinensis. Next base: position 872,888 of record NW_021028271.1, on the reverse strand, counting down.
CATGTGGTTTGAAAAATTGCAAATACCCTATTGCCAAAAGTTTTTATTTAACATAATGAACTGAAAAAATAAAATTTATAACTGCTCTTCTTTACAATAATAAAATCATCTTATTTATTAGTTAAAATAAATTTTTGATATCATTAAAAATTATTAACTGACTTGATGATTTATTAACAAAAAAGACTATTTGTTATGAAATTAAAAATTTCAAGAGGTGATATGTAATTTCTAGAATTACAAGAGATAGTTCGTATTTTGAGTAAATTTCAGAATTGATTTTGTAATTTACTCATTTTCTTATCTGTAATAAAATAGGAAAAATCAGTCTAACATCCCTTTCTAACTTTTAGTAATGGGAAAGGTCCAAAATAATTTTTTTTTTTTTTGTAGCCTAAGGTCCCTTATCCACACCCATATATCACACCATCTCTCTCTCTCTCTCTCTCTCTCTCTATATATATATATATATATCATACATAAACATATACATGCATTGTGTGTACAACAATGGCTTCGAACCCAATCAGAATGGCCTTGTTGTGTGCTATATTAGCACCTGCACTATCTCCTGCAAAGAAAACATGATCAAAATCAACATAGTCCTTTAGCCATACCTCACCACCATTAGAGGTGGAGTGAAAAGCAACCCACTTGACAACGGTCCAAGAATCATCGTAAACGACTGGGAAAGGGTGCTCAAGGGCTCTTCTGTAATCAACAGAGATGACAACGATGTTTGCTTTAGACAGAAGTGAATTGAGATAGTTATGGTACGTAAGAGAGGAGGCGATTTCGATGCAGAAGCCACCGCCATGAAAGTAGACAATAAGAGGAAGTTTATGATCTAGGTTGGGGGTTCTGGGGATGTAGAGTCTACGTGAATTTTGTGAACAAATCACATTGAAAGTTGTGTGAGTAAATTAAATTGAATTTTCTCTGGACTGTGTGAATTTTCTCTTACTGTGTGAATTTTCTCTAGCTGTATGAATTTTCTTTGGCTGTGATAATTGTGTGAATTTTCTCTGGTTGTGGTCACTGTTTGTAAGTTTGTGAATTTTCTCTGACTGTGGTCACTATGTGATGTGTCTAGAAAGAATTCCAATGAAAATACCCAAAGAAATTCTAAACATGAACACACAAACAAATTCAAAGAAATTCTTAGGGGATTGTGATGTGTCCAAAGAAATTCCAAACATGAACACACAAACACACTCCACTCAGAGAAATTCCAAGGGGATTGTGATGTTCCCGGAGAAATTCTAAGGAGATTGTGATGTGTCTAGAGAAATTCCAGTGAAACAAGAAAAAAAAAAAAAAGCCACACCAGACAAAATTAGTCAAAACATAGAGAAATTTGTGAGCAAACTAGAGAAATTTCAGACAATATTTCATGTCCTTTATGTTATAAATTCTTCATATGAGGGACCTTAAAAAAATTTCTCAGTAAAATATTTGAACTTTTTTTTCTAATAAAAAATATAAAATTTATGATAATTACTATGTGCTTCGAAACATGTAGGTGAATCTACAGAAGATGTGATTGAAAAGAAATGCAACACTGATCTAGGCCTCTACGATGTTGTTGCTTGCACGTCGTGTTGTAACACTACAGCTATGTTTGGTTGGGAGCTTTGGGGAGGGATTCAGAAAGAGAAAGGGAAAAGGTGTGTGAAACTAGGTAAAATATAAGTGTATTTTATTCACATTTCACCTACCTTTTCCATTTTCCTTCTCAAATCCCTCCTCAAATCCCCTTACCAAACACAACATAAGTGTGCTGGAATGTTCACCAATGGTCAAGGATTTTGTGATAATAGTACCAATCTTAACATTTGTCAATATAACTATGATTGTTAGCCAATCTGTTTTTTCTTTTTAATTTTTTTTTAATGTCTACACTTGTAGTAATGGATATCTAAGGCTTCATTTGGGGATTACATATATTAATCAAAAAGTCAAAAGATTACTATAAATTGTCATACCACTCTCTCTACTTTCTTACACAGTTTTTTGTAAAAAATAACTAAAATAACATGTTGTCAAATGAAGCATAACATGTTGTCAAATGAAGCATAAAATAACTAAAATAACATCTTTCAAATGCAAATCAACAAATTTGAATAGAAATAGTGCCAAATGTTATTATATATACACTTTTAAAAAAAAATAATTTGCACATAACACATCATAACACATCTAAAATTTTAGTTACAATATATTTTGGATTTATGGTAAGTGTTGAAATGCACACATTTAGACCTCCTAAAATATAACTCTTAGTCCTTGAATTATTGTTTTTTGACAGTTTAAATGAGTTTGTATATGTGTAGATCATTCAGGATTGTGAGATGAAATTAACCTTAAGTTAAAGTATTTGATGCCCAAGAGACTGTTATTTTTCCTAACAACTGATATCAGAGCTTACAATTTATTTGGGTTTATTTATTTGTGTAAATCAATGGACGAGAATGTGGGTCGTATGTCTAGCTTCAATGGAAGCAATTGGGTAATTTGGAAAACTAAAATGGATGACCTATTATTTTGTAAAAATTTGTATGGGCCTATTGAGGGTGATAGTGGCAAACCCAAGGGTATAAAAGATTATGAAAAAAAAAGGCTTAATCGAAAAGCCATTGGTATTATCCGTCAATGGATTGATGATAGCGTGTTTCATCATGTTGCTATTGGAACTTCGGCACATGATTTATGGAAAAAAATTAGAAGGCCTTTATGATAGAAAACAGCCACAAATAAAGCTTTTCTGTTTCGTAAGTTGGTTAATTTAAAGTATAAAGATAGCAGCCCCATTCCGGAACATTTGAATAAAATAAAGAGTATTGTTAACCAACTTGTTTGTATGAAAATTATTTTTGATGATGAGTTGCAAGCTTTGATGCTACTTAGTTCTTTGCCCGAAAGTTGGGAGACTTTAGTTATGATAGTTAATAATTCGGCGCTCGATGAAATTGTCACAATGAGGCAAGTCACTAGGAGCTTGTTGAATGTAGAAATTAGAAGAAAATTAGCGAGTTCCTCTCATTTGGAGGCATTTGTTATGAGAGGCCTAAGCAAAACAAAGGGGAGGAGTAAGACTTCTCATAGTCGTGATCAAAACCGTGACAAAGCAAGAGATGTTTTTTTCCAAAGAAAAACATTGAGTGTCATTATTGCCATGAGAAAAGGCACGTGAAGCAAGAATGCCGAAAGCTCAAGAACAATGAGAAAAGACGTGACAAAAGTGTGGATAAGAAGTAAGAAGACACAATGGCAGTTACTACCGATGCTGATCTCATGTTATTTGTGAAGATGATTGTGTCAATTTTGTGGGCCAAGAGAGCAATCGGGTGATTGATTCTAGGGCTTCTTTTCATGTGACTTCTCGAAATGTTTTCTTCACTATCTACACAAAAGGAGATTATGGTTGTGTTCGAATGGGTAATGAAGGTCTATTCAAGATTGTTGGCATCAATGATATTTGCTTGGAAACAAATTTGGGCTGCAAGTTGTTGCTTAAAGATGTGAGGCATGTTACCAGCATTCGCCTCAATTTGATTTTTACCTGGAAGCTAGATGATGGAAGCTACAACAACAAATTTGGTGATGGAAAATGTAAGCTCACAAAGGGTTCTTTGGTGGTGGCTAAGTGCAAGAAGATTCATACACTTTATTCAATGCAATGAAAAATTTGTAAAGGTGTTGTCAATGTACTTGAAGATGATACTTCTACCAAATTATGGCATAAGCGGCTTGGGCATATGAGTGAAAAGGGGATGCAAGTTTTGTTCAAGAAAGAGCTTCCACCCGGTTTGAAAGGTACACATATTAAAGCTTGTGTTCATTGTTTGATAGGTAAACAACATAGAGTTTCTTTTCATAAAAACGTTGCTTCTAGAAAAGAAAATATTTTGGAGTTGATTTATTCGGATGTTTGTGGTCCTTTAAAAGATAGAACACATAGTGGTGCACTTTGTTTGGTTACTTTCATTAATGATTATTCAAGGAAAGTTTGGACTTTCGTACTAAAAACTACAGATCAAGTTCTAGATGTATTTAACCATTTTCAGGCCATGGTTGAAAGAGAAATAGGGCAGAAATTAACGTGTATCCGAACAGACAATGGTGGTGAATACATTGGGCTATTTGATGAGTATTGTCGCAGCCAAGGTATTCAACATCAAAAAACAGTCAAGAAGACTGCTCAACAAAATGGCATTGCCGAGAGGAAGAATCGCACCATTGTGGAAAGAACAAGATGTCTGTTTTCACATGCTAAATTGCCAAGATCCTTTTGGGGTGAGGCAATGAGGACAGCAGTTGACTTGATCTGTCACGACCCAAACCTGTCCCTATAGGTTTAGCATCGCAACTGGCCAGTAATCCTGGGATTACCGAAGGCCTCTAAGACATATTAACATAATATTAGGGGCTAACGGAAGCAAATAACAAATATACAACGTCCATTGAGCTATGCAGACTTATTTGAGACAGAAAATTTTAAACTCTATATACATACATTTACACATCATCATATATATAGGCTAGACAAAAAGGGACTTAGCCCTAAATGCAGAATAAATGAAAACACTTGTTAAACCAAAACAAGAAAACAAAACTTGAACTTTATGCATATAACCATAACCACTTGATATATCCAGAACCTCCATGGGAGGCACATAGATTGGCTGACAAAACAGAGTCCAGGTAGAAGCTCTAGGCCTGGTCACGTGCCTGATCACCTAAATATATAAATATAAACAGTGAGTTGGAGCCCAATGAATAATAACAGAGTAAAGATTTTAATGAATGATGTCTATAACAGATTCAAAAAACAGATTCAAAAATCAGATTTCAAATCCCTTATCAAATCAGAAACATAGTTGTGTTTGTATTCGAATAAGAAACAGAGTCATATTCATATTCATATTCATATTCATATTAAAATCATGTGTGGTTGATGTAGGATAAAATTTTAAAATTTTTTATATTTTTAGTTTTAATATTTTTGATATATTATTTATTAATTTTATTATTTTAGAATTAGATTTTGACTAGGATTTTAAATAGTTTAGAATTTTAGTTTTCTATTCTCTTAGGTTTCCTTATTTGTATTGATTTAAGTTTCCTAGTTTATTTTAAAATTACTTTTTCTACAAGTATTAGGTTTTGATTTTTATGAATAAGCCTACATGCATATGTAATGGAATTCAATCAATAATATTAAGATATTTTCTCTTTCTTGTGAATTCAAGGTTCTATTTTTCTCATGGATTCGAGAGCCTCTTTCATCTACTAGAACGATATCTAGTCCTCATGTATTTTGCTGCGTCAAGTGGCATCAGAGCAAGGTTTCTCCTGGCTCGATGTCATTCATCAAAAGAGGAAGCATAAGCTCTATTGACAATGCTCATTGAGAAAGATTTAATAGGATTCGAGTCAAGGGACTTGCCCAAGGCCAATGTGTTGGTCACAATATTAATAGGAATCGCGCTATGGGATTTGCCCAAGGCCAGCCTATTAACCACAACGTCTTGAGACGATCTTCTTGTTATCAATACGGCAGTGAGGACGAATCTGAAGATGAGTTATTCGAGGATTACGGTGAATACCAATCGGTAAGGCGACAACGAAGATTCAGTGATGTGTTCAATAGCAAAAATTGCATCAATCTTGACTTTTCAAATTATCAACTACCTCCATAAATTCCCTATTTTAATGCTTCTTATTATGCCGAGGATTTTATTTATTGGTTTCGCAAAATTGACAAATTCCTTGAGTGTATGGAATTCTCTGAAGAAAAGCTAGCTAAATATGTCGCACGTAAGTTACAAGGTTATGTTTGTGCATGGTGGAAACAATTACAGTACGATCGAAGGCGACAATACAGACAATCCACTAGGACGTGGCATAAGATGAAGAAGTTAATGAGTTCTAGATTCCTTTAATCAAGTCATGGGCAAATATTGTATCAACAATATCAAAGAAAGCTCGGATCGAAACAATTGTTCGAAGGTAATTCTGATTCACAATATTCTTCGCAATTCAATAATTATTATGCAATTGTGGATACAGATTGTTCGAGAAACATGACTATGGCTCTGCCAAGTTTGGGTCAATCAAGTCTTGTAGGTTAACAAATTTATTGTGCTCCACCACACATTGAAGAAGAAAAGGTTTTAAGTACCTTAATGTTTGAAAATTTTGAAGACCCAAGTAGACATTCAATTAAAGTAGAAAATCAAGTTGATTTCAACAATGGTGAGAACATTGAAATTGATGAAAAAGAGGTCATTGAAAATACTTTGATCAAGAAGTTTGAAGAAGACGATGAAGAGGTGAAGCAAGAGAAAAACGTTGAAGATAGCCAAGAGCTTCTAATGACAGAACTATCATCTCTTGATTATTATGATGGTTGTGAGATCACAAAAGGAGATCCAGTTGAACTCAAAGATGAGGTAATAAAGTTGACATATGTACCAGAGAAGTTGATTAAGGATCCAATTGATGTTCGAAAGATGACAATTGAATGTCCAACTGAATTTAAGGCAAAGCAAAGTCTAGAGAGTATCCAACATCAACATAAAATACACTTCGTTGATTTTGTTGGTGTGGAGCAATTTAATTTGATTTTCAATGCTTGTGTAATTAATCTTGTCAACCAATTGAAGCATATAGAGAAGAACTTTCAGAAAGAAAACTTTTCTATATATAACTTTTGGAAGAGGGGCAAGCAACTGAAATATTCAAAACATCTTTTTATATGGCATGAAAGATGGTAGATCTCTAATATGAACTCGAGGACGAGTTCTTTCAAAGAAGAAGAGTCTAATGTAGGACAAGATTTTAAGAATTTTTATATTTTTAGTTTTAATATTTTTGATTTATTATTTATTAATTTTATTATTTTAGAATTAGATTTTGACTATAATTTTAAATAGTTTAGAATTTTAATTTCCTATTCTCTTAGGTTTCCTTATTTGTATTGATTTAAGTTTCCTAGATTATTTTAGAATTACTTTTCTAACAAGTATTAGGTTTAGTTTATTATAAATAAGCCTACAAGCATATGTAATGGAATTCAATCAATAATATAAAGATATTTTCTCTTCCTTGTGGATTGAAGGTTCTATTTTTCTCGTGGATTTGAGAGCCCCTTTTGTCTACTAGAACGATATCTAGTCCCCATGTATCATGACAAGAAGCATTAAAATAGGGAATTTCTGGAGGTAGTTGATAATTTGAAAAGTCAAGATTGATGCAATTTTTGCTATTGAACACATCACTGAATCTTCGTTGTCACCTTACCGACTGGTATTTACCATAATCCTCGAATAACTCATCTTCAGATTCATCCTCACTATCGTATTGATAACAAGAAGATCATCTCAAGACGTTGTGGTTAATAGGCTGGCCTTGGGCAAATCCCATAGCGCAATTCCTATTAATATTGTGACCAACACATTGGCCTTGGGCAAGTCCCTTGACTCGAATCCTATTAGATCTTTCTCTGTGAGCATTGTCAATAGAGCTTATGCTTCCTCTTTCAATGAATGACATCGAGCCAGGAGAAACCTTGCTCTGATACCATTTGACGTAGTGGAAAACACGGGGACTAGATGTTGTTCTAGTAGACGAAAGGAGCTCTCGAATCCACGAGAAAAATAGAACCTTCATTCCACAATAAAGAGAAAATAGCTTAATATTATTGATTGAATTCCATTTCATATGCTTTTAGACTTATTTATAATAAACTAAACCTAATACTTGTAGGAAAAGTAATTCTAAAATAAATTAGGAAACTTAAATCAATACGAAAAGGGAAACCTAAGAGAATAGGAAACTAAATTCTAAACTATTTATAATCCGAGTCAAAATCAAATTCTAAAATAATAAAATTAATAAATAATATATCAAAAATATTAAAACTAAAAATATAAAAATTCTTAAAATCTTGTCCTATATCAGTGGTATATCCATTAGCGTTAACAAATCATATTAGTCATTCATAACAAGTTCCATAATGGAACCTCCAGTACCGGGTTTCATATAACTTACGTAGGCCACGGTATTGTTTCCCTTGGGCAAGGGCCTCATGCCACGGTATTGTTTTCCCTAGGCGAGGGCCTTATGACACAGTATTGTTTCTCCCGGGTGAGGGCCTTATGACCATAAGCCACAGTATTAATTCCCCTGGGCGAGGGTCTTTGCTAAGGGTACCACAAATACATTTAAAAAATTTGAACTATCATTTATTTGATACAGAAAATAACATTTCAGGAAATAGATTATGTTAAGTCATTCAGAAAACACTTAAAGTTGAACATAACTTTACGGAGTTATTACTCACAGACAGCTCCAGGAGTAGAACAGACAGATCAGACAGACGATAGCGTGTGACCTACACAAACACATAACATATACACATTGAAACACAATATCACTTCATTGATCAAACTTGACTTCGCTTGTCTTCTGTCTAAATAATCTGAAGGTCTATTATGCTTATTCTTTCTTTATTCAAATGAATCGGGTTCTCATTTCACATATTCTTTCATCACTAAATCATTCTTTTCTGAATAAACTCATTTCTTACTTGGCTTATTAATCAATTACTACTAAGTCAATGACTTATTCTTTAACCAACTAATTTATATTGATTGGTAGTTTATTAATCTTGTTGAGTCATAATTCTTGCCTAAGAATGCTTGGAAGTGAAAGAGAACGGAAATCGAAATATGAAACAACTTTTAAAAATTTTCTGAAACAGAACTCTTCGCTCGAGCGCAATATTGGTCGCTCGAGTGGACCCCTTGGTCTGCAAAAATACTGGTTGCTTGCATTCTACGCTCAAGCAACAACTTCTTTGCTCGAGCGATGATGACAAATCCTGGGTTTTCCAAAATGTTGTTTAAACTTCAAAACACATTACCAGGGCTCCAAATTCATGCGTGATTCATTCAAATATGCAAAAACATTCTCAATTACGTATATTTAAAGTTAATTCCACTTATACTTCAAAATTCCATGATTTTAATTCAAATTTAAACCTTGGATTTCATGATTAAAATCATCTTTCAATTCTTTCTTTGTTTTATGAAACTTAAAATTGAATCTATAAAGCCCTTTCAAAAATATTTGCATGTATAAAATTTAAACAAAATCAAACTAATTTTTGATTCTCAAATATAAATTACAATTTATTTCAATATTTTTCCAAATTTAAATTTAATTCATTTTCTTCATATCAAGCCCAATTTCAAACGTACAAATTCTAAAACATGAATTGATCTTCTAAAACTCTTAAAAATTCATAATGCATATACAATTGAAACTCAATTTCATGTTAAGACAACTAAATTCAAACCCAAAGTGATTAGTTTCTAAATTAATTTCCATAAATTTGAGCCTAAGTCCTTTGCATGGATCAAATCTTCAATAAATCCTTGTTGTATGTAATTTATAGAACTCAATTCAAGAATAATTCTCTAAATTGAACCCAAATTTAACAAATTTAAATAATCATAGCTCATGTATTTCAACCTAACTTGATTTAACATACAAATCAAATTTCTATGAATTTATAATTAATCCTCAAATCTTTATTTTTAATCTTCTCAAAATCCACCTTAAATTAATTTTTGTCTAGATTAATTAAACACCACTAAAAAGATGTCGGATGATTTTTCCCTAATTTTTGGCTTGACTCATGACATCCTACGAAGCCCCTCTTCTTTCTTCTCTTGAGCTCAACCCTTTCTCTCTCTCTCTGACACTCTCTTATGTTTCTTTTCCAGCACAATACAAATAAAATGACCCTCGCCTCTTGCCTCAACAAAACAAATGAACACAAAGCATACCTAACTCTTGCAAATACAACACGTGTACCCAAGGCTCCACCACATACATATACATATACATATACATATACACCCATCTCTTCTCTTTTGATTAAATGGGTAGAATTAGTTTAACTCTTAATTATACATTAGTTTAATTAAATATCACTTGGTCTTAATTAATCATAACTAATTACACATCTCACATAATTTAATTAGTCTAATTTGACTCCCATTATAACTCAATTTATTATATTTAATTTTTACGAATCTGAATCAGATTTTTTTTAGTCAAACTTCCAAAAACCTCCAAATGTCAAATTGAACTTATTACCATCCTCAATTTTGGTTTCTCACATCATTAAGGCTTTCAATTTTAGATCAAACTCAAAATCTTCGTCAATAAATTACATACTCAATTGAATACCTCATAAATAAATTTTATTCATAATAATCTTAATTCCCAATCCTCATAACTTAGTAACTCCAAGTCAGACCCAATCGATCAAATCTTAAATTTACTAATCTGAATCGAATATTTAATTTAATTCGTATATGGTTCAATACTTGAAATTAAAATACTTCAATTCACCACTTAGACTCTCTTGAGTTATTTAGGCTTTCAATTTCTAATTCCAAAATAAATTCTGAATAGAATCATATACGAATTAATCTCCACAATTTTCATAAATCCTAAATTAAATTAGAATAATAGGCAATTAAAATTCAAATCTCCTTAATTAATTAAATACTAATTATTATGCGTGATGGGATCGTCACATGATCAATTTGTCTCCTTTCTATCCTTTGAATGGTAATGTTTTCGAAAGAGTTTGGACCTGCAAAGATGTGTCTTATGAGCACTTGAGACTGTTTGGTTGCCGAGCTTTCGTTCACATTCCAAAGGATGAAAGGTCCAATCTTGATAGCAAGTCAAGACAATGCATTCTTTTTGGCTATAGGCGTGATGAATTTGGTTATAGATTGTGGAATCTGGTCGACAAGAAAGTTATTTGAAGTCGTGATGTTGTGTTTCTTGAAGACCAAACAATTGAAGACTGTGGCAAAGGTGATCAACCGGAGCCAAAACCTAGTGATCTCATTGACATAGATCCATCTCCTTCATCTTCAGTATGATGAAAAGAAGGGAGATGTGTAGCCACCTATTGAAGACGTGCAGGATGATACTAACCTTAATGAAGTTGAGCCAGAAATTGAGGAAGAGCATCCAATTCAAGAACCGCCACCACAACTTGAGTTGAGGAAATCTACAAGGGACCGGCAACCTTCGAGAAAATATCCTCCCAATGAATTTGTGTTGATTTCTGATCAAGTGGAGCCCAAGAGCTACCAAGAAGCAATTGAGCATGCAAAGAAAGGTGATTGAAAAAAGGCCATGGAAGAGGAAATGAATTCCTTGCGTGAAAATCACACTTATGATTTGGTAAAATTGCCAAAGGGGAGGAAAATTTGCCCTTCAAATTGAAGAATGATGGCAAGAACCTGAGGTGCAAGGCACGCCTTGTTGTGAAAGGCTTTAGGTAAAAGAAAGGTGTTGACTTTGATGAAATTTTCTCACCGATTGTGAAGATGGCTTCTATTCGGGTTATACTTGGCATGGCCACAAGTATGAACCTTGAAGTTGAGTAACTTGATGTGAAGACCGTATTTCTTTATGATGACCTTGAAGAAGAAATTTACATGGAGCAATCGAAAGGTTTTGTAGAGAAAGAGAAAGAGAAATTTATTTTGCAAATTGAAGAAAAGTTTGTATAGCCTTAAGCAAGCCCTGTGGCAATAGTACAAAAAGTTTGACTCTTTCATGATGAATAATGGTTTTGCTAAAACCATTTCGGGCAATTGTGTGTTTGTGAAAAAAATTTCAGATGGGAAATTTATTATTCTTTTGCTTTATGTTGATGACATGTTAATTATGGGTCAAGATTATACTATGATTAACAGGTTGAAATTGGAGTTGAGCGGTCGTTTGCTATGAAAGATTTGGGACTGGCAAAGCAAATACTTAGTATGAAAATTGTTTGTGAGTGCAAAAAGGTACTGATTTGGTTGTCTTAAGAAGCTACGTTGAGAATGTTTTTGAGAGGTTTAACACGGATAAAGCAAAGCCGATTGATTGTCCACTTGCGGTCCACTTCAAGCTTAGTTCGAATCAATATCCTACAAGTGAGAAAGACAAGGAAGAGATGCAAAAAATTCCTTATGCTTCAGCAGTTGGTTATTTGATGTACGCTATGGTCTGTACAAGGCCAGATATTGCTCACGCCATTGGTGTAGTGAGTCGGTTTCTCTCTAATCTAGATAAACAACATTAGGCAGCGGTGAAGTGGATTCTAAGATATCTTCAAGGGACTTCGAATATGTGTTTTTGTTTTGGGGATGGTAAGCTGATGCTTGATGGGTTCATGGATTCCAACATGGCCGGTGATGTTGATTATAGGAAATCTACTTTGGGGTATGTGATGACATTTGCAGGGGGAGCTGTGGCATGGCAATCTAAATTACAAAAATATGTTGCTCTCTCAACTACCGAAGCTGAATTTATTGCCATTACGGAAGCTTGAAAGGAAGAGTTGTAGTTGAAGAAATTTTTGCAAGAATTGGGCTTGAAGCAAGAAAGGTATGTGCTTTATTGTGATAGTCAAAGTACTATTCATTTGAGTAAAAATTCTGCTTTTCATTCAAGATCGAAACACATTGATAAGAGATACCATTAGACTCGTGATGTGTTAGATTCGAAATTGTTACAACTTGAAAATGTTCATACAAATGATAATATTTCGAATATATTGACTAAGACTTTATCGAGGGACAAACATTTAAAGTGTTGAACTTTGATAGGTATGGTTAATGTCTCCACCTAAGTCGGTATGGGGAGAATTGTTGGGTATATCTCCTAAGTGGAGTATGGGACCCAATTGGGTTATTATTAATATTTAATTTGGTTTGGTGTTAATCATAATATATTTTTATATATTATATCTAACTTTTGGAAGCCCAATGAGTATTTAATAATCTATTTGGTAGCAACTAGGGTTTTGATAAAAAACAATCCAAGAACCAACAATATATATATATATATATATATTGTTTATGTTTTCGTGAGGCAAGGGCTGTTACAGATTGGAAAATCAATTCGATAGGTTTTAGTTTATGCTGGCTACTACAAATTGATTCAGTATTCGATTTTGAAGCATGGTTTGGTGCATCTTCGGCTAGTTTGGTGAAATTGATTTGGGCTATTATTTTGGGTCTTCTACAATTTGTTTTGAAGACTTTTGTTCATCTATTTGGTGAGGTATTTCCTCTTGATTATTTGTGATTATTTGGAATTCACCTAATGGTGGTTTGTGAAACCATTCGTGTCTCGTTTGTAATCGTTTGAAAACTATTGGTTGATAATGGAATCGGATTTTGATCCCGTAGACATACCTCATATTAAGGAAAGCACGTAAAAATTCTTGTGTCGTTGTTGGTTTAATTTTTCTACATTAGTTTTTATTTCCATTGATTGATTTACTTGTGGGAAATCATCTATATTTCCTAACAACTGATTATTAAATACCCATTAGGCTTCCAAGAGTTAGATATAATATATAAAAATATATTATGACCAACACCAAACCAAATTAAATATTAATAGTAAACCCATTAGGTCCCATACTCCACTTAGGAGGTATACCCAACAGAGACAAGACTTAACCCAAGTTTAAAGCTTGAAAGATGTAAAAAATTGAATCAAGCAATAAAAACCCAACCTATAAGATTTAAAGAAAAAAAAGTTAAAATTGTTACAATTCCGCTATAGAAGTCACTTTGCACAGCTTTCAGTATTTTGGATGTGTCTCTCTTGTCAGATATACGATTAAAGTGATTCAAACGGCATTGAAGAGATAATTCCAAGGGTTACGATTTTGTGTGAAGTAGGAAGTTTCAAATTATGACTTTTAATAGGTCAAAACAGGTCAACAAGATGAGCCTAAAAAGTTAAGAATAATTACATCCGAATTTTCTTTTCATTTTGTGAAATTCTAACCTCTTGAGTATTATGTTGAAGGCTCCTAATGTCTATAAATATAAAACCCTATTCATTATTATGGTTGTTATTAATTTTAGAGAAAGAAGGCGGAGGCTACGAAGACATGTGCAGCTAAAGAGCTCTCCTCTTAAGGTTTGGATGAAACTCTAGTCAAGTAACAATGTTTTGTATTTAGTTTGGAGTTTTTATTATTAATTCAACAGTTGTATAAGATTAAGATTTTCTATATTATTATTTTGTTTTGAATCTTTCTATCTAGCACATATTCTTAGTTTTTGTGATTCTAATTGCATGCTTATACAACTGATTTGTATTCATTCAGTTAAGATAATCTATGCGAGAAGAGACGAGTCATGTCGTGAGATAATTCATGCTAGTGTTGGATAGTCTATGTTAATCATTCAATGCAATTATCCTTGTAACACCCTGAAATAAACACAATGTGCCCATCTCATAACAACCAATAAATAGCTACATAAATGAATTGATAAACTTTCATTAATCAGAGTTTGATGTACATAAGGTGACACATACGATATACATTCATAAATAGTATATCCTGAATCTACAACATGTGTTACAAGATTGTGAAAGGAAATGAAAGCAAAACAGATAATCATATGCCCTAAAGGCTTACTTCTTTCCAAGTCAATGCTTGAGTACATCAAAAGTGAGTCTTAAGCTCAACACAGATAAAGCCCCAGGCTTGTACAAAATTAAATACAAAATAACAACACTGAGCCATCAGTTACATAGTCCTCCCAAGCTAAGTCCTTGATGGAGGCATATCACCAGCACCTAAAAATGGTTTTTCCCACATAGGGTGTGCCAAAGCCTAGTAAAAATACTACAACACAATGTATAAATCGTAACAAAGCCATAAGGTTTTATGCATATGCAATGCCAATACCAAAATATTTATATCCTTTTTCAAAAGCTATACTATACTAGGTTTATATCACAATTCTCAAAACCATGCACTTTATAATAGAAATAAAGGGGAAATCTCAAACTAGTACAACTTTTCATGGATATTTCGTCCGCTGGAAATCGTCAAACGGCACCCATGTAAACATAGTCTATACAAGCGCTACTATTGCCATTTTATGAATATTTCGTCTGCGGGAATCAGCACTCATGTATACACGCGTTTTTCGAGACTTTCACCCTAGACACATAGGCTAACTTGATTTGATGATACACACCTCTTTTCCATGTTCACCCATTTTTTCTCAAAATCATATACATTTTCAATGTATTAAATGAGCAATAATATTCAATGCACATGGATGAGAAATTTAGTTTTAATTCACCTAATTCTTATGCAATTTTTACAACACTCATAGCTATCCTTCACCGATAGCCCAAAATAGATTTCTCTAAACAGATAAATAAATTTCATTAAAGATACACTTTTCCAAAATCTCAAGATGGGAGTGATAATACATATCCAACTCTGCAATCATCATCAACATTACTTCAATTTCATAATTCTCAACATCAATTCCATTTTCTCTTTAAAATCTCAAACATTCACATTTTAGGACAAAATCTCTTTCTCTTTGAAAATCATTTTCAATGTAAGAAATACCTTATTTCAACATATATCAACTCCAATTTCATACTCACAAGCTTGTCCATGAAACCATTTGAAACCTCTCTTTTTTATTTTGATTTCAAACCCTAGGTTTTACCAAAAATTCCCAAACCACTATAATCTCTTGAAATAGCAAATAACTAAGGTAAAACTTATAATGATTCAACTTCTGACCCGACCCATCTTGTATTCTGAACTCGGGTTTTATGATTTCTGAATGTTGTTTATGTCTTTTTCCCTCTTATTCTTGCTTGAGTGTGGCTATTGGGTTGTAGTGGTTGTGTTTGGAACAAGTTGGTTGCTTGGTTTTCAAACCTTATGTCGCCCAGATTTTTTCTCTTCCCCTCGAGCGGCACTTCTTGCGCTCGAGCGGGCTTTGTGAACTCTCAATACTTTTGCAGGTCTGCAAAACTACTGAGTGAGTGTGTTCTATGCTCGAGCGGCATTTCCTGCGCTTAAGCGGATGGGCGCTCAAGCGGCCAATATTTGCGCTCGAGTGATGTTCGTCTTTCTGTAAAACTACTGGATGTGTGTATTTTGTGTTTGAACGGAACAAATTGGTGTGTTTGACGCTCGAGCGTCAACTCTTGCGCTCGAGCAGACTGTGTGTATATCAGTTCGCAACAACCTCCTTTTTCATCTCTTTCTCTCTCAAAACCCTAAATTGGCACTCTCTCTCTCTAAAACTCACTCTTTCTCTCTCTACATTTTAACCTAGATCCATTGGGTTTCCTACCCTAGTGTCTTTGAGAAAAAGCTAGAGCATTCCAAGAGCTCCATTTTGATCCGATTGAAACTTGGTTTTGGCATTGTTGGAGGTTCCACCTTGCTTTGTTCGTCTCCTAACTTTGAGGTGCTGACTTTCTACTCTCTTCTATGAGTTTTAACTTAGTTATTTGTTGATGTGTAAGACATATTGGAACTTATGGCGATTTTGAACAAACCGAGGGTTTTGGTTTAAAATCAAAAGACGGATTTTCAAATGAATGTCATGGAAATGGTTATGGGAGTAATTATGAGCCCATGTTGGGTGAGAATGGTGTATTTTGGTGTTTGGGATGAAATCGGAAAAAATGTGGGATTTTGCCCTAAAATGTCTCGAATAATTGATTTGTATAAATATGGAATTGGTAGTGGGAATATGAAATTGAATGGATGTTTATATAAATGGTGGAGTTAGATTTATATTACCCCACACCTATGAAAATTTGGATAATTTATCTATTGTAAAGATTGTATATCTGTTTAGAAATATCTATTTTGGGCTATCGGTGGAGGATAGCCATGATTATTGTAGAAATTGCATGAGGATTAGGCAAACTGAAACTAATCCCTTAGATTTTATCATTAAATATGATTACGATGTGTATATATTGTATATGTATGATGTTTGGGTGGAGAAAGGATGTACTCCATATTTGGGAGAATAAAGGAAATGGACTCCATTAAACTAAGTTAGCTTATGTGTCTAGGGTGAAAGTCTCGAAAACCGCACGTATACATGGGTGCTGATTCCTGTGGACGAAATTTTTGTAAAATGGCAAGTAAATGTATTTTGTAAGATAATTATATTAGTTAGAGGCCTATGGGTTGTATCCTCTGTTGGGTTGACTAAATGAAGTAGGTATAACTAATGGATTGAGATATAAGTTTGACATAACACGGTTTTGGAAAAAGTTGTGAAAGATTTGTCATTTGGGCATTGAACATGTGCATCATACTTATATCTTTGTTAATATTCATATATTGTGTTAGATTGTCTCTACTGGGCTTTGGCTCACCCTTCTTGGAAAACCATTTACAGGTGTTGGTGACATGCCTTCTCCAAGGACTTAGCTTGGGAGGACCTGGGAGCTGAAGGCTCTGTTTGTTGTTTTGTATTTAATATATGTACAAGCCTAGGGCTTTATATGTATGGAGCTTGAGACTCTCTCTTTTCTTGTAACCAAGCATAGTCTTGGAAAGATGTAAGCCTTTAGGGCATTTACTCTTATTTTATTTTATTTTATTTTTTGTTGATTATTAAGTTGATATCACATGCTATAGATTCAAGGTAGAGCTTATGAATGTATATCGCATGTGCCACTTTTGTAAATTAACTCTGATTAATGAAAGTCTATTATTTTGTCTATATCATCTAGTATTAGTTATTCATAGATAAAACATTGTAATTATTTTGGGGGCATGACAAAACTCATACAAGGGTGTGCAGAATCCTTACCTCAACCTTAGAAGACAAGAGAGGGAGTGAGGAAACTCCAACAACGCCGAAACCCAACTTTGTTTGAAAGAAAATGAAGCTCTAAGTGAACTTTACCTTCTTCTCAAAGGGAATAGGGTAGAGAAAACAATAGATCTAGGTCTTTTAGAAGAGAGAATGTGAGATTTAGAGAGAGAAAGAGTGAGAGTGTGTGTGTAGATCTAGGGTTTTTTAGAAAGTTTAGAGAGAGCGAGAGAAATAAAAAAAAGTGATGTAAAAAGTGATTTTTACATATTGATATACGTGCAGTCCACTCGAGCTCAAGAAGTGACGCTTGAGCGTAAGACACAAAAGATGTGACTACTCGAGCGCAAGAAGTTGTCGCTTGAGCGTGGAATACAAACTCCTAGTAATTTTACAGACAAAAGACGAATGCTCGAGCGCAATAAGGGTCGCTTGAACGTAGTAAGCTTCATTCAAGCGAAGAATACTAAGTCCCAGTAGTTTTGCTGACTTACAAAAGTACTAAGACTCCACAAAGACCACTCGAGCACAAGACGCGGTGCTCAAGTGTAGAAGTACAATTCTTGGCAACAAGGTTTTTGAAAAACAAGGTACCAACCTGTTCCAAACGCAACTAACACAACCCAAAAGCCAAACTCAAAGAGGTATAAGGGAAATGAGACATAAATGACTATACAAGGCAACGAAACCCGAGTCCAAAACATCGAATGGTTCAAGTCCAAACCAAAATCGCTATAATCCTCTAGACAATACTGTTAGACTTGTAGTCACTAACGGATCATAGTTGAGTTGAATAATAAATCCCTAAACCATTACAACTCATTACAAGGTTATGGTGGATTCGAAATACTAAGTCTCTTCTATTTGATTGATACTAATTTAATTATATTTATTTATTTAAGTTCATACAAAATTCTTTTTTTCTATTTTTTGAATTAATTTCAGAATTAATCTGAAATTTAAACAACTTAGCGTTTTAGTCCCTGTGGATCGATACCCGAACTAAATCACTATACTATCAAATTAAGGTCTTAGTAAAAATTTATTTTTATTGTGCAAAACGATCCATCAAATTTTGGCACCGTTGCTGGGGACAATTAGCACGGTTCTTTAGGTTTTGAAAATTAATTTTTGTATTAATTCTTATTTTATTTTATTTTTCTAGTAGATAATTTTTTTTTTTAGTTTGTTAAAGTAGGAGGTGCAGATTATTCAAGTGATTGCAGGCGAAGGACTTGCAGTTGGTTGTGATCGAGGATTAAAAAAAAAAAATTCATTCGACAAACTACTGTAAGTGTGAACTTATTTGCAAGTGGTTTGAATTTTCTTCATTAAAAAAAATGGATTATTTTGGAAATTTTGTTGGAGGGTTTGGTTCAGCTTATTTGGTTTCACTTTTCAAGATTTACTTTAAAAAAAATTGAATTTTTTTGTTTTTCATATTTTTTTTTCACTGGTTTTTTTTTTAATATTTTAAGTAATTTTTTTTTTAGTTTTTAGATACACCTAACATAAATACACTTAAAAGTATAATATTTTTGAATTTTTTTTAAAAAAAAATTCACTAAATACCAAAAATATAATATATATATATATATATATATATATAAATTCAGTACATTTTCATATTCTTGTGTATTTATTGATTTTTTTACAAATATTTTACTTTTTAAACACATCTAAGTAATGTGCATCTAAAAAAATAAAAATAAAAAAAGAATGCTTAAAATTTTAAAAATATTCACTAAAAATAAAAAATTAAATACAAAAAATTAAAAAAAAACTCAATTTTAGAAAATTGAAACCAAACACAATATATAACTAGTTGTAAAGCACTTCACCCAATTATTGGCAACCATCAATAACACATTCTCCATCATGTATGATTTTTCCAACCAAAATTTTTGAAGGCATCGTTGAGTTGGTGCCTAAGTTGTTCGGATTGTTTCCTAAATTTTTTGGCTTAGCCTCAGAAAATCCATGTGACCATACTGAAAAAGTTGAGTAGATTTTTACTACTTTACATAATTTAAATGTTGTTGGCTTTTTGGCTTTCGAAGGTTAATAATGTAATTTTAAGCGTGCCAGCAAGGATTAATTAGTCCTTACAGAATATTAATTGCCAACCAATTATCAGACGATTGTGTTTTAGTTCTCTCAATCTCAATGAAGAGGACTTTTACTGGTGGATTGTTTAGGAGAATTTAGTAAATAATAACAAGTGAAGAACAATTCAGAATCTGAATTTCATTGAGTAAATGAAAAGTTACAATGATCTGACCCTGCCTCGTAAAGGTTTACAAACAACAACAAGCTATTTGAAACTACTCCTAGGAAATGAAGTGCAGTGTAGGAATTGAAGTGCAGAAATGTAAAGAACTATAAAACTTGAAGGAAAAATGAAGTAGATAAACTGATTTTTTGATCTGAGTCTGGATCCTTCAGTCTGGGGCCTTCTCTGCTATTTATACTTTTCAATGATAATCGTCAAAGTGGGCTTCCAACCGTCGAAATGTCCTCCCATGATTGCTAAACATGTCCTCTCACAGCCAATCCCATTATGCCACTCTTGCAGTTAGGTTTCCCTCATAATTTTGAATTTAAACTTTGTGAGTAATCGTTAGGCCATATCACCTTATATCCCTCGCTTGTTCTAGTGCTACGCAGATCCATTATTACCAATACGAACTGATACGTGCCTGACTTTGGTTAGTAACTTGTATTAACTCCCCAAATTGCCCTCTTCGTACCACGTGTTGAATTGTGATTAGTGTAGCACGTCTGCGAGGGGGGACCTCGCTACAGTTCGGACTCGATTTGTGTCACGGTTCTTAATCTGAACCAAAGAGTCTGAATCCGGCAAATCGTTTTGAGAAACAGATTTTTTGAAAAGAAGTGCCAAACATGGACTGCTTTGCCAGATACAGAGTCGCCACCTAAATATTTTAAAATGGGGGAATTTAGGAAACCCTGACTCGGTGCCAAAGGCCACGTGTTCGTCATCACCAAAGTTGCCTCGGCTCGGGAACTTGGGTACGATTGGGGAAGGTTAGCTATGAGCACCCCCTCTCGCCCGATCCGTAGATTGGCCTCTACTAACCACGATATCCGTTTTTGAAAACTTTATGTATTCTTAAACCAATTATTAGCCTAGAATTACTATGTTATGTGCACAGCAAACAAGTATAGACTAGATTGCCTAATTTAGAAATAAGCATTGCATATCCGTTTGTTTTGGAAAAATGTTTTGGAATTTGCTACCCGCAAGTAGGCTAAAACACGGATTTCAACGAGTGTTTCCAACTCAGACAATCCAACCTTCACCCATAGGCATTCAAACAGTTTATCACATAAGCATCTAGCCACATGGTAAGCATGTCGTCATAATAGCATTCACACGCATGCGATATGCTAAAGCATGAAAATACTTACATCGTACTCTGTGCCAAAACAATAAACTAGTTAGCCAACATGCATGGTCCTAGTTCATGTCAAATTGACTAATGCAACACATACAGAATGCAATTAGAGTAGGCTCGGCTAACCTAAACATGGCATGTGAAATGCAATCAATTGATGCACGTATTCAATTTGGAATTGAAATACAAATGCAGTTAGCATGATGTACCGAGCCCGGTGCGTGCGAGACAAATGCATGGATGCACGCATGCGCAGCATAAGGTATGCTAATTTAAACATGACCTATTACTAACCATCAAAGCAGGTAAGTAAAAGGGAGAAAGAAGTGGGGGTTGGAAGACATGCACACACTCATCCACACTTATTACAAGTTTACCCTCGCTCGGAGGGACCGAAAGAATAATACAGTTCGAATAATGAATTAACTATCCTAGCTAATTAATTATTACAAATTACCTAATTAGTTAACAAATTACCTAAGCTAGGAAAGAAAAACAGATAAGCCGCCTCAGGAAAAGAGCCCAATGCGATGCATGCTCGGTTCTGCTCGGAAGTACACTGCCATACATGAGCTGCCTCTGTTTTCCCTGCTATACTCCTCTGAAGACTGTCAAAGTCTCAGAATTGCTTCCCTGGACACTGGGAGACACCACCGGCTGAGTAGAATATCCACCGGCAGTGGTATATGGTCACCGGATGTGAATGCATCCATCGGCCATCAATGGGTTGCCGGTCGGCACTGAACACTGCCAGTCGGCAGAGAATACCTGCAGAACTTGCAATCGATAGCAGCAGAGGACAAGGCAGAGTATGGCAATGCAATTCAAACAATGTATGCACCAATCATGTCCCTTATCATGTTGGTGACTCAAAGGGATACGCTCCTTGGTTCTCGGACCATCAATCGCGCATTTCCATGCGTGATGGCCTGAGGAATCAAGGGTGCATTTTTGATATGGAATGCAATGCACATGAACAAACCAATGGGACTCAACCTCTATCACAAGCACTTCAAGAGGCCAAGCATGCATGCAAATGGGATACAATCCTAGGCATGTGAGCTAAGGATGCAACATGGCAATACAATGAATTCATGCAATTATGCAAGCAAATATGCGAGGCAAACATGCAAACAAGCAAAGGGTGGACTCGAGCATGGTTTAGGCAGCCCTCACTAAACCCAAAACAGTGGCCAAAATGCCCAAAATGAAGGATTAATGGTATGCAAACATGCATGCAAATGATCTCCAACACTCCAAACATTAAAGAGCAATTCTCAAGCACACTTAGGAGGATGTAAGCATGGACATATAGCATGCAAATTAAGCCTTGAAAATCATGCAAGAACATGGTGTCAAACCAAGCAACAAGATAGGCTAAACATTAGCATGCAAATGGCCCAAGTACTTGAAGCAAGTCAAGGAGGGTTAAACCATGGTTAAGCCAACCAAGCCTCACAAGGCCAAGAGGGCTTAAAACAGGTTCAAGGCAGACCTAGACCATGCAAAGGGGATCTCTAGATGGTATCTAAGTGGCTCAAATTCAAAAGCATGCACATTGGCCAAAACATGGAGCATATAACACAAGCTCATAAAGCATCAAAGGGACATCCAAGGCAAGCATACAAGCATGCTAAAGGGACTGAAATGATGCTACAAATGGTGCCAAACCACTGAAATAAAGCAAGTAATGCATGCTACACACTCACACACTTACGGCCAACAAGCCAAAATGTAAAGGAGCTATACTAAACATGCCATGGCCGACCGAAATAACTAAGGACGGACCTTTAACATGGAAAAATAAGCACAAAAGCTTCACAAAACTAGACCTAAAACATGCTTGAACAATGGTTTACAACCTAAGGCATGTTAAGGCCTAAACATGGTATTACAAGGTAGGTATGCTAAGCATGCATGGTGTACCAAAACCAATTAAAAACAGAAGCATATTATGACATAATAAGCACAAAAAACAGCCAAGGCATGGTCAACAAGAAGCTTAGCTAGGTGCTCTCTCAAGAGGCCAAAAATGGTCCATTTCAAGGACAACAAGGAGAGGGGGTGGCCCTCTCCTCCCTAGGACCTCAAGGCACCATCCTCACCTCTGAAATCCCTCAAGATTTCAGTGGTGAGGAGGCCCAAACACCAAGGTCCCTGAGCTCACTCAAAATAGCACAAAATGGGGCCTCTCAAGGCCTAAGAGGGGTCAAACACCTCCAAACCACAAAACACTCTAAACAAACTATTTAGAGGGCCTAAAAACAGAACTTTTTTATATTATACACTAAGCTCAAAAACAGTTCTAAGATAGGCAAAATAGTATGCAAAAATGGGGAATAAAGGAGTAAGATTGTTACCCTTGAAGACCCTCTTCACAAATGAAGCTCCAGCAGCTTCTTTGAACTCAAAACAGCTCCCAAGCTTCAAGAACAAACCTCTGGCCCTTCAAGAATCAAGAAAAGGTGTAACACTATGTGTTTGTGTACAATAGTAAGACACAAACACACTTATATACACACAAAGGCCAAATGAGAGAGAGGTATAGTGATAGAATATGTATAAGTTCTAACCCCAGAACCAGAGCTTCTAACAATGTCTTTCTCTCTAAAAATGTCTAACCCTAAAGCCAAGAGGGGAGGGCTCCTCTTATATAGGAGCCAATCTTGTAAAGCTTACAAGGTAAGCTAATAAGAAGTCCATCCCTCCATACACGTGTATGGAGGGGAACAAAATGCCATACAGTTGTATTAAAATATCTGCAAAAGCAGATGAACAGTAGTCGGCTGCTCAAAATTGCCATTTTGTCAAAATGGAGTGCCGACCGGCAACAAAGAATGCCGACCGGAAATATACATTGCCGATGGCAACAAAACACCAGCCGGTGGCTTCTGGCCATGGCCGGTGATGTGTGGGGATGCCTCATAAGGCATTCCCTGCCCCTCCAAGGCAAAACACAAGTGTTTGGTGCAAAACCAGACACTAAACAGTTGAGTTCGGAGATCCTGAGGCAAGGCGCGTAGTCGAGACCTCCGGGAACTCCAAATGAACACAAACAAGGGTAATCACCAAGTGTTCCAATGGTGACGTCCAAGTCTTGAGGACGGTCAAAAATGGGGTGTCTACAATTAGCTTTTACAAATTATACAGGCAACATTACCCCCATACTAATATACCCAATACTTGGTGATATTAGTGGATCACGGAACTTTACCCACATCCTAGGACGTGCATGAGCTTTGCATCTTCTTAGAAATGCAACCAACATCCATCATTGCAGTATTTGTACTGCATTAAATTCTCTTCTATGCCTTGAACATCTCCCACTTTCTGAGCATTCGAAAAAGCTGATACAGTTCTCATGGCCAAGCAAACCTTTTCTTACATAGATCAAGCATATGAAGAATTGTTAGATAATGATGTTCGTCCTTGAAAGAACTTTCATGCATTTACTAGCCACACCTATCCACCTGCATTTATTCAAGTCATGGAAGCTTTTGCAAATCATCGACCTTTGAACCAAGAACCTACTGTTCACAATTCTCTAGACTAAGATTTTGCAACAATGGATATTGGAAACTCTTCTTCTGCCACAAAACCTTCTGCATGGGATGAGGTTGTTGTTTCTTCTTCTTCTTCTTCTTCTTCTTCTTCTTCTTCTTCTTCTAAAGCTTATGGCTGGGGAACTTGGCTTACTCCTACTAACCTCAGACGAGGGAGCGCATTCATCATCGATTTCCTAAATTCAATGACCCTCTTGCAGTCCACCCTTCCATGCGCAGCTCTGTAGTGTACCCATACGTTCTCTTCAATCATCTACGCAGCCTTGAGGACAACTTGCTTTTAGCATGGTACACTTCTACTTTTCCATCTCGAATGGTGCGAAGGACTCCACACCCTAATGAAGCCTTTGGAATCAATCCTGCACTCCTAGCCAAAAAAGCAAAACTTTGCTTCTCTGATTGGCTTGAGTGTGTGAACAAACCTGAATTCCCATCTTTATTCAAAGAGGCTCCCACTGCTCCTTTGCTACCCTCTAATCCAAATTGGATTGAGGAATTGAGGCTCATTCTCTTCAAGAGTCAATACTTCACTCCTTATCTAATTCCTCCAACGCTTACTAGCAATATAGGGCTCAGACCCTGCTTGCCGCTTTCTCCCATTTGTCCTTCGAAGTCTTGCGAGATGATATTCCTCACAAGAACCTATTATGGGCTTGTGACATTATTTCTCACAGCCGTCTTCTCAACCCTATAGCCTATGCAGAGCTCTATGCTTTCCTGGATCAACTTCCCCTCCTACTCAATTGGCACATTAATGCTTCTATTACCAATGAAGTACTGAATAAACAGTTACTGCTCCAATCCAAATTCAGTACGAGGCAGAGAATCTCCTCGAAGAATATGAGAACTTCAAAAACCAAGACTTAGAGTATAGAAAAGATGCCATTATGGGCGAAGCACATGAGGAAGAGGAGATGGATGAGACAGAGAAAGCTTTCAAGCAAATAGAATTTGAAATGAAAGCCCAATAACTCTTCTTCCAATTAAGGGCTCATCAATTAGATAAACCAAATTTGGATAGGACAAAAGATAGTTTAATAAGAGAATACACGTTTATTGAGTTTTGCTGGACTAAGTTTCATGATCTTGTAACTTTGTCCATCCCTTATTTTTACGAAATTGAGAATGTAACCAAATGAGTCTTCCCAATGTAAATATTACTTATCAATAAAATTAGGCTTTTCAAATTTCATCCGTCAAGATCTAATTTTATATTATAATTGTATGCTAAATTGTATGGTTGATGTGACTTAACTCCTTATTATGTTCAAAGAAGCTTTGAATCAACCAATTTTGCTCTAAAGCCTAACTCAAATACTTCCAAAGTGTGGAATTTTCTCTTAAGAAGGGCAACCTTTGCTTTACATTCCAATTATATGGTTAACATAATCTGTTCTTTGTTCAACTAACAGCTTCGAATTAACCAACTTTTCCTTCGAAGCCTGGTTTTAACACTTCCAATGGAATACTTGAAACCTAATTTGAATATCTCCAACATATGGAGTACAATTGACAATCTTTGCCTTAGGTCTTCTCATTCCAATTCGTATAGTTAACATAATCAACAGCTTCGAATTAACTATTTTTACTTCAAAAAACAGTCTACATACTTCGAAGTATAGACACTTCCCTTAGGAATTATACTGCTTACTCTTAAAGAGTGAGTCCTTTTGAGTTTTTTCACTACTTGGCCAAATACTGATTTTGCAACTTCGAAGTTTAATACTTCAAAGTTTAACTCAAAGGATTTTATCCTTTACAAGAAACCTAAAAGCAAGTCTCCAATCCCTTTGAAGCAGACAAAACCTAAGCATTCTTGTATTCTTGGGCATAAAATGTGCTTCGAAGTCAACTACCTGCTTCTGAAGCCCTTGCTGGATATTGGACATTTGGCTTTAGAGCCAAATCTTGACTTCGAAGCCAAATATTTGTTTTTGAAGCCAATTTGATTGTTTGAGATACGTTTCCCGCCAAAGCATTCACCCTTGAGAGGAACTTTTCATGTTGTACTTTCAGAAATCCTACGAATTTTAAGACAAAGTCTTAAACTCAAACGGGTTACAAAATCAGCCAAACAATCTATTTCGGGTCTTTTACTCATTTAAACAAATTCGGCATCTCTCGGACAGAAAGGTTTAAAAACTCTTTCCCTTTGTGCTTTTAACTTACTTGCTTCCCAAAACATAAACCCTTTATTTCTATCTCTCTCTCCTTTTCTTTACTCTTTTCTCAGCTTCGTCTTTCGAAAAACTCTTGCTAATGGCTTTTTCCTTCTTAAAAATACCAGTTGTGGAGCTCATGAGTCCATCTGTGGCTTTGAAGAGATGTATCAACGAAGAGATATCCAAGCTCAGAGCTGGTGAACCGAGTGCCATAGATGGTCGCCTCTTTATCCCTCGTCATAATGAACAATAGGAATACAATTTGGGGCCTATCTTCAGAGAAGCCCCAGTTCAACTTCTTGCTTTGTATCCTCGTCTAGAGGATCACTGTCTCCTCTACGAAGGGGGTTTTGATTAGGGAAGCAGGAGGATAAACCGTCTCCACCGTTACTGGCCCACATTGAGGGTTGAGTGGGAGGAGTGGTATGACAGGGTTGTGCCAGCCAGAGAATGAGATCTGCAAGAGCTTTGTATTCTTGATGGCCTTCGCCTTTCCAAGTTCATTATCCCTGAGGATCCTTTCTTGATTCTTACAGCCCTTTGTTTCTGAAATTCGACTTTTAATTTTTTCTAGTTTCAGTGTGACATGATGGCCCCCACCGTTCTTGATATTTGTCATCTCTTAGGGCTCTCACCACTTGGTGCTCCCTTTAAGCCTGGTTACCCAGACCTTCCGGTCAACTTCACCATTCCACCTTTGAAATCTTCCTTCAATGATTTTGTAAAATTTGAGAACAAGAAGGTAGGTCCTATAGGTGACCAAGAGTTCTTTTCTTTAATTCTATATTGGTTATGCAAATTTCTCTTTTGTATTTCATCACAGCGGATTAT
Organism: Camellia sinensis; assembly: GCF_004153795.1. Taxonomy (NCBI): domain Eukaryota; kingdom Viridiplantae; phylum Streptophyta; class Magnoliopsida; order Ericales; family Theaceae; genus Camellia; species Camellia sinensis. The sequence goes on along the minus strand of NW_021028271.1, from coordinate 845,199 downwards.
GCCTGAGTTTGCCCCACTTGCCAAGGCTCTTGCCTCGAAGAAGAGGATAGCCTTGTATAGACGTCCCCGAACGTCCCAGGAGGAGATCTCCCGTTTTGTTCATTTTGGGCTCACTACAGTTCGGACTCTCAAATTGTCACGGTTCTAAATCTAAACCAAAGAGTCCAAATCCGACAAATCATTTTTGAAAACAGATTTTTTTGAAAGAAGTGCCAAACATGGACTGCTTTGCCAAATACAGAGTCGCCACCTAAATATTTTATTTTGGGAAATTTAGGAAACCCTGACTTGTTGGCTAAGGCCACGTGTCCGACATCACCAAAGTTGCCTTGGCTCGGGAACTTGGGTACGATTGGGGAAGGTCAGCTATGAGCACCCCCTCTCGTCCGATCCGAAGATCGGCCTCTACTAACCATGATATCAAATTTTGAAAACATTATGCGTTCTTATTCCGGTTATTAGCCTAGATTTACTATGTGATGCGCACAACACAAAAGTATAGACTAGATCGCCTAATTTGGAACAAAGCATTGCATATCCGCTCATTTGAAAGACAATTTGAAATTTGCTACTCGCAAGTAGGCTAAAACAGGGATTTCAACGAGTTGTTCCAACTCAAACAATCCAATCTTCACCCACAGGCATTCAGGCAGTTATATCAACTAAGCACATAGCCACATGGTAAGCATACTGTCATGTTAACATTCACATTCATGCGAGATGCTAACGCACAAAAACTTACGGTTACTCCGAGCCCAAAACAAAGAACTTGTTAGTAATCAAATGTATAATCCAAGTCCATGTTAGAATGGCTAATGCATCGCAGGCAAAATGCAACTAGAATAGGCTCGGCTAATCTATGGATGGCATGTGAAATGCAACAGATAACACGTATTCAAGTTAGATTTGAAATACTATGCAGTTAGTATGATACGCCGAGCCCGTGGCATGCAATATAGATGAATGATGCAAACATGTAAGCATAAGGTATGCTAATTGAATATGCCCTAAATCTAACCATTATAAGCGGCTAAATAAAAGGGGAAAGAAATGGGGTTGGAAGACATGCACACACGCACAACCCACACTTATTACAAATTTTCCCTCACTCGGAGGGACCGAATAAATATACAAGCCACCTAATTAACTAGCTAACAAGCTACTTAATTATTACAAAACCAAATTGAATAACTACCTACAACTAATTATTACACAACTTAATTGATTAACAAATCAATTAACTAATTAATGAATGACAACAAGCAGGTAGGGAAAGCAGTAAACGGTCCTATTCCAGCTCTGTTTGAAGAAGGGAGGCATGCATGCTCGCTTCGGTTTCTTCGCCTCGAAACGCCTTCCGGTTGCTCTTTAAAGGCTCTGTTTGCAGGGTGTCTTCCAGCGCTTGTTGCTGGACCTTACCAAAATACTGCAGGGGAAGTCACCAGTGGCCTGCCGGCTATGGAAGGATCACTGCCGGCCAAAGGTGGTCCATTGTCGGCCAAAGGTGGCACACTGCCGGCCATCAGCGGCTGGCTGCCGGCCACTGGTGTGCTGTGACACCAAACTGCAACGAAGCACAAAATAGAGAAAATGGAGGGTTTCCCAAGGACATGTATGCACCATGGCACTCCAATCACCTCAAGACATCAAAGGAGAGGCCTAGTCGGATCCACGACCATCAATCACGCATCCCGATGCATGATGGCCAAAGATCCAACTTGTGCCAATCAATATGAAAATGAATGCACAAATAAAGCAATAAAGCCTAGAACTCTATCATGAATCATCAAGAGCTTCGGCGATCGAGAATTGAGACACGTTCCATCACTTGAAGTATGAAACGCCCTCATTCCTTGTGCTCGGATTAACACTTAATCCAAGCAATGCAACACATAAGCATGGCAAACATGCAACATGACCTAAATGTGCAAACATGCAACTAAACAAGCATGCAACAAGCATATAAGCATGATATGAGGTGATGACCTTGGACAACATGACAAAATGCAACATGAACATGTGAGCATGCAAGGTATGCAAAGCTTAAACAAGTATGCGACAACATACGAAATGAAACAAGCATGTGACAGCATGGTAAGATGGGCTTACACCAAAGATGGAGGCTCTTAACTAGGTCCAAATCAGTAGCAAAGCGATGAATTAAGCCATACAACACACTCAAGCATGCAAAATGTGAAAGGTTCATCAAAGGGGCCTAAAAGGGCAACTCTCAAAAGTGCCTAAGAAGTGACAAATGTGTCAAGCGTAACAACACTATATGCACTGAAATGAGATGATAAATGACGCCAAATCATTTAAATAGCTCAAGGATAGCATACGCGAATCACCAAACACGAAGCTTGCAAGGCCAATTACACTACAGCTATACGAAGCATGAAGGATATGGCAAGGGCAACTCAAAACAGTCCTAGTACATACTGATATGAGACTAAAACATGCATGGAAGTAAGCCAAAGCAAGCTAGCACACAATGCTAAAACATAGGACATGAAAGGCTACAAAAGAGGCAATGCACTACCTATGAGAACCAATCATGGCATGACTTGGACAACATAAAACAGAGTTACATCATGGTATAATAGGACCCAAAATGCACTGAAATGATGAGCCAAAGGCTTAGGCTAAGTGGCATGCACAAAAAATCATTCTTGAAGCATAAAGCACAAGCTATACAAAGCATTCAAGTATGTCAAATGCGAGTGAACAACAACATTTCATTGGACTGAAATAGCATGTGGAATGAGGGCAAAGCATGCAAACATCACATGTATGGCATGATAGAGGCCTCAAAACCCAAGACTAGCCTAAGCATTTACACTATAGCTATACAAAACAATGAGTGATATGGCCATGGCAGCCCAAAATAGTCCTGAACACTTCAAAATAAGCCTAAAATCAAGTTTGAGCAAAGCCAAAATATGCTAGTATGATGAGTCAAAACATCATGCACAAAGGGCTAGTAAACAAGATTTGTTCTATACCTATATAGAGCATGCAAAGGATGATCGAACCAACTATGGATAGGGTCATAACATGCCAAATGATGACCAAATATATGCTGAAATGTTAAACCAAACAAGCTAAAATGACATGGCATGGCATGGGTCATATGAAGCTAGTTTAGGAGTTTACACTACAAGTGCATCATGCAAGCATGGAGTAACAAAACCAACCCAAAACTGGTTCATGGCATGGTAAAAACATCATCAAAAATGGACTGAAATGGACTCAACAAAGACTATGCCACACATGCTAGTTTGATAAGCTATTGGATGGAGTTTACACTACACATACCATATGTCATGCAAATATGACCAAACTAGCCTTGGATAGGGCCAAGGCAAGTCCTAGAAGTCACAAAAAAGGCCTGGACCAAGCCTCAAAAATGCATAGAGGGATGTCCTTTGGAAGGCCAAAAATGCAAGTAAAGAGGAATACAAATCCTCTGATTAAGGACCTCAAAACTACACCTCTACTACCAAAATCCCACTGGATTTCAGTGGTAGGAAGGCCAAACCAAGCTAGCTCGGAGCTTCAAGATATGGCTTAAACAAAGCCACACAAAGCATGCAAGGGGCTACACGCCCCAAACAGCAAAATGACCTTAACCAAACTTAAAAAGCACTTAAAAAAAAGACTTTTTCCAGTTATAAGCAAAGCCTAAATCAATATGCAAAGAGGGCTAAAGCAAGGTGCAAAAAGTGCAAAAATTGGGGAAATGCTCACCCTTGAAGACCCTCTCGAAACTAGCAATTTCAGGGGTAGAAGCTCACTTTCAGACCTCAAGAAGACCTCCCAGAAGCTTGGTTCAATGGTGGTGGTATATATCTAGGTGTTGTAGTGTAAAAGTGCAAGGAAATCCAATTTCAAAGCATTAAACACAAACAATATAGAGAAAAAGGGAGTTTTTTGCTCTCCAAAACTCAGAATCTCTGTCAAAGAGGGAGCCCTCTTGCTTATATAGAGGAATATAAAGCAAAGCTTCTTCAAGAAGCTTTACAAGGGCTTCATCCCTCCATACACGTGTATGGAGGGGAGCAAACAAAAAACTAGCTGGCTCAAAAGATCTGGAGGAAAACTAGCTGAGACAGGGGTGCCGGCCATCATCAATGGCCGGCAAGTGGCTCATGATGGCCGGCAGGCTTCACCAGTGGCCGGCGGGAGCAAAGCAATGGCGGCAGTTCCATGGCAATGGCCGTAGTGCACCAAGAAGGTCACTCTGAAAGGACCTAGCAAGGTCCAAAAATTGCACAGAAATGATACAAGGTCCGGGAAGCTCGAACCGGTGACGTTCTGCCGCGACAGTCGAGTTACTCGATGAGTAGTCGAACTAGTTGTTGGGTGTACCTGCAAGCACAACCAAGTCCCGTGGACGGTCAAAATGGGTGTCTACACTTGGCTCTATGTTTTAGGCATGTTTATAGAGCGTGTTTCAATTTTCGAGAAACTCTGATGTAACAAGGCCGCACCATGTTTTTTGCGCCCTGGTGTACAGGCCTATACAAACTCTAGCTCTTTGCATATTTCACTGGTCTACATTCCAAGTGCTTGATGATTTTGGTGCAAAAACCCACTACTTACGGAGAGAAATTTGTCAGGATTTCCTTATACCCCTCCAGCTTTGCCTATTATTTTACTCTCTTTCATCAACTCCCAGTTTCTCCACTTCCTTTTCCTTTTTTGTCCATTTGAAACCAATACAGGACTAGCCTGGCTCAGGGCATTTTTGGTGATAGGGAATGCTCAATTCATTACACAAAGATATGTGGGCCTCTATCTTGTTGCCAAGGAGCTCTTTATTAGTAATTGAATTCTCGAGCTTACGAATGTATATCTGAAGTTTACTGTCCTTCCCAATTTGCCAGGAAATTTAGGCTTACTCAAGGAATTCTTGTCTCTCTTTGTAGCCTCTCCAATACCAATCTCACAGTCAAAGACTTGAAGGTACCCAAAACAAATTGGAGGAAGCAACATTTTTAAACTGTTACAAGAGTTGAGTGAGTTTCAATTCCCCCCTTTATTCCTCCTGGCACAACTTGAAAAGATTTCAAAGTTGGGGGACAGCCAATATGGAGGTGTTCCTGGCAATACCTCCCAAAGATCTGCTAGTGGGACTAGATGTGCCCTCTCAAGCCAACCCAAAAAAGACTGGGACTACTATTACAGTCTCTTATATTGCCGCCTACTATCCCAACTCTTACTCCTGCTGTCACAGAGACTACTCTTGTTGCCTTTCCTTCTGCTCTTAGAGTCACCAGGGCTGCTTCATCTCTTCTCTCTCTCTCT